>CM026067.1:1875000-2462500 GCA_014839685.1 Anableps anableps | reverse complement strand
ATCAACAATCAAGGATTTTGTCAGGAAATCTTTGGACCGCTTATCACCTGTAAATATGTTGAAGAATGGGCTTTCTAAATTATTAATTTAGTTAGAAGAATTTTTGAGTTTGCAAATATGTTATATTTTTGAATTTCTGGAATATTTGGAAAAATCTATTTTTGTTTTTTTCACATCCATGTTTAAATGTTGTTGTTTATTGTACACAGCTTAAACATTTTTAATTTGCATTTTTTTTTTTTATGATAAAAGATTTAAAAAACTCCACAATTTTGTAGCACCTTCTCAGGAAGAGGACAGTGCTATAACCTTCCTCTCTGCTGCTGAGCCTCACAGCTTGATGTTGTTGTTGGTCTAGAAAGCTGGTAATACTGTTAGCAGCAGTGTCCTGCATGTGAGGCCAGTCTGATGATGGCTTATCTTTGAAGGTAACCATTGCTAACACAAACAGACAAACACTTTAAGCACGTCTGCACCTGTTTGATCATATTCAGTCTTCAGGTTAGATTCTGTTTAACAGTTTCACCTGTGCTGAAACTGTGACTGAAAGAAGCTTTGGGCTCAAAACCCATTGCAATGTTTTTTGTTCTAAATAAAGTAAACATTTTTAGCCTATAAATCTCTTTGCAATGAAAAAGTATGTGTCCGTTCACTTTGAACAAAATCTAAGAACAATGTGAAATATTACCATGAAACCTGAAGTTAAGAAGTTTGTTAAAACCAGAAGATTTGTGTCACTGCCAACCATTTGGTAGTCAGAGCTTCTGTTTCAGTCAACAGCTTTAATACTAATGGATATTTCAAAAGAAACTGCATTCAAAGTGATTTACAACTAACCTTTAATCATAAATATATTCAACTAAAGTCTGTCTAGGTTTTCCAGGGTAGTCTTGTGGGGCTGCCTGAGTGCATGAAAAAGATTGTTGAATGGTTTGTTTTAATTGTTGTAATTCTGTAGCAGCCAGTGTCTTTATCCTGGTTGAGACCTGATCACAGCACCTCGAAACAAGGAGCAGAACAAAAGCTTGAGATTAACTCAATTTTAATCTCTATTTCAAAGCAGTGAATGATACATAACAGTCAGTATGTTCAAGTACAAGCAGCACTCAGCTTCTACAATACATCTTAGGGATGGACTGAAAGAAGAAAAGAGAAACTGCAGCACATCTGTATATATGGCTAAGCTACACCCACTCTAGGGGTGTTCCCCTGTGTGTATCAGTGTGTCTATGTGTGACCAAAAGTAGTCTTAACTGGTTTACAACGGTTATGAGTGTGTACGTTGCAACACTGTGCATGCATGCAGGCAACTACAATGGCTCTATCAATGGTTGCACAAAACAGCACTTCCTCAGAGTACATCCTGTGTCCATACATCCTGTTTCCATCACCCCAAAGCAAAACATCTGAGCTATAGGCTTCTGCAGGATTTAACCCTTCACAAACCCCCTGTTGTGGTGGCCCCATTGCCACCTCATCCTAATCAATAAGTGGGTGTATATGGGTCCTAAGCTAAGATGTGACAGGCAACTCTTTCCAGCGTTCATGTGATTCCACCCCCTGTATGGAATGCCATATCTCCGGTAGTTGCCTGGGTCCCTAAATGTATGCACCCCCTTTGTGTTTCCCATAAAAACAGGCCTAAACTAAACCGTGGTACTAAGGCAAAAGTGACTAAAACATCATAAAGCGTTGCTAGTAAAAATCAGGAATACAAAATATGTCGAAACTAATAGGGTACTAAAATAAGACTGATTAAACATGATAACATCGCCAACAAAAATTATAAGTGAAGCAACACCCGTGGAAGGAAAACTTATAAGAAAACCCTAGAAGCACAGTGGAAATGAGTAAGCACAGTGTGTATCAGTATATTGTGGACCCTATCAGATAAACTAATTGATGCCATCAGCTTCTGACCCCCACTTTCGGGCTGGCTTCGAACAATGGGGGCGGGTCTGCCTGGGGTACAGCTGTCATCACGATGTCCTCTTCGCTTTGTGTGTGTCCTTTCCCGCTGGTGTGTTTTTCAGCCAGCAGGGGAGCACTTTTCAGATACCCCTGCCCCCTGGTGCCCAGAAGTTGGGCCCAGACCTTTTTATATATGATTTAGCGGTACTGAAAATATTCAGTTTGTTTTGTGATTTAATTTACTTTATGTCTGAATTATTAACTATTTAAATGCAGTTTAGTTTATTTTTTACTTTGATTATTTTTTAGCTTTTATTTTTGTGACTTAGATTCTTTTACACTTATAAAAATTGTATTTAAAATATCAAATGTCTTTAGATTTTTAAGCTTTATCAAAATTTATTCTTAGAGTTTAAGGTTAAGTTTTACTAAACATTTTTAGATTTAGATTTTAATTTCAGCTTTTTTACAAAACAGAACACAAAACAAAGCAAAAACCAAGAGTTTAGTTTTCACTGTTAAAAGCCAGTTTGTTAATATCAAACCATGCTAACAGCATGGTTTGATATTAACATGGTTTGAGTCTGTAAGTTTTGTTGTATTACTTCCAAAAGTATGTCCATTTTAAGTTATTTAAAAGGTACACAGCAAAAAAAAAAGGAATTTCTCATGATTAAACTGACTAAAACATAATAATTTTTTGTATTAATACACCATGGTTAGGGTTTATTTACTTATTAAACCTCCTTAAGATTATTTGACTTCTTTGAAGAAATTCCATTTTGAATTTATTCTACTTAGATGATAAACCTAAGTTTAAGTGGACTGACAATAAAACAAGCTACATTTGACCTTAAGGATAGCTTTGATGTTTTTAGAGCTTTAGTTTAGTTTCAGTCCCTTATAGTTTTCTAAAAAAAATTTTTTGTAATGCCAATTTCAGTCAGCTAAAGATGTTGGTAAACAGTTATTTTTGCACACAGGACTTGTTTTGTATGTTTGTTTGTATTACAAGTCTACTGAAATTTGAGATAATTTGATGCCGGTTTGACATTTTTGGTTTGGATCATGTAGCCAGTCTTTCTTTATTATACACATGGATTAAATCATATTATTTTATTATATAACATGTTTTACAGTATGTTAAGGAGATTTTCATCTTTTCTACCAGAGTAATTTTAGTTGCAAAAATCTGAATATAATCTACCTTTTAATATTCTTAAAATAGACATTATTTTCTTGTAAACCTTACAATTTTTGTTTTCACGAGTTCTATTTTGAATGCTTCAATTCTTTTTGTGACCACCGAGGATCAATAAGGTGGTCCATTTTTCAAAATCTAAACTCCATTGTGGAATCTGCTTCGAAGGGATTGTCTGGTGGGTCTGTCCAGTTCCTGGAGAGGTGTCATTTTCATCATTGTCAGGTCAGCGAGGTTCATAGGTCAATCAGAACCTTGGTCTTTGCGCGGGGTCCTTTGGTCTGTGCACATAGTGTTTTATGGATCCAGTCTATGATCAGTCAGCCAAACTTTTACACAGTGTGATGTCATTTCTGTGGCCTTGTATGGGCACTGTTAATAAATAGGTTGAGTTTCCTAGAACACAGCTTCCCTCTTTCTTCCTCTGTGACCTGTTGGAAAACACTCATCACTGTATTAGTCACTTGTTTCACAAACTCACTTAGATCTTTATATTAAAACAGTAAGTGCAGCTGAAAATGGAGACTTCCTGTTAGTATCTCATGTGAACTGACATTCATTTTTGCATTTGGGGAGGAGGTAAAATATTAAGTAGTAGTAGTTAGTATCTCTCAAAGCCCGCATTCAGTCCTGCAGAAGCTGGATTTTTGGACTCCGTGAATCCCTGAGCTCTGGACCAAGCTGGGCCACTCCAAACGCCATCTTGTTCGAGCTTATAATAAACCTTTTTGTAACTATTTCCTTGTCTTGGCTGCATGTTGGGTTCTGGCTCTCCTTTTTAATAAAACGTTACACCCAGTCCTGCTTTAATGAAACCTTTGGATTAAACTAACTGCAGATTTCACATGATTGTTCAAAATATGTAGTGATATCCTTCAAACAATCAATTTTGAAAAACAAGACTTATTACTTTTGAGCTAGCACAGTGATCTCTGCCGTTTTGCCTGCTGGGCTCCAACTCCTCCTGTTTGAGAGAGGAGAAAAGGGCATTTATACTTCTGTTCTTTTTGTCAAAAGCAAGGGTAATAAATTCATTTTAATTTTGGGCTATATCAAAATGTCCTTGTGGTAGAATATATTGATAGAACTCATAAACTAACAGAATATGAATAAATAGCTGTCTCTGCATTTGAGTACTTCTTGAAATTAAACATTTTTTCACCTTGATCTAATTTGGCAGAATATAGACAAAGCTGCTGATTGACAAAACAACATTTAAGCACACAACTGATATATTAAGATTCTACACTGCTCAAAAAAATAAAGGGAACGCCTAAACAAAACAATGCAACTCCAAATCAGCCCCACCTTTGTGGAATCAAGGTCACCAGTTAGGTAGTAACACTTACTGTGAATCAATTTCACCTGCTGCTGTGCAAATGGAACATACAACAGGTGGAAATGAGAGGCAATTAGCAAGACAAGCCTTATAAAAGGGTGATTCTGCAGGTGGTGACCACAGATCATTTCTCTGTTCTCATCCTTTCTGGTTGAACTTTTAGTCACTTTTTCATTTTGTCAGTGCTGTCACGCATAAAGGCATCATGAGGCGTTTTTTTACAGCCCACTGAAGTTGCTCAAGTAGTGCAGCTAATCCAAGACAGAACATCAATGTGAGCGGTGGCAAGAAGATTTGCTGTGTCTCTCAGCACAGTGTCCAGAGCACGGAATAGGTACCAGGAGATAGGCCAGTACACCAGGAGACATCGAGGGGGCCGTAGGAGGGCTACAACCCAGCAGCAGGACCGCTACCTCGTCCTTTGTGCAAGGAGGAACAGGAGGTCCACTGCCAGGGCCCTACAAAATGACCTCCAGCAGGCCACTAATGTGTTTCTACTCAAATTGTCAGAAACAGACTCCATGAGGAGGGTGGTATGAGGGCCCGACGTCCACATATAGGGCCTCTCCTTACAGCCCAACAACGTGCAGGATGATTGGTGTTTGCTAGGGAACACCAAAGTTGGCAGATTCACCATTGGCACCCTGTGCTCTTCATAGATTAAAGCAGGGTCACACTGAGCACATGTGACAGAATCTGGAGACACCGTGGAGAACGTTATGGTGCCTGCAACATCCTCCAGCATGACCAGTTTGGTGGTGGGTCAGTCATGGTGTGGGGAGCCATTTCTTTGGATGGCCTCACAGCTCTCCATGTTCTAGCCAGAGATGCTCTGACTGCCATAAGGTACCAGGATGAGATCCTCAGACCCGTTGTGAGACCATGTGCTGGTGCAGTGGGCCCTGGGTTCCTTCTTATGCAGGACGATGCTCGGCCTCATGTGGCTGAAGTGTGTCAGCACTTCCTGCATGATGAGGCCATTGATGTCATGGACTGGCCTGCCCGTTTCCCAGACCTGAATCCAGTTGAGCACATCTGGGACATCATGTTTCGGTCAATCCACCAACATTACGTGGCACCACAGACTGTTCAGGAGCTCACTGATGCTCCAATCCAGGTCTGGGAAGAGATCCCTCAGGAGAACATCCGCCGTCTCATCAGCAGCATGCCCAGGCGTTGTTGGGAGGTTATACAGGAACGTGGAGGCCACACACACTACTGAGCCTCATTTAAACTGGTCTTGAGGAATATTCACTGACGGTGAATCAGCCTGTCATGTTATTTTCCACTTTCATATTGAGTATGAATCCAGATCTTCATGATATAATTTCGATTTACATTGATCATTTTTGTGTTATTTTCTTCTCAATCAATTCCACTGTGTTAATAGTAAAGTTTTTCAATGAGAATATTTAATTAATTGAGATCTAGGATGTGTTATTTTAGTGTTCCCTTCAATTTTGTGAGCAGTGTAGTTTTAGAGTCTGCTCCAGTGTTCTGACCTTGACCAGGAGAGGCAGAGTTCTTCCTCCTCCTCTGGTATGCCATCCTTCCCCCTTTCTGAATTTATTGCTAAGTCTTTCAATTTAGCTGTGAAGTCTGCTATGTGCTCTTGTTATTTCTTCTTATTTATTCTGTTTAAATCTCTTTTGAGCTTCTAAGGACCAGTTGGTGTCTCGGTGAGATTGTCTATTAAAAATGAGGATCTGCCAAGGGACCACAGTCAAGCTTTGCAGAGAGACATTTAAATAGATGGCTGCAGAGTCTTTAGAAGAGGTATTCTGCCAACCAGATCAGATGTGTACACAAACCCCTGAAAAGCATGACTGTGGCTTCACCTCGATCTGGAGTCTTCCTCAGTCAATCTAGCCTTCAAATTTTCCCAAGATCCAGGTCACGGCACCAGTTTGTTATAACACCTGGTGTCTTTATCTTGGTTGAGACCTGATCACAGCACCTCGAAACAAGGAACAGAACAAAAGGTTGAGATTAACTCAATTTTAATCTCTATTTTAAAGTTGTTAATGATACATAACAATCAATCACTATGCTCAAGTACTAATAGAGAGTCACCAAATTGTCCACAGCGCTGGGCTTCTATAGTACAACTTATGGATGGACCGAAAGAAGTAAAGAAAAAATGCAGCACCTCTGTAAATATAACTAAACTACACCCACTTTAGGGGTGTTCCCCTGTATGTGTCAGTGTGTTTATGTGTGACCAAAACTAGTCTTAACTGATTTATAATGGTTATAAGTGTGTAAACTGCAACAATGTGCATGCAACTACAATAAGATGTTTATTTGTACAGCACATTTCAGCAGCAAGGCAGTTCAAAGTGCTTCACATCATAAAAACAAAACAGCAAAATCAACAAACATCAAAACCATCAAGCAAAATCATTAAGATCATTGGGAAAATATCAATGCATCAAAATCATAGGGATCATCAAGCAAATGTCTTCAAGCAAATATAGTTCAAAAATATTAATCAATGATCCACTTACTTTATTTAACTGATTTACACTCAAACTTCACAAATTAAGGCACATTCGACACAGTCATCTCCACCTTTTTCTCTCATTGTGTTATATATTGAAGAGTCTGGAGGAGGAGGCACCCCTGAGGCCTTTGATGTTCCAGAATCCATTTTACCTTACGGAAGTACGTCTGCCTGCGGGCTTTCTCCTTTAAGGTGACGAAATCACTAAAACCACCCACAGAACCCTCACTTTGTTCCACTAATATCTTAACCTCCCTGTCCTTACAGGGTGACTGGCCGTCAGCTGATGTCTTCCCTCCACCAACTCTGCAATTTAATGAATTATTAGTAGATGATGGTTAATGTGTAATAAAATATTTTATTTAGAGCAGCTTCTCACCTGAATTTGTTTGCAGATTTATGGTCCAGACTACTAATCAAAGGCAACTCTAAACCGGTGTATTTTCAGTCTTTATTTAAAAGAATTTAGTGTTTTGGACAGAAGAACTCTCCAGAAGAAACTGAACGTTTTGATATGTGAATTGTTGAAATCGGTTGAAGTATGCAGAAGTAGTTATGAACTGAAAAATGTACAGAGGATCTTAAGAAGTGAGAATGCTAAATGCATTCTCACTTGAATATATTTTGTATGTGGGGTTTTCTTCAGGGGCTGTATGAAAGAACCAAGGGTCAGATTCAGAAATGCAGGCTGTGGTGGAAGATCAGCTGAAACATTCCAAGTGTTGCTAAAATAAGTCCACAAGTATGCCAGCTGTGGAACATGGTGGTGCTGGTGAGAAGGAAGCTTCATAAAACAGAAGTTTTCTGGAAGACGTTGTAGTGCTGCTGCTTTGCTTTCTTGTGTCTATATTCATGACACTCTAATCAGTTCTGGTGATTCAAATGAGCCAACAACAAAACTCTTGTCTTTTCTAGCAGCCACTGTACAGCGAATACAGCAATAAAACCAGCTGACCAAACATATTCGACTTCTAATAATGAAGTGAGCAGAACTCCACTTCAGATGGTGAGGGGCTGGGCTCGGCTGGGGTTGCTAGGTAACAGGGCAGTGCCCACAGGTTGTGACTTAATAATCGGGAGGTTTTTGAAACAGCTCATTTTCCAGACACCAACTAAACAGCCAAAAAACGGCTGAGTGTTTTTGGTTTTGTTTTTTTTTTTTTAAGCACTTTGTTTCTGTAAGCAGTAAAGACCCAAATGAAAGAACAAAAATGTGCAAAAAAACAATTTTGCATAATAGGTCCCCTTTAAGAATTTCCTGAGTAAATAGTAAATTTCCTCCATTTTTGTCACATGTAGATGTGAATGTCCACCAAAGCACATGAAATGCATGTCAAGCAGTGGTCTCAAACTGCATTCCTCGAGGGCCAGAGTTCTGCAACTTTTAGATTTCTCTCTGCTTCAGCACACCTGGCTCCAATATTAGCTCATTAGCAGAACTCTGTGGAGTTTGACTGCATGCTAGTGAGGCAGTTTCACCATGTAGTTCAAGTGTGTAGGACAAGGGACATATCTAAAAGTTGCAGGACTCTGGCCCTCGAGGAATGCAGCTTGAGACCACTGATGTAAACTATGTAAGAGGCCCTTTCCATCACACTGAAAAAACCGGGTCGGATCAGTAGATTAACTCCAAACAGGTCAGGTTTGATGATTCTTAAGGTGGACGAGGTGTAGACAATCACGTGTACATAAATAGGTGCGTGTAATAACAGATGCATGTAATTGTGGAACAATGGCAGCTTTGACACTGCTGCAGAACATCACCAATGGAAGGATTCAGAGGGAGCGTGTGTTCAGAGAGCAGACTGATCTGCTGGCACATGATGATGAGGGGTTTATTAGCCGCTTCAGAGCTTCATCCTAGAGCTCTGCATGGAACTAGCCCCACCAGGAAAACAGAACCTGTGCCGGTTCGCGTTCTCACTGTGCTGGGATTTTTCCAACCAGACCATTTCAGTGGGAGTGGGTTGACAGGTCGGGAATCATCCCTCAGCCAAGCCATGGTAGCTGTATGGGACAGCCTCATTCATATGTTGCCCAGATACATCAGGTTTCCTTCACTGCAGCTGAACGGGCAGAAATTAAATAATTTGCAGCAATGAGGCAATTTCCTAACGCGATCAGAGCTGTTCACTCATATTGCTTTAAGGGCACCACCTGGAAAGGAATGTGCCGTATTTATTGAATGAAGTCAGGCAGAGAAACAGATTTCTTACACTTTAATAGTACATTTGTTTAAAATCATACAGTCAGAATGTAAATAATATCTATCAGATACAACTGCTGCTATGATTTTAACCTCAAAACTTTCAGAAATACACAAGAACCATGAAAAAGCACTCTGATTGGGGACGAATCAGCCAGACCTACTGGTTAGAAACCATTTCAAGGAATGGCTTCATGTTAAGCTTCCAATGACACCAAGCACTGAGCCCATGACATGCTGCTATCTTAGCAAGAGAGAGTGGAAAAAGTCCAGTAAGTTCACCCATTAAAATGGCCATTTCTTGGAATGTCATGTCATCTAATGTTCCTTCTGACATAATTAGGGCTTAGTATTATAATAAAAATTTAGGGTCAAAAGGAAGAAGACATTGACAAAGTTGGGACACTGTTAATGGTGGACAATAAAATCATTTTTGTTTCATTTTTTGATAGCAACAATATAATTTCACAGCACTGTTTGTGTGTCCAGCTTCAGTAGAAAACGACCATTTCTGGGTCCAGTCAAACGGACCCAGTCACAAGTCTGAGGCAACAGTCTCATTTTCAGAATGCAGCATCCAAAGCATCATTTCTGGAGTGAAACCCCTGCAGCTGTTTGCTTTCACCCCTCCCTGCTGAAACCAGCTAGAGGCTGCTCTTAACTCATCACTGATGCTGAAGTCCTGTATACCACAAGCCCTGTGATGCAAATCTTACACATTCACTGACAATTTTGCAATCAAAGCCAATTTTGGTAACCATTCAGCTCAAAATTATTTTCAAATGATAGGATTATTCCATTTATCTTTAACTGCACTGAATTCCTGCTGGGGTCTCTGAAGTTTTTCCCTCAACAGTCTCACTTGTAATTTTCTAAATGGGTGTGCTAACTTCTCTGGTACAGATGTTTAACCAGTGATCTAAAAGCAGAGGCTCAGTTTCATTGCCAGCTTGGTCCAAACAGTCAGTGTGCATGTTACTCTGGAGATGGTCAAAGCACCTCCAACCTTTTAACCTCATCCCCCTGCTGATGGCCCCCTTCTCCCTGGTCTCCAGGTGCAGGAGCCTCCTTGTCCCATCAGGGGATTGTAGTCTGAAAGACAGAGAAAAACCTTAAAGAGACCTGTTGATGCCTCCAAAAAGTACCGACAGGTTCATCCAGCCTAACATCATTAAATATCTACATAAAGGTACAGAGGGGGATATGGTGAGTTCCCACACACTGACCCATTTATGTGTGTATGAGCAATTCAGAAGCAGCACCGATCTGACCTCAGCAGACATGTTCACGTACTGTCCTGACCTGCTTCACTACAGCCAAACCTATTTTAATTTAGAGGCAGAACTACAGCCCCCCAGCTCAGTACACCCAATCAAAGCAAACTATTCCCTACAGAGGTCAAACAAGACCTGCAAGCAGACTGAACTCCTGGATCACACTGGACTCTGAAGGAAGAGCTACTTCTCTTCTTCCTTCTCATTAGTAAAAATAGTCACACCTTGATTGGTGCCTTCTGAAAACATGACTATAGCAGGAACATTTAGCTCCTCTTTGATCAGCCTTAAAGTGGTGAAAGACCTCTAGATTTAGAGGCTGCAGTCCCTGTGGAAGTGGCCTCCACAGAGATCCTTCCACTTGCAGACTGAGGAAGCTCACAGACCAAACCACTGAACTTCACTCTCCAGGAATTTTAAAATTATTCATTGAACTTTTTCCCATTGTTCTCTTTTATAACCAACGTTTACAACAGATTTTATTAGGAACTTATGACAGACCAACACAAAATAATGCATAATTATGAAGTGAAAAGAAAGAGATATGGAATTAGGAGAGTTTATTTTACAAATAAAGATGTGAAATGTGTGGTGTGCATTCTTATCTAGCAGTCAACGCAGAGAAGAACCACCTTTCAATGTACTTCCAGCTGCAGGTCTTTGAGTTCTTTTTGGGTTCTAGCTACTCAGTCAGATTTAGGCGTGGACTCTGGACCAGCCCGTCCTACAGTTGGGTTTGGTCGTGGATCTGGACCGGGCCATCCTACGGACGGACAATCCTATGGTCTCATTTGAACATTCCAGTGTGGTTATGGCCAGATGTTTAGTACCAGGTCTTTTACAGCATCTAACAAGTTTTCTTTAAGGATTGCCACTGATTTATCTCCCTCCATCTTCTGATCAGCCTCGACCAGCTTCCCTGCCACTGCTGAAGGATAGCATCCTCACAGCATGATGATGCCATGACCATGTTTGACCATGGGGAGATAATTTGATCATGGTTATGAGCATTGTCAGTTTTCTGCTGCATATGGTGTCGTGCATTTAAGTCATCGGGGTCAGTATTGACCTCATCTGACCAGAACTCCTCCATCCACATGCTTGCTGTGTTCCTCACATGGCTTACAGCAAACTGCAGACAGGATATCTTCTGGTTTTCTTCCTGCCTCATCTCATGCCAAGTTTCTAGGGTACATGAGCTCCTCTGGAGTTACTGGTGGCCTCTTGGGTGCATTTTCTGATGAATGCTCTCCTTGCACAGCCTGTCTGTTTAGATGGACAGTCATGTCTTGATATGGTTGAGGTAGGGATGCTGTCCAGTCAGGTTTAATGCTGCATTTACCGATCACCCATGAGTGCCAATCAACGTTACCGACCACATGGATTGGCTGTTAATTTTTTGATTTACTACTACTGGCTATGTGATCTGGGAAAAAGGAACCATAAAATCAACCTAAATTTACACAAAAACTTGCAGGCACAATGCAGCAACTTCTCAGTCAAAACGACAACTGAAAAACTTGCCATCAGTAATACAATTTTTAACAGATGGAAAACAGTAAGGCTCTAAACAGCCTCAGTTGTACAGAAAGTCATTTTTCACAACTCTGTATATCAAATAATGCCAAGTAAAAAAGGAAACATTCAAAGTGACATTCAGGTTGCATTGAAATAAACCATCATAAGTTCCAAAATCAAAACTGCCTGAGAGCATGGCTAACTGTTTTGAGCATGAGCACACTCTGTAGTGTAGTGTTAAAGCGTGATAGAGGTTGTTTCTGACCGGGAGCGGTGTGTTTCTGCAGATGCCAGTGAAACCACTGGGAGGAGGCAGAGGAACAGGATGCAAACTTCACATCACTCACAGTGCAAAAGTTCCACAGGACAGACATATTTGCTTAGGATTTACTGCCGCGCACTTGAGCAGTGGGAAGGGGGAGAAACAGTACACACAGCACCTCTGTAGGCTGCTAAACATGAGGTACAGGCTTTTTCACTAAAACTGGCCTATAATTATCGGTGGCCAATTGATCGGAACACCACTAGTTTGTGGCATTGTGCCATTTCAGTTTCCAGATGATTGACTGATCAGAGCTCTGGGAGACACCCAAAGCTTGGGGTGATGTTGCAGAACCTAACCTGGTTTTAAACTTCTCCACCAGGTTCTCCCTGACTTGCTGCTGGGTTCCTTGGTCTCCATGATGCTGGTTGTTCTCTGATGTTCTCTAAGGAACCTCTGAGGACAGAACCAAAACATCTGGATTCATGCTGAGATTAAATAAAACACTATTGTTTTACTATTAGTTGACTTCTGAGTGCATTTAATTGAGCTGACTTGTTTTGGGGGTATTTGAGTAAAGCGGCGTTCACTTTCAAACTATGATTTGTAAAATTAATTTCAATACCATTCATCATTTTCCTTCCTAGTTGGGAATTATTTGCTACTTTGTGTTGATCTGTCAAATAAAATCTACTGAAAATTCTGTTGGTCGGAAGACTTTTTCAAGGCACTATAGTTGACTGCTCCTCTTCCTCCTGAGCCACAGCTGGAGAGGATGTGAAACTGTAAAACACGCACACACATACACACACACACCTGATGAAATGTAATCCTTGGCAGTTCCAGTGCTGTTCCTTTGCTTACAGATGTGTTTTCTACATATTCTAAGCTTAATAGGCTTTAAATATGTTGCATTTTTTTCCAACATACACAGCCTGATGATGGAGGCTGCAAGCTGAATTCTGACTGGTGCTGCTCTTAGACAGTGAACGTCTTACCGTTAGAGCGCAGCGGCTTCTTATCTGTCTTTGGTTTGAGTCCAGCTGGTGATGAGCCGGCCTCCTCGGTGCTCTGCAGGTAACACCCAGGGGTCAGATAGCTCTGATGTGTCAGAATCAAACTACAGCTACATGGGGAGATGCAGCTGATTCTGTGTTAGCATGTACTGCTCACTTGTTCTTTTAGAGCAGAGACAATCAGAAAGCAAGCAGTGAACAATCAGCAGTGATACGTAGTGATCACTGGGGTTGATACATGTGGCTGCATCCCAGCAGAAAGATCTCAAAATTATTAGATTTCAGAAGTAACCTTCCCAACCTCAATCATTAGCCTTATATTCTGTCCTGTGATGTGACAAAGTCAACTTGCCTCAAACTGTTTGTGTCCTTTGCAGCTCTTCCCTTGCTTCATGCTCTCCCATTCCTCGATCTTCTGCCTTCTCTTCTCCTCTTCTTGCTGTTGATATGAAAACCTTCAGTAAACGTCTGACAGTGTTCAGGTGGGCCCTCATGCTTTCTGTTCCACCACTGCACCTGTCTCTGTTTCTCCTTAAAGATGGCAGCTTTGGCATCCAACTCTTCCTGCATCCTCCGCCGAGCTGCTTCCATGGCCTCTTGTCTTTTTGTCACTAGAGATGCATCTTCAGGAATAAAAAAGGGAAAACCAGGTTTGCAATAAACGAATTTCAGATTTTGTGTCACTGATAGAGGTTTATGTCAGAACATGATGCTAAGCTTGCCTTCTCAAATAGGGATGAGCTGGTTTTCACGTACACCAAGGGTTTAAAATGCTCCATCATTCTGCTCCTGCAGCTTAAACTCCTTTTCAATGACAAGCCAGCTAGAAAGTGCTGGAGTCAGAGTAATGCAGATCTCACCCTCTCCCACCTGTTGCTGTGCACTGCTGGCCAGCTGGCTGAAAGTAGGCCAAATTCAGATTTGAAAAGTATTTCTAATAGCGAGAAATTTAAGTCATCCTGAGTGAAATTCAAAAGGAGCAGCACATATGAGCCTTTGTTCTAAACCTAGAGTCAGCAAGCCAGGAGCAGCATGGCTCTGAACAGGCTGCCTGCAAGCCTCTCTAGAGCTGACAGCCTGATTAATTAACGTGCTAACATTAGCTTTTTATACTTTCATAACTCTATAAAGGAGCAGCTGAGAGGTCGAATATCTTATAGAACAGATGCTTAAAAAACTAGGACTGACTTTAAAAGGGTGTTTATTCAACATTTCTGCTTAAGTCTACGTATCAAAACCAAAGCAACTATAAATACTCTATTACAACATTGGTGGAACCGATTCTAATTAATGCCTTCTGTTGTAAATAAAAGGAATTTGATTATATCATACATTACTGTTTTATGCTGTGTAAATACTGTGAAACATGCTAGCTTTGGTCAGGTTTTCCTCCATTGAGAATTTCATTCCCACCAGAGCTACTTCAATTTAATTCACTTTGTTTATATGATGCTAAGTTTCTATCTGAGAAAAGCCAGCAGATTGCATGGAGTCACGGAGCACGTAGAGACAGTGGACCATCGCTTGCACTGAGTTGTTGACTTTACACAGCAATCCCTCATTTACCTCTTTACCTGTACGCAGAGTAAAAACCTCACACTATGGATCCCATCAAACTAAAAATTGTTCAGTTTCATGATTTTGTGTTAATTTGTCAACATTTGGATCTTCGTTAAGTTCATTATGATTATTAATAATATTATTCCTGCTGCTACTACAAGTACTACTGCTAAGGCTGCATGATATTGGGAAAACATGTATCCCACATGATATGGGGTATTATTGGGGAATGTTGCAAAGATCATAGTTTATTCAACATTTAATTTCCATTTATGCTAAATGGAAATTAAATGTCACAACTCATATCATCCAAGTATCTTCAAGGAGACATTGTAGATGGTGATGCTGTGGGCAGGAAGGACCTCTGGTAGCAGTCAGTCTTGCAATTAGTCTGAAGAGGCCTCTTACTGAAGACTGTTGCTGTATGACAGTCTCATGACCTTCATGACCTGATAACAGCTCAATATCAGGGCACCAGAGATAATATTCCTCAGTAACATGTCCTGGATGACTCAATCAGTTGTTGGCAGCTCTGCTCATCCACCTCATTTGCTTTTGCTGCTCCTCTTTAAATCCCTGTCTGGTCAGAAAGTTGAGCAGAGAGACGATGAGTGGGAATGCGGTCCTTGTCTGTCATGATGGATGGAAGAGATGGTTTCAACTTCCTCCTCTCACTGTTCTTTAGTCCTGCTCTGAACCCACGAAGCCTCCTTGTCAACTCCTCTGGGATTTGGGGTCAGAGTTCAGGTTTTATTTGACCTTTTGAGATGCTGGTCAAATTAAGCTGGACAAATAGGCTCAGCTGGTACCAATAGTAAAAACAATACCTCATTGCCATGGTTATGATGTGTAACCATGGCAATCAAGAACAAGCAAAACTCCTTCCAGCTGCACAGCATCCAGAACCAGAGGGATCAATAGTCCAATCATACAACAATCCAAGCAGAAACATGATGAACAAGAACCAGTCAGAACTATGGTAACACAGCTGCTCCAACATGCTGCCACCACGAGCTGTGCCAATCTAGGCATCCAACATCGATCAGCTACAGGGGAAAAAAATAACTAAACTCATCATTTCTGTCTCAACTAAACAGTTTCACTGAAAGTTCCAGCTGCTACTTGAGTTAATCTAACAACTTATGAAGTCAGGATCAAACCAGAAGATGTTAATGCTCACTAAACGTTTCTGCTGTATGGAACCACACACATCACCAAAGAGAGCATGAATGCATGCTAAATGAGCAAATATTTATAGCAGTTCTTTGCAATATTCATGTAAGTATGCAGTTTTATTGTGATAATGATACATTTACTATTTAGTGTGCAGCCAGATTTACTCCGTTATGTTTTGTTCATTTCTACGAAACTGGAGTAGGAAATACTGCCAGAAAAGTGGCTTCACTTGAACTTTGTGCCGGTGCTGACCTTGCAGTGTCTGCGGGACGGAGTCCTGATGGCTCTGGCCGCTCCTCCTCTTCCTCAGCTGCTGGATGAGCAGGAGGACCGTGAAGGTGACAGCCAGCAGGTACCACCCATACAGGGACAGCAACTCTCCTACTGTACACGGTAAAGACATTCTGTCACAGGACTGTTTGAACGAGGCGGTGTGCTTCCCAACAACAACAACAACAACAACAACAACAACCCACTGCACTCATTTGAGTCGAATTTCTTCTGCCAGTTTAATGTTTTCAATAAAATGAAGCCGAGACCGGAAATGTTGTTGCTAGTTACCGGTGAAGCTCAGCTGACTCAGGTCTTGGTTCTTCAGAGGAACCTGACGTGGAGAGTTGTCGTCGTCATCTAATATTTCCACATCATCCATTTTAGCCGGTACACACACAACCACAAACACACACCGTGCTGTTAAAGGCACAGAACACTCCGCGGCTCTGACTTAAGCTTCTTGCTGCGGAGAAAACTTCCTTATATCAGCTTCATCTCAGAGGATTCCCAAACAGAAACCAGCTACCTCAATCCAGAACATTCACGATGACGTGTTTAACTTCGCAGGCGTTTCTTCTTCTTCTTCTTCTTCTTCTTCTTCTTCTTCTTCTAATAATAATAATAATAATTTCCGACAGGGTGTACGTAATGCTGCCCCCCACTGGTCCTGTCGTGTACTTCCACTCAAATTTTCAATTAGAAACAGGTAGCATGGAGGAACTTCAGCACCGTTTTGTCTATTAATAGCAAATTAGACCCATCAGAAAAAAATAGACTTGAAAGAAAATACTGTAAGCCTCAAATCTGACAAGACTTTAAACAAAACCTGCCTTTCATAAGAGTATTATCACGGACACCTTATCAAAACATGCAGCACACGTTCTGGTTCCCCACACTGATATAAACCAGCAGGATGCTTAGCAATTATTTAGAAACATGGTGTCAGTCCACAATGCCCCAGTCTGAGTCTAGTTCATTTCCTTTGTTCCTTTTGTTCCTGTCGACAAGATGTTAAGGGAACTCTGCTATTTTCAATCAGTGGGTGGCAACTAAAATGGTGCCTCCCTCTAGCCTCTCCTGCCCACTCTTTCTGCCACTTGAGAATACTGATACATTTGAGCTTACCTAAAGGAATGTTAACATCTATTTCATTTCTAAGAAGGAATTCTTTGGCCAATTTATCCCCTATCTTATCACCTAACATATCAGTATAGCCAGAAATCCATGAGAAGATTACAATACAGCTAAGCGAGCGCAATACGATGAAAGCAACAACAAAATCTTTGACACGAGATCAGGATGGCCTCCTCCTGAAAGTCCACCTGTCAAGGCCTGTAAAGCAGTGTCAGCAGCAGCAGTTTCAGTCGTCACCTTTCTCTCCTTATTTTCCATCCTTTATTTCTAAAAGATCAACATACATCGTATTAGTACGGAAAAGGACTAGGAAAAAAAGTCAAATCTTTTTTCCCTGTGACCCTAGTCCTCTTCCATATATTAGTGCTTATGGCAAATAGAAAGTAGCGTCTGTATAGTGATTCATATTATAAGTGGTCAAAATCTTCATCTGGCCAGTTTTTTCAAGAAGCGGTAAAATCTTGGTACATTTGATGCAGCGTACTTGATGTTACTGAGAGTGATATCTAGTGACTGATGATGGAAGACTGCTGAGGTTTATAGCTCTTGGTAATTACTTTGGTTTGCTATGCTATCTCGCTTAAGATTCCAATACATCCCTTAAAATATGAAATGATCCTATATGTAGAATTTAACTAGTGTTCTGTAATAAATAAATTAATTGATAGGTTTTTATTTTATGTTTATATTTTCAGCAGTAAGAGCCAATCCATTACAAAGTTGCTTTAAAAAGCTGTGTATTAAAGTTCAACATGAATAAAAACACAGAGCCCATCACTTATTGGTGATAAGTCATGGGATGTGCTGTTCATGACCATTCAGGAGTGTTATCCATAAGAATTGCTTGATAATGCCTAAGCTACAACAGCATCAGATTCTAAGAAATGTATCTCATCATAGCTCACTGGCAAAAAAAAAAAAAAAAAAAAAAAGACCAGCAAGAATAGAAAGTGTTGGGAGGAGTCAATGTGCACACCGAGGTCTCATAGAAGAAACTTTATTTACTGACAGGAATTAGTGACATCAAACAATATTCTGCAGAAAAATCCTCAGATAGCTGAGAGGCAGCAGAGGAGACTGAGAGCAAGAAAATACACCAAATGGCAGGTAAGCTATAAAATATGACACACATTTGTCAACTATTTATTAATCTCTCACTAAACTGACTGAACTTTCTTTCAGGCTGAACAAGTTTGATACATTAGAGCATAAAACTTTCTTGAAGACACAGGCAATGAAATACATTTAAAAATATATCTTTATGATCTAGCCTCATTATTAGCTGTCAAAATAAAAGGAATATTTGGATTTTGGTTACATTTCTTGATTAGAACTGGTACAAATAAGAAAACAAATCACAAATAAAGGTTTTCTAACAATAACAACTTGTTATAATCATGGCACTCAATTATCTGTCACCCCAGAAATACAAATCTGAAAAATCACCTGTTCATTTTAGTTTGGACCTTGATAACCAAGAATTGCGCTGCTCATGGTGGCAGCATATCCCCAACTCCAAGGGGTCATGAAGGCCATGAGACTGTCATACAGCTACAGTCTTCAGTCGGAGGCTCCTTCAGTTTCTGCCACAGCATCACCATCCACAATGATTCTTTGAAGATACTCAGATGATATAAGTTACGACAACCTTTAATTTCCCTTTAACATAAATAAAGCATTTTTAAATTGAATTGAACTGAATATTCTTTTCTTCTTAGACCAGTTTCAATCTAACAGAGGAATTTTATGAAAAATTGTAAAGTGGACAGTTTTTAATCCTAGTTTGTCAAAAGAAACAAACGCAGCTGAGTTGAAACTACAAAGTGGAGGTGGACGGTTCCTGTTTGGCTGCTTCACTGATCCTGACTTCCCAACACAAAATGGCTGATTGGACAGTGTAGGTCAGTGGTGTCCAAAGTCGGTCCTCGAGGGCCGGCATCCTTCCTGTTTTACTTCTCTCCCTGGTGGTAGTAACCACCTCCTCAGCATGTCAATGTTCTGCAAAGACCTGTTAACAAGCCATCATTTGATCTAAGTGTGCTGAACCAGGGAGAGAACTGAAACAAGCAGGATCCCAGCCCTTGAGGACTGACTTTGGACACCCCTGGTGTAAGTATTGAGTCACTCCAAAAGACAGCAGTAGTGCAATCTCTAGTGTGCCAGAATAGGTTTTGATGGTGTCATTTCATTTTAAGTTTGCTCATAGTTTTATTGTATAAACTGCTGATAACTCCAGCTGGGTTCCTGCTCCTGGGGGGCTCGAAGGGGAAGAGATGCTAACATACAGGCCAAATAGTCACTGAAATGTAAAACAGCAGAAGTAAAGAATACAGTAAATGAGAAGGAGGCTAAATAAGTCTTAACTTTGTTATTCACAGAATATGACAGAAGTATTGGACTATAACTTATAAGTACACATGCTTCAATAACATTTACAAATGTGTTTCCTATGAGAGAAAAGTTAAACAGAATCCATGGACAGATTTTCTTTACCAAAGCAGGTACCTCCGGCCTGGTGCTTCTGTGGTTTTTCCAGCATCTGCTCTGTCCTCTCAAATCTCTGGTCAGTCATGGCAGATCCACTCACACTGAGCCTGGTTCTACTGGAAGTTTGTTCCTGTTAAAAGGGACTCTTTCCCTGTCAAAATTTGCTTGATCAAGATAACTTTTTACCTATCGGCACTAAATTAGATTGATATTTTTTAAATCAATACAACAAATATAAACTGGACCTGTCCTGTTCTACTGGTCAGTCTTGTCAAATTTCTTGAGCTAATGTTTGCCTTGAGGTGACGTATTTATATAAACAGAACTGAACTGAATTCAATAACGTGGCAATGAGAAATGGTTTTCTGGTCCTTACTCTGTTATCTGGAATACTAATCTCTCTACTAAAGTTTTGAGAGTTCTTCACCATAAGAACTCTGGAAAAAAAAAAAAATAATAAAGTCACTGTTGGACAATGTCTCCCGCCGCATGCATGAAGCTGTTTATGTCCCATGGGTAAAAGCCCAGCGAGCACGCACTCGCCAACGTGTCCCATTTAAAGTCTATAGACCAGTAGGTGGCGGTAATAGCGCTTTAAGACCGTTTGCCGACCCCTCTTACCTCCCTCCGAAGAAGAAGTCTTTGTTCTGGCGGTAGTGTGTGACACGTTTTGATTAGTTTGGTAAAGAAACCTCATTCAGCCTAAAGCCTGGCTCAGTTGGCGACATGGTGAAGTTATCTGCGGAGCTGATAGAGCAAGCTGCTCAGTACACCAACCCGGTGAGAGACAGAGAGCTGGATCTACGAGGTAACTCAGCGCTTCCTTCTCAGCAGCATCAGGCCTCGTTGCTTTTAACTTCATTCGAACAGCGAACATCGGTGCAGGATGTAGTTCTGTCTACGGAGTACAGTATCAGGCTTTACAAGGCATCTAGAACAGCTGCTTTACTCACTGTCTGTTTAATGGTGCTGGCTGATCGGGGAAAGCTAGCCTGCTAACTGCTAGCATGGTAGGAAGTCAGCGTTCAGCTACAAGCCGGAGACTTTCTGGAGTTTCCAACATGGCTTTGAATGCTAAGTGAAAAAGCTGAAGGCCTGATGTGTGAACACGATTAAACTGATCAGACACTTTAGTTTGAACCTTTCCTGTGTTTTACCCTAATTAGGTTATAAGATCCCGGTTCTGGAGAACCTCGGAGCTACTCTGGACCAGTTTGACACGATTGATTTATCTGACAATGAAGTGAGGAAACTGGATGGCTTCCCTTTGCTCAAAAGACTGAAAACGTTGCTGATGAACAACAACAGAATCTGGTAGGTGATCAGATGCTGAGTGGCTCCTGTTAAACCCGGCAGGTGTCAATTCCACGAGGCTGTGGTGGGAGTGGTGTTTATCAGGCAGTTCACAGGACACCTCAGACATGCATTAGGCAGCCTTAGGGTTTACTGATATTTCAAAGTAGAGCAGCCACTGACAAATCTATAACACTGATGTTGTTATGTGACGTGGTCAGTGTCTTTTCCGCTCTCTACTGTATGATCTGGGATAGTCTAAAGTGTAGCAAACTAACACAGTGAAACATCCTGGCTGCAACAACAGCTTCATTCTCCTCCTGTGTCTCTAGAGATCAGATGTTCTAAATATGTGCAGCGTTAACAGCTCTGGTAGAAGTCGTTCCTTGATAAGCCTCAGCTGATCTAGTGCCACACACAGACTGAAGCTCTTTCCGGTCTTCCTGTGCTTCTTTGCAGGTTGTAGTTTCATGTTTTTACTGTCTGTAGAACATCAGAGACACAGATGGACCTCCCTGGTTCTGGGCTGAGTGTCTTCAGATCAGGCTGATGTTTACAGGCGTCTAACCTCAGCCTGCTGGATCAGCCGGCTGATGTGTATGCTGATCTTGATTTGGAAGGCACAGGTGTCACCTTGGGCTGATGATGAAGGATGAAGGGTGGCTGATGAGGAGAGGATCTCACCATTTTCATCTCCTTTCATGTTGGAAAGAATTGACTTTGGACAAACGGGACGTTCTCTGTGACCCTCGTTCACTGTTGTGAGCAACTGTCAGATGCTTGGGATACTGCCTGTAAGGTTGCCGCTCAGCTGGCGAAGCCACCTCTGCTGCCTCCTGCTGTTTGGAGCAGCTCCAAACAGATGAAGCCCTTTACATACCTGCTGGTGTTCTGGAGTCAGAGCACTTGATGTTTCCGTCTGTTGACTGTAAGATAATTGTAGGAGACTATCCTGACCCTATCCCACATGTTCCAGCTCCATGCTAATGAGAAATGCCTCATTTAGTGCCTTGGATGTCTGCTCTTCTTCTTAGTTGGTGATCTGTCTGGAATCCTGTTCCTTCCTGCCACTCTGGATGGTTGTGATAACAGTAGATGATCATTCTCACCATTCAAATAGATTATTAATCAAACATAAGAGCTTTTTGATTCATCTCTGCTGTCTCTTAGTGGAGTTATGCTGACTACAAACCTCTGGATGATCTACTCTATAGAGCACCACAGCTGCTACATAAAGAAGAATCCATTCTGTTGTTTGATGGGGGGGGGGTCACCCTCTTTCCCCCTCCTGCTCCACCGGGTTCGTTTCTCTCCAGTTCTGAGTCCCAACCAATAAAACCAGCAAAGTATTTACCTTGTGAAATAATGAGAAACGGTTAAGTATAAAGTCAAGATTTAATGCCAAAACGATCAGTGTACAGAGTACACACATGAACAGATCCACCAGAGTGACATTCACCTTTGGTCCCCCCCCCCAGCCCATCTTAAGGATGAACCGAGAGGAGCGAAGAATGGAGCGTGAGCCCTGCTTTGATCGATGCCTCACTCTGAACCCTCCTAAAGGCTGTCATCCTCTTGTATCAGTTTATCCTTGACTGTGTGTTGCGCTTTATGTGATATCAGCAGTTATAGTTATGTAAGCATGTAGCAGTGAGCGGTGCGGCAATTAAGTATATTTAATTAGAGCAGCAAAGAGATGATTAGAACAGGCCACAAAATCATACATCCATAACATTATGGGACGTCTCATTAAGCTGGAAGCGTCCCAGACCACATCTGGGCCTGATCACATCATTCAGGACAAATGTTAGTGTCATCTGGATCATAGAAACCTCTCAGGCATCTCCATATTTGTCCTCTTTTTGGTAGTCAGTCAGTTTTTTGGATAAAGCTAGATATTTATTAAGATAAGCTTCTCAATGTGAGTTCCTGCTGCCATGGTTACGGTTTAGTCCTGCATATCAGATGACCTGAGCCCAGGTTTCTAAGTGTGAGAGCAGGACATAGCTTTGTTATTCTCAGCTTTAACAGGGTTAAAGTGGGTCGTCGGTGTTGCTCACCTTGTCATGTGTTCCTCCAGTCGGATCGGGGAGAATCTGGAGCAGGCCCTGACAGGTCTCAGAGAGCTGGTGCTCACCAACAACAACATCCAGGAGCTGGTGAGTAACATTACCATGTTTGGAATATATTTGGGGGAGGGGGTGTGGTATTGAATGAAAACTATGTTTTACCTGCAGCTGGACCGGACCAGAACAGACAGGATTAGAATGCTGTGTATGAGGAACAGGTCAGGTTGAGATGGAAGTTCAAGAGTGACGGCTGGCTTGGCCATTTGCAGCGCAGGGATAGTTGGCCAAGTATGTTGGATGTGAAGCTGGGAGGGAGGAGGAGACAGACCTACAGCCAAGGCTCACACTCAGGGTTCCCATGGGCCCTTGAAATTCTTGAAAGTTTGTGAATTTGAAAAAATAAGTTCAAGGCCCTGGAAAGTTTTTGAAAACAGCCATAAATAGACACTGTCCTTGTGAGTCCTTGGAGGTTTTTTGTGGTTTGAAATTTCACATGGATGATGACCACTGTCATTTTTTGTTTGTTCAGGACTGCATTCTTGTGTTTCCTGTACGTAGTCAGCGTAATTAACGTGTGTGTAAACAATATGTGCACGGGTGCGTGCAATCTTCTTACGGGTGAACTGATGAATTGCCGGTAACGTTAATAAGTCAGAGTCAATAATAATAATAATAATAATAAAAAACCAACAGGGCTTATGCCAATTCTGTGTCAGTTTAACTTCTGAAATTTAAATGCATCTTTGAGGCTAAAGTTTTCATCCCGATATTAATTTTATGATATTTATGGCCACCATGGCACTTTAACAGAAGTGTTTGACTCTAAAACTAGCTAAAGTGAAATGAATTGATATAATTCTGAATATCTCAGTGCTTCATTATTTCACCTAAAATTCCATAAAACAGTATTGTATGATGCATCCTTAATGTTTGTAGCATGGACATATCTGGTGATGTCTAGACTGTATATGTGGCTTGTGTGTCGAGTACGTCACCTGCTTCCAGCCGAAGCCCCCTGTAGAGGCTTGTGTTGAAATGGAGAGATGTGACGTTTGAAGCTTCGTTTACAGAGCTGGTGCTCTGAAACGGGGTTTGATTCTTGGCAAGATGGCCCGTGAAAAATGTGTTAAATATATAGGTGTTAGTCAGTGTTTGGAGAGCATTGGGGTTTTTTGAGTAGAGTTTTGTTGTCGTGGACTGTAACTTGTGCAAATATTTTAACAATGGAGATGTCAAGAAGAGGAAGTTTTTGCCCGTTCAGGGGCATATTGGTTAGATTTCTCCCAGTCAAAATGAGACCCAGTTATATAAGCACTTTAGGCTATTACATCTTTACTTTTATTATAATCATTTTCAATCTCATACACATGTGGACAAAAATGATGGCATCCCTCCGTTAATGAACGAAAAACCCACAAATGTCACTGAAATAACTTGAAACCGACAGAAGTAATAATAAATAAAAATTAACTGAAAATGAACCAATGAAAATGAACCATTACTTTTGAACTGTGGTTCACCAAAATCATTTTAAAATGACAAACTAATGAAACAGATCTGGACAAAAATGATGGTACCGCTAACTTAATATTTTGTTGCCCAACCTTTTGAGGCGCTCGCTGCAATCAGACGATTTCTGTAACTGTCACTGAGACCTCTGCACCTGTCCACAGGTATTCTGGTCCACTCCTCGTGGGCAAACTGCTTCAGTTGTCTCAGGACTGAAGGGTTCCTTCTCCAGACGACATGTTTCAGCTCCTTCCACAGATGTTCAACAGGACTTAGATCAGGGCTCATAGAGGCCGGGTCAGAACAGTCCAGTGTTTTGCTCTGAGCCGTTCTTGGCTGTTTTTAGCTGCTGTGTGTTTTGGGTCATTATCCTGTTGGGAGACCCATGACCTGCGACTGAGACCAAGCTTTCTGACACCAGGCAGCACATTTCTCTCCAGAGCGCCTTGATAGTCTTCAGATTTCATCATACGCTGCACAGATTCAAGACGCCCTGTACCAGAAGCAGCAAAGCAGTCCCAGAGCATAACCGAGCCTCCTCCGTGTTTAACAGTAGAGACAGTGTTGTTTTCTTGGTAACTCCTGTGAACATAGAGCTGATGTGCTAAAAAGCTCGTTTTGTCTCATCTGTCAGAGGACATTCTCCCAGAAGCTTTGTGGTCAATATGCATGGTGGCAAATTCTGGTCTCAATTTATTATGATTCGCGTTCCTCCTCTGTCCTGTCCCATGAAGATAGATGTTGCCGCACTTGGTCCTTGAATTTGGTCCTGGAAAGTCCTTGAAACGTTCCTTGAATTTGATGTTAACAAAGGTGTGGGAAACCTCCACACAAGAACAGCTCAAAACATTAGAATATCCTGAAAAAGTTCAGTATTATTTTATTTATCCTATATTCCAGAAAGTGAAACTCGTATAGATTTATTCCACATTCAGTGAAATATGTCAAGCCTTCATTTATTTTAGTTTTGATAATTATGACTTCCAGATATTGACAACCAAAAATTCATTGTATCAGAAAATCAGAAGATGGTGAAAAAGACATATACAAAGAAAGTTAAGTGGAAGGAAGAAGTGTGATAGGAAAAGGTTCTCCATCAGCAGGAATAACTGCAGCCTTTTGCGGATTGTCAAAGAAAATGCATTCAACAATCTGTGGGAGCTTCGCTAGGAGAGGACTGAGGCTGGAGTCAGAACATCAATGTCCACTACGCACAGATGGATCCTACATGTGGGCATCAAATGTCTCATTCCTTGTGTCAAGCCACTACTGTACCAGAGACATCAGAAGCGTCTTACTTGGACTGAGGAGAACCAGAACCAGATTGTTGCTCACTGGTCCAAAGTCTCTTTTCAGATGAAAGTAAAGTTTAGATTTCATTTAGAAATCAAGGTCCCAGAGTCTGGAGGAAGGGTGGAGAGAACCAGAATCTATGTTGCTAGAAGTCCAGTATGACGTTTCCACAGTCAGTGACGGTTGGGGTGCCATGTCATCTGCTGGTTCTGGTCCTCTGGGTTTCTGAAGTCCACAGTCAGCCCAGCATCTACCAGGACATTTTAGAGCCCTTCCTGCTGCCTTCTGCTGACCAGCTTCATGGAGGTGCTGGTTTCACTTTCCAGCAGGACTTGATACCGACCCACACTGCCAGAGGATGAACTGAACTGAAGGCCAGAATCAAATCAACCTGGGCCTCCAGAACCTCAGGCTGATCTCCTCCATGCCATGCTGCAGTGATGCAGGAATTCATGCAAAAGGAGCCCAGACCAAGTATTGCTTGCATAAAAATGATCATAGTTTCAGTAGCCTGGCACTTCAGTTTAAAATACCACTTTTTATTGATCTGATGTAATTTTGTGAGACTATGAATTTCTTTTCTGGAAGTCATAATTATCACCATGACAATAACTAAAGGCCAGAAATATTTCACTCTGTGTTTAATGACTCGATTAAAAAAAAAAAAAAAAACCTGAACTTTTTAATGATTTTCAGCTGTACTTTTAGATGTAGTGAAGGTGGATATGGAGAGAGTTGGTGAGACAGAGGAGGATCCTGGGAAAGGGTGGGATGGTGGCATGT
The DNA here is from genome assembly GCA_014839685.1 of Anableps anableps. Classification (NCBI taxonomy): domain Eukaryota; kingdom Metazoa; phylum Chordata; class Actinopteri; order Cyprinodontiformes; family Anablepidae; genus Anableps; species Anableps anableps. Next base: position 2,435,693 of record CM026067.1, on the reverse strand, counting down.
GATCCACAATGGCGCCCCTTTGAGATGGTTAAGAAAGGAAAAAGCCCTGGGGTCTCATTTATAAAATAATTGCGTTGGATTCATACTAAAAGTGTATGTATGTCCCCAAAAAATCCTGAGTAATAAAACCATGCGCTGCAACACCAGTAAGCAATTTGCCTTTATGAATCACAGCTCAAAATTTACGCACAGGGTCCTGCCTCAAGTTCTGCCCTCTACATGCCTGCATTCAACCGTAAATGGTCAGTGCAAAGTACCTAATGAATGTCTGTTTATTTAAATGAGCCAGCTGATGTTATTTCAAGATTAATGCTGCAGTATGTAACTTTTATATATATAAAAAAAAAATATTTTTCAACATATTTGTTGTAACTGTCACTATATTGTGACAGAATGGTATGAGACAGATAATCTATGGAAAAAAAAAATCAAGCTCCTCTGCCTTCTCCTAGTGCTATCTAGAAACACTTAGAGCCAAGAGGTGGAGCTTGACAGCGGTGAATTACCATCTGAGCGGCTGCTCCTGTTTAATATCTACAGATTGTAACTGTAACAAGTAATACAATTACAATAAGTAATAAGATTAGCCACCACAACTATGCAGAAGATACACAGCTCTTGGTGTCATCAGGTGACTTTGAACCCATCCAAGCAATGAACAGATGCTTAGAACAAATCAATGTGTGGATATGCCAAAACTTTCTCCAGCTGAACAGAAATAAAACTGAAGTTATTGTCTTTGGACCTAAAGAGGAACGATCTAGAGTCAGCGCGCAGCTTCAGTTATTATAGCTAGAAATTGTGATCAGGCCTGAAATCTGGGTGTAGTGATGGACTCAGACCTGAACCTTCAGAGACACATAAAGATAGTTACAAAGTCAGCCTTCTATCACCTGAAGAACATTTCCAGGGTCAAAGGACGAATGTCTCAACAAGATCTAGAGAAACTCATCCATGCATTTATCTTTAGTCGCATTGATTACTGCAACAGTGTCTTCACAGGTCTGCCTAAAAAAAAACAAAAAAACGTCAATCAGACAGCTGCAGCTGGTCCAGAACACTGCTGCTTGCGTTCTCACTAAAACCAGGAAAATGGAACGGCTTAGCACCAAAATACATTAAAGACCTGTTGTCGTATCAACCTTCCAGACCACTAAGCTCTTCTGGTTCTGGTCTGCTCTGCATCCCCAGAACCAAACATGGAGAAGCAGCTTTCAGTTTTTATGCACCACAAATTTGGAATAAACTTCCAGAAAACTGCAAAACAGCTGAAACACTAAATTCCTTTAAATTAAGGCTAAAAACCCACCTGTTTAGAGCTGCCTTTGATTTGTAGTAAGTGGAACATAGAACTATTTGCCTGATGATCCTAATGATTTTGATACATTGATATTTGCCAAATAATTTTGATTTTTCATGTGCATTTGCTTGATGATTTTGATGATTTGCTGTATACTTGATTGATGTTTTTTATGATGTGAAGCACTTTGAACTGCCTTGCTGCTGGAACGTGCTATACAAATAACTGACTTGATTTGTTGCTAAGGCAGACGGCTGTTGCTATGGGACTTCACTGTCGACTATCTGGCTGCTACAATGTTTTTCTCTGACAGTGAATTGGATTTCGCTACAAAACCAAATCTAAAAACCGTCCATCCGTTGCAATTTGAACGTGTCACAAAGACTGGAGAATCTGTTGTGCAGACAGAAAGCTCTGAAGAAGAAAATGACATGGAAAGATAGGAAATGCAACATAGTAGGTAGCTACACAATTTATCTGTGCTTAGAATGCAATATCTTCATTGTTTTCTATAACAATGACTGTTACTTGAGCGTGTCATTTATACAGTGGTTCAGTTGTGTCTCTGTGACCTGTAACCCTCTCACCGTGGTGTCATGGTGGTGGTGGTGCAGTTGGGAGAATGAAGCAGCAGGTGGCAGTGAGCTCACATCGAGCTGCATCGGCCCTGTTGAGTAATGTTGGCTGGTTGAAAGCAGTTCTGTGTAGACTTGGACCGCCGTCTGATTAATAGCTGTCCTATTTAATGTTCAATATAGACCACGTTAAAACGGATTGCTGTATTATTGTATTGGTCTGACAAACGAGAGGTGACGTCGCTCCCTCTCCATTCATTTCCTATGGAACTAGCACGATGAGGCGACAGCCGCTTGTCTTCCTCCAGCCAAGTGACCAAGACGTTCATAAATGTGAAATTTAGAGCTTGTACATGTAGACGTGCACACGTGGGCTCGGAATGCAACACAATAAGGTTGAAAAATGCCAAACTTTTGTCGCTGTCACCACGCCCTGTGTGTTGGGTTTCACCACGGCTGGTGATGAGCTCCGCCTGTCCTCCCCCATGCGTTGAGCCCATGACACGCAGGGACGGTACTGCGTGAGCGATTAAACGCAGAAGCTTCAGAACAGGTTTAGTTGTCCTCTCATTACTCACCAGTTTGTTTCGTTCATCCTTTTGGCCCGGGATGTTGCTGAATAAAATCCTGTCATCTTCGCTGCAGAAGCTCCCGCTCTGGCTGCGGTGATTTTCCACAGCGAAATATTGATGGCGCTGTCTTCCTTCAGCTGGAGCCTTTTAGGTGCAAAACTGTATTGTTGTGGTGCAAAACCGTTGGCTGCATAGACTGGGAGGCACCAGAAAGGCAGACTCTTCAGAATGGTCTGAGCAGAACTTGCTATGTTTCATCGACTTCCAGTCTTTCCTCCGCACAACATCATCCACCCAAATCTTCCGCTGTCGTGGATCTTTTGGAAAATTGAAAAAGCTGGCAGCTGACCCTGCACCATTTGTACATCTAAAGCCACGCAATTTCTTATTTCAAATCCTCAAACTAAGTTCGACTTTAAAAACAAAAGCTGCTTCTACCCGGTAATCCGAATCAGTCCCTGTATAACTGAGCACTGAGGGTTGTGTTGTTTGTCTTCAATGATGTCACTGATCACTCCACCTCCTTCAAAATCTCTGAACGGAAATTCAAACACTTTATAAAGCAGTTTGTAGAAAATGGCATGTTTTGGCCCCATTTACAAAAAAATAGACATTTTATGGATAGTCATACTGCATATAACACATACTATCAAATTATACAGTTTTTTGAAAAACTAAAGTAGTCTTCATTTGACCTTTTTAAAGTCACTGATCAAAAAGTAGGTAGGAAATGAGACAGATCCCATGTGGTCTTGAAGCAGGAAAACAAATTCTGCAATGCTGGTGAAGACTCCCAGTCATCCAGGACATGGTAAATCCAAAAAAAACAACTGGACAGAACAGAAACAGAAGTGCAGTTTTTTGTTTTTAATCTTTTTTTGGAAATTCTGTCATGGAAAACTATCTTGGGGCGACACTGGCAATAGTGCATTTGCAACTGGTTCTAATAGATTTTGAATTGAAACACTGAAAAAGCACAATGCATCTATAAAACACATTACATAGCAGCAAACAGATCATCAACAGAGACTGAGTTAACAGTTTAATGCTGCAAAAGGAAAAACTTCCCTTAACTAAGTTCAAGTCAGAAATAATTTTTCATTAGAAAAATGACTTCAACATAATGAAATGTTTCGTTTGAGATGTTCATAACATGTTGACCCCTTAAAACTGCTTCTAATTTAGATTTTTCTTTTAATTTATCTAGAGATGTTTAAATTTCAGCTCATAGAAGCTCTTTAAAAAAAAAAAAAAAAAAAAAAAAAAAAAAAAAATGGTGAACTGTAAACCTGCAATGTTGTCAAAAATTTGGGTGCACCTAACTTTTGTGCTGGTGCACTTAAAAAAAAAAAAAAAAAAATTAGCTAGGAGCACCAGTGCAAAAAGTCAGTGTAGAGCCCTGCAGGATGCTGGCCCCTGAGGACCGACTTTGGGCACCAATGCTCCAGGGAGTCTAAGTCTGCTTATAAGCAAGTCATCATCATGGGCCAGAAGATCTTGGTGATGCCTGAAAACACGTTCCCTCCTGATTCTCCCATTTAGAACGTCTTCCATCAGTACCAATGGATCCATTGCGCAGCATTACGCATAGGTGTCACAATGGTATTTAGATATTTACAGAAATCAGTGTGAATGTCTTACAACTTGTCATAATTTATACTTAATCTGTGGGGGGGGGATAAAATTGTGCTATGTCTCACCCTGGTGATCATCAGGGGAATGAATGTGATGCTGAGAAAATGTTTAAATATTGTGAGGACTTTGGTTTAGGATTGAGGCTGCCTTTATGGACCTTTTGTTGTTTCTTTGACAGGTCCTCATGTACAGTTACGGCTCACCAACGCCAGCATATATCGCACTGTTTTTGACAGCTTATGATAAATTCGATGTATAGTTAAAGTTTGATATGTAGTTTCAGATCTGAGGGAATCATGATGCTGCAGGGTTTCAGTTCCCTACCTCATCATCTGGGTCGCTATTCCCCCGACCACCCCGTCTCCAAAACAGGCGTATACGGTACGCATGAGTCAGAGTTGGCGTGAGGGACCACACATTTTCAGATCAAGCTTGTGTTTTATAAATTAGAACCTTTGCATGGAAAGTGACGTATGAGGGTTTCAGGCAGACCCCTACGAGACCCCTGAAGCTGATTTCCTGTCAAATGGTGTCAGCAGCCCTGTCATTTTAACCCTAGTCATGGTGTGCCATCTGTGCTCTGCACTAAAGCTGAAACACATTTCACTTCTTTTTGTTCAAGCAAGAAGCCAGATGTTTATGGTTAAGCTGTGCAGCTGGTGCTCCATGCAGAGAGAGGAACACTGGGAAAGCCAAGTCATAATCAGTTACTGAACTTTTAGATCTGATCTCCTGAGTTGTTTCATTTCAGAAAGACTATTCAAAAACATCAGAGTTTAAGGTCATTCATACATTCTCATTGTTGGATTGTTCAAGTTGCTCTTATAAAAATGAACTGAGTGTGAAAGTTTACATAAATATATGCAAACTTTTGACCTGCTGTGAGACTGTGCGGCAGCAATACAAACTTTTTCAGTCAACCATAACAAACTACAAAGCACCATAACTCACCAAAGTCCACTGAAATCTGACTCCAGCCATAGTGTTATTTAACTCATCCAACCCAATGTTTTTCATGATTTTAATCATGTTTATTGCTTAAAGCTAAATGATAAAACTGAACCACATTTAGCCTCATACAATATTGTAATACGCATCAAAAAATAATGGGAAAACCTCAAGTTATTAAGTATTTACTAAGTAAATAGTAAATTCCTCCATTTTTGTCACATGTAGATGTGGATGCTCACTGAAGTGCAGGAAATGCATGTAAACCGGGTCGGATCAGTAGATTAACTCCAAACAGGTCAGGTTTGATGATTCTTAAGGTGGACGAGGTGTAGACAATCACGTGTACATAAATAGGTGCGTGTAATAACAGGTGCATGTAATTGTGGAACAATGGCAGCTTTGACACTGCTGCAGAACATCACCAATGGAAGGATTCAGAGGGAGCGTGTGTTCAGTGATGATGAGGGGCTTATTAGCCGCTGCATCCTGGAGCTCTGTGTGGAACTAGCCCCACCAACACAGAGAGAAACTAGAAGAAGCCGTGTTTTACCGGTGCTGGTTCGAGTTCTCACTACGCTGGGATTCCTTCCAACCAGAGCATTTCAGTGGGAGTTGGTTGATAAGTCAGGAATGTCAGTCATCCCTCAGCCAAGCCATGGTAGCTGTATGGGACAGCCTCATTTGTATGTTGCCCAGATGCATCAGGTTCCCTACGCTATGGCTGAAATTAAATCATAATTTGCAGCACTGAGCATATTTCCTAACATGATTGGAGCTGTTGACTTCACTCATATTGCTATAAGAGCACCACCTGGAAAGGAACGTGCCTTAGTGAACAGAAAGTATTTCCATTCTGTAAATGTGCAACTTATATGTAATGCAGAGATGGGCCTAACAAATAGTGGCACGTTGGCCTGGTTCAACACATGATTCCTTTTATACTGTGGAATAGTCTCAACAGCTTGTTAATTTCCTCTCACTCCAGTGGAATCTCTGGCACAATTTCTGCTCTGTTTAAATCTCAGCTGAAAACTCGACTGTTCTGACAATCATTTTCACTTTGATCTTTTTATTGTCTAAATTGTTTTTAGGTGGTTTTTTTGTTTTGTATTTTAACTTTTTTGCTTTTATTTTTTGAGGTAGCCTTGTGTGCCCTTAAAGGAGCCTTTTAAATAAAGTGTCGTCGTAGCAGCAGCAGCAGGTGGTAACCTGCTGTTGAAAAGCAGGGGCTGTTGCCATGCTTATTTGGACACCTGGTGTGAGCCTTCTGGGTATTTTATACTAATTTGTGTATATATTTATGGGCGGGGGGGTCCACACGGCAGCTGCGCTCTATTTCACGCAGATTGGGACGTATGATGGAAAGGTGTGCAGGCACATGTGTGAGCCCAGTTAGATGCTTCTGAATTTTTTTTTTTTCCCATTTTTTTTGTGCACTGCAAGTTTCAGAATTTCTCCCCACTGCAAACTTTCGGTATGAAAGCTGCAGACTCTTTAATGCATGAGGCCCCTGACATCCAGGTGTACGGAAGAGGATTAGGACCACTAAAAAAAAGAACTTTGACATTATTCTCAGAAAAAAGTCGGTTCTTTTTAAAATTTTTTCAGTGGCCCTAACCCTCCATACAGGTTAGATGGACAGCCTGTTGAAAGTATCAGCTGGTGCTGCTCACACAGCTGGATAAGTTGTGGTCTAATTTAAGCAGCTTGAAAAGTAAAATTTATTCATCTTCATTTCTTTCCAGCTTCTGTAAGACAAGTACAGGTTGAACAGAACTTTGTTCTTCTGCTTTCCTTTCCTATGCAGGGAGACTTGGACCCGCTGGCCTCAGTGAAGACGTTAACCCTTCTCAGGTAATGCTTTCAGTGACATGCTCAGTTCTAATGGGTCTAACTGCTGGAGACCTCGTGGTCGTCAGCTCCAAACATGAACCACAATCCTCTCTGTGTTTGCAGCTTGTTGAAGAATCCTGTGACAAACAAGAAGCATTACAGGCTCTACGTCATCAACAAAATCCCACAGATCCGTGTGCTTGATTTTCAGAAAGTGAAGCTCAAGGTAAGGTCTGACAACCCCAAAATACCAATTTATGTTATTAAATATTGTGAATATGAACATGTTCCTTTAACTGTGTTGTTCCAGGAACGGCAGGAGGCAGAGAAAATGTTTAGAGGTAAACGAGGTGTTCAGCTCGCCAAGGACATGGGCAGGCGAACAAAAACGTGAGTGTGTGTGTCCAACAGCAGATGAAGTGGCTCTTCACAGCAAACATGAGGAGCTGTTGCTGTTATATACATTTAAATGCATGTAGAGAGGAGGACAGCAGTTCATTCTGTTCCAGTTACACAGCTGAGGGGAGGAGAGAGTTGGCTGAATGAGCTGTGTCCCTTTCAGGTTTACCCCAGGGCTGCTTCAGCCTGAGAAGAGAAGGACGGGGCCGTCTCAAGCTGATGTGGAGGCCATCAAGGTCAGTTTGTCAAATGTGGTTCATGGGTAGTGCACCTCTGTCCCCATTCAATCACAGGGTTTCTACTCTGTCTGGCAAAGGATTAGAAATAAATTAATGTTTTATACATATATATATATATATATATATATATATACACACACACCCCTCCGTCCTTTGAGCTGAATGTTTCATCTGAACACCATCAGTCAGTCTCTAGCTCTAGAAGGTTCCATATGGAAGGCCTTACCACTGTACAAGTATCACTGATAATCACATTGTTCACATTTTAAAAAATGTACTGCTACTCTGCAGCCAGCAGGAGATTTTGGTTCATTTGAAAACAACACAGAGGTTGTGCTTTAGCTTCCTTTCACTGTGTTGGTAATAATCTGCACTGATATCTGACTCCAGAAGCTTCGCATCTGTCACCTGCTTTGTTCTTGTGTCACCAGTAATTTGCACTGAGAAGTTCAATCATGTCTAAAATCAAAGCAAATGAATAATGAGAGTAGAAACCAGAGCGGTGCTGAAGCTCCCTGGAAGTGAACTGGTAGAACCACTTGGAATGGCTGGATGGTGTCTGATTTTGTGTAAATGTGTGTGTTTCAGAATGCCATCTCTAATGCTACGTCGCTGGCAGAGGTGGAGAGGTTGAAAGGCATGCTGCAGGCCGGGCAGATCCCAGGACGAGATCTCAGACAAGGTCGGTTCTAACCAGCTCTTTGGTTCTTCTAACCCACTCAGGGAGGATGTTTGACTAGATGTATATTCTGAAGAGGCAATATTCCTCACTCATAGTTCTACTACTTCAGCACTATTTCAGAACCACCAGATCAAGTCAAGTTTATTAGTACAGCACATTCCAGCAGCAAGGCAGTTCAAAGTGCTGCACATCATAAAAAACATCAATCAAGTGTACAGCAAATCATCAACCAAATACACATGAAAATTATCAAAATTATTGCGTAAATATCAATGTATCAAAATCATTAGGATCATCAGGCAAATATAGTTCAATATTCTTACTACTGATCAAAGGCAGCTCTAAACAGGCAGGTTTTCTGCCTTGATTTAAAGGAATTTAGTGTTTCAGCTGTTTTGCAGTTTTCTGGAAGTTTATTCCAGATTTGTGGAGCATAAAAACTGAAAGCTGCTTCTCCATGTTTGGTTCTGGGGATGCAGAGCAGACCAGAACCAGAAGAGCTTAGTGGTCTGGAAGTTTGATACAATGACAACAGGTCTTTAATGTATTTTGGTGCTAAGCCATTCAGTGATTTATAAACTAACAGAATAAAGTCTATTCTCTGAGCTACAGGGAGCCAGTGGAAGGACTTTAGAACTGGGCTGATGTGCTCTGTCTTCCTGGTCTTAGTGAGAACGCCAGCAGCAGCGTTCTGGATCAGCTGCAGCTGTCTGGTTGATTTTTTTTTTTTTTTTTTTTTTTTTTTTTTTTTTTTTTTTTTTTTTTTTTTTTTTTTTTAGGCAGACCTGTGAAGACACTGTTGCAGTGATCAATGCGACTAAAGATAAATGCATGGATGAGTTTCTCTAGATCTTGTTGAGACATTAGTACTTTAGTCCTGGAAATGTTCTTCAGGTGATAGAAGGCTAACTTTGTAACAATCTTTATGTGACTCTGAAGGTTCAGGTCTGAGTCCATCACTACACCCAGATTTCAGGCCTGATCACAATTTCTAGCTATAATAACTGAAGCTGCACGGCGACTCTATATTGTTCCTCTTTAGGTCCAAAGACAATGACTTCAGTTTTATTTCTGTTCAGCTGGAGAAAGTTTTGGCACCTCCACGCATTGATTTGTTCTAAGCATCTGTTCATTGCTTGGATGGGTTCAGAGTCACCTGGTGACATCATAATGTAGAGCTGTGTATCTTTTGCGTAGTTGTGGTGGCTAATCTTATTACTTGTTACAATCTGAGCTAGTATGTAGATATTAAATAGGAGGGGACCCAGGATTGAACCTTGGGGTACAGTTTAACCCTCTAATTTTTTTTAATTTTCTCTATTAAAAAGTTGGCAAATTCATTGCAGAGAGTGGAGTTCAGGTGGTAAAATCACTGGAGGGTTTGTCAACCTGTCAACTGTGGCAAATAAGGTACGAGCGTTGTTGTTTTTGTGTATGATTCCCACAAAAAAATGTTTCCCTTGCATGCTTAAGGATTAAGTGATAGCTTCGCAGCTTCAGTGACTAAAAGGTCAATTTGCTTCCAAAGTCTAAGAAACCAAGTCTGTGTCCTGGTTTAGTAGCACTGGGTTTCCAGGACTGTTCCCTCAAACAAAATGGGATTATTTTTTTCTTTTCAGTATCAGTTTATCAGTTGCTGTATTGTATAACTCTAAGTAGGGCAAAACAGCTTAACACACTGCTGAAGTGTCTCAGGGGGTCAACAGTCTGAAGAGAGAAAACTGCTAGGAAAGGGTCTCTTCTGTGCTTTTTAACATTCAGTTCAGAAGCTCCAGAACCCAGCTGTTTCTACTAACCCATCAAGCATCTGATGGGGAGCTGCATGCTGTCCTCACTGCACTCCAGTGAGGTCTTATTGTTCTCTGCAGCACATATATGAAGAGTCTGTCTTCTGTGTGATGATGAGACATTAAATCATTTCTCTTCATTTGTTGAATCAGATGCCAGTGGAATGGAGGAAGAAGAGGAGGACTATAATGGTCCAGAGACACGAATGGAGGAAGGCTATGGAGATGGCATGAATAATGGTGACCAAGGAGAGGATGAAGATATGGAGGATGAGCCACATGAAAATGGTTCCTGAATCTGCTATTTTTATTTTATTTTTAATTTTTTTTTGTTGTTTTGTTTTTTGGAGGGGGGGGATTCCTTTTAGATTTCTGGTGTGCCACCACAGTGTGCTGATTTTATTTTGTATATTGACTCATTAAACAGATTTCTTGTACTTGTCTGAGTGAGAACATTCTTTTGTCAAATAAAATCTCACTGTATTTTTCTTCTGCAACCTCTGCTGCATTCTGTTTGACTTTTTATCCACATTTCAGCAACAATATCTGAACATTCACAGATACTTGAGGTCCAAACTCCTGACAGGAGTGTTCATAAGCTGAAACAGAGCAGTTTAGTGGTTTGATTACTGTGCCAGAGCTTCCCATGGTTCAGATAGATTTCAGGGTTGGGTTTTCTTCAGGAACCACTCTCATTTTATCCATGAATAAGCTCATGCAGTTTCCTGTCTGACTGAAACAATCCCAGCTTGCTTCTGCAGAGTCTGTGGACAAAGCACTGCACTCTTCTCTAATGTTGCTCCTTGTCTCCCTGTGCTGCTGAACTAGAGGGAATGCTTTTCAGCACCTGGTGCTCCATAGAACAGGATTGACTTGGGTTTGTATTTGTGGCCTCTCTGCTCCCTGAGAACATTTTAAAAATTTATTGCAATGCATGAATTAATGGGAGCCATAAATAACGTTTTTAATTTGCCTAAAAGTTCTGTGAAAATACAGGAAGCACAGCTTGTCCTGGTAATTCTACAGCATTTATCCAGACAAAGACAGTGGTTGATGGTGAGAACGGTCTGTGTGGGATGTAAGGCTGTTCTATTCTTGGGGATGTTTGACCAACCCGGATTGTACTAACTGAACTAAAATAGAACAGGTGCAAAAGTAATCACACCCCATGAACTTTTTCACAGCATAACCACAAGGGATCATTGATTTGTATGCGTGGATCAACACAAAGTGGAGCGTCATCGTGAATCGGAAGAAAAATGCTACTTTGGTTTTCTTGTGTTTTACTTATTTTACAGTTAGGTGCCAAACTTTTCCATCTTATTAGCATTCAGCCGACAGTCTACTTTAGATGCACATGTTTCTGCACTAAGTAATTTTAATTTTAATTTGACCACCCACCAGCTTTGCCCATTCTTTTGATCAAAATGGCTGAAACTCAGATTAGGTGAAGAGCATCTGAAAACAGAAAGTCCTGCTCATCTGGATTTAGGTCTGGACTTTGTTTGGACTATTAAAATGCCTTAATCTTCTTTGATCTAAACTATCCCATAATATCTTCCATTTTGATCTCATTCAATTCAAATTCAAAAATACTTTATGTAAAAGGAGATTAAATGTCATAACTCATATCATCCAGGTATCTTCAAAGAGTCGTGGATGGTGATGCTGTGGGCAGGAAGAATCACCAGTAGCAGTCAGTCTTGCAAAAAATATGAAGAGGCCTCTAACTGAAGACTTGCAATGTGACGGTTTCATGACTGTCATGACCAGGGGTCGTGCTAACCAAATACTTTCCATCTTTGACCTGTTTTTTAGATAGATAGATAGATGTACACTTTATTGTCCCCACGGGGAAATTTGTCTTGGACATCACACACTAAACAAAGCTGCTTCCACAATTAAATACACTACAAACAATAAAAATCATGTGAACACCACAATAAAAAAAACACATATTGCTCAATAAAAGCACATATTGAACATTCCTGCATTCCAGCAAGTAAACGAACCAACAAATCAGACCAGAGCATCGGTAGCATATGGCTACTTTATGTAACAATCTGATTGATGTAGGGTCAAATGAGTTTTTAAATTGGTTAAGTCTGCAAGCAGGGATTCTAAACCGATTGCCAGATGGTATTGTGAGTTAAGGATGTGAACAGGGTCAGACAGTTCTCTCCGAGCAAGTCTGAGGACAGACTCTTCACTCCTCACTCTCTTCACTCTTTAAAATGGTGAGAGAAAAATCTGAGGGCCATCCATCATTTTGACAGATTACAATTCACACACCTGACCACTTAGTGCAAACGCGCAGACATTTTCAACTTTTCTGCACAGAGTACAGGTAACTATATCAATCAAAAAAGATTCCTATGAGAGCATCTGAGCATCCTCTCAGACCTGCACACCAAAATCAACCATCTCGCTATCCAGGAGCTGACAGCGAGTTAAAGAGTTATGGGGGCTTTGGAGCGTGTCTGGTTCAGACCAGTGCAGCTAAATCACTGATGCAGAAGGAGTGCATGCTGAGGGATTTCCTCCCACTGAAGCGAGGCTTTGTGGGATCAGGAAACTCCTCATTCAAAGAGTCTTGCCAACTTCTGATCACTTGAAGAAATGTTTCCTGATTTTAAAACTTTGACTGAAGTGATGCTTGTAATTCCAGTGTGGCAGCAGAGCGTGAATTGAGCCTCCAGATCACCATCAAAACCCCCATGAGAAGTCATCTGTCTGAGGCAAAAGCCTCATGACAACAGCGTCTTCAGCTATCCTCCTTGAGACATTTAATTATGAACAAGTGGGTCCATGTGGACCAGGAGGAAGTTGTGAGACAGTGCGTTCAGGTCACAGCAGGTGAATCATTCATAATCCAAATGTGATTGTTTCATTTCATTGTTTATATGCAGTTATTAGGGCCAGAGTCAGTGGTCTTTGTAACTGCATGGAAGAGGTTACATGCATTCATCAGCTTAATGTGTGACAGCACAATGTGGATTCTCTGTCCAGCTTGTTTTGGTTGAATATTTGTTAAAATGAGTGAAAATTAAATACTATTGAATATGTCACTATTATCATTTAAAAAATTGACAGGTAAAAATAGATTATGACAGGATTTTTTTTGATCCTGTCAGACAAAATGACAGACAACGAAAAAGTCTAGCATAGCCTCTGGTCATGACATGCTAACAGCTCAATGTCCTGGATGACACAGTCAGTTGTTAGCAAGTTCTGCTAATCCACTTCCTTTGCTTTTGCGGCTCCTCTTTACATCTCTGTCTGACCAGAGCTCCTTCTTCTAGATATTTGAAAATCATAAGCAGTGGAACAGAATGGTTGTCAGAATTTTACGTTGTTTCCAAAATGTAAATGAGATTATCTTGAAATTTTAGGCAAAGTGTCTCCAACAAGTTTATTTAAAAAAAAAAGGACTGTTGTTCAAATGACATTTGTCCAAGTATGAGACTTTTGTGTGGGTATCTGGATCTGTATCAGTTCCTCCCAGCTTGGTTTGAGGTAGTACTCCACATTAAGCTGAATGCCATCAATCAGGCATTTACACTGGACGCCTGGTACCTCTTTACATTGTGGCTTCAGCCACATCCTGCTCCCAGCTGATCTCCTAACCCTCGGTATTTGCCTAGGACTTTAGAGATAAAAGTCACAAAGGAACATCAGGGCACAGCTAAGAAACCAAACACAGCATGGAGCTGAACAGAGCATGGTGCCTTTGGGCAAGGCGGCACCACACAGCAAACATCCCCAAGTCAGATCTTTCATAGACTAATGGGTGGAGAGAAAATGGATCCATGAGATCCCTGTTAAACAAGGATGTTTGCAATTCAAATTTAATCCAGCCTGATATGTTAGGAAAAGCTTTCTGACCTACCTCTCTCAGATAGAAATGGAAATAGTCCTTGATAAGGTGTCTATATTTTTGGTATTTATTGAAATTTGGAGAATCAAACCTGTAAAACAGTCCATAATCATTCCCTAACACTGCTGTCTCAAAGATTAGTCAGTGTTCAAGAAGTGGATATTTTCCTGCAGCAGAAGAATTAAACTTCTCTGTCAAGATGGTTAGTTATGTGATACAGCTGTAAAATGCTAAAGTTGATGCTACATTCAGTTTATATGAAACTCCAAAGGAGAGTAAATGATCTGACAATACAGCTTAACTCAAGATGTCGTATCTCCAAGACTGATGATGCAGACAGGAGTACGAAACCTATCTGAGGGAACAAATTAGCTGCAGATGCGTTGCATGCACCTAATGTACTTCGTAAAATCAGCTGGAAAGTCAATTCAAAAATGATTACTGCTGCTTGTGCTAACTGCAACTCCACCATGCAGACTGTTGCAAAAAAAAAAAAAAAAAGAGAAGTTCAGAGAAGTGAAAATGTTAGAAACACTAAAAGTTAAATGTCATACACTGATGTATGTAATTCTTCCAGGTAAACAGGTCTGGGTGATTAAATGTGCACCACAGGATGAATATCCTGGACTTACGCAGACTTCCTTCATCAACACAGACCCAGAATCTTTTTCCTCCTTAGAGAAGCAGGAACATGTTTCCAGGTCAATTATAGGCCAGTTGAGTTCACTTTCTAACATGACTAGTGTGGCTCATGATTATTTCTTGGACATTATAGCATTGTCTGTATGTCCTTATCCTAGCAGGGTTGCAGGGATGTTGGTGCCTATTTCTAGTGGTTGTTGGGTGAAAGTTGGGGTTCACCTTGGACATGTCACCTGGCCATCACAGGACAGGACAGAAAGACAACCATGCATACATACACTCCAGGGGTGGAAATTAAACATCTTCTCCACTGGCCACAGTGGCTGGTGGACAACATTTTTTTATCAGCCTCTCAAACTTTTTACCAGTCACTGTTTTTCTTTTTCGTGTGTAACATTTCCCTTGATTACAAACCCCACCAGTACAATCAAATTATATAAAACATATAATTTATTCTTAACTCTGGAAGAAAAACGATTTACTGACAAGAAGTTAACCACACATATGTACTTATACAGACTAATTTATCATAACACAGCATGGACACCTTAACAGAGGTGAAGTGCAATACGTTCTATTTAGGTAATCAATAACATCAAACTCCAACAAGTTACACAATGCTAACATTCACAAAGTCCTTTCCTTACTTTCTGGCTTCCTTATCTTGTTTCAAAAGTTAAAATAAAGCACTGCAGCCAACAAGGAGGATGTCAAAAAAATTGACATGTTCTTTTATCACTCTCTTCATCTAGGGAGAGATGGCCACAGTGTCACAATTCCCATCTTGAAGTGAAAGAGTTGTAACCCGAGCTGCAGAGTTCTGAAGGAGAGTGAGTTTATGGAAAGGATTATTCGGGAGGCCAAAAAGAAGAGAGTTGCAATAATCGATCTGGGAGGTGACAAGGCTATGAACAAGGATGGCAGCAGCATGGGGAATAAGGAAGGGACGAAGTCGGTTAATGTTGCGTAAGTGAAAGTATGCACCTCGGGTGATATAATTAATATGAGAATGAAATGAGAGAGTACTATCAAGTATGACACCCAGACTCTTTACCTGAGGGGAAGGATTAACATGGGAGCCGTCAATATTAATGGAGAAACTGTGAAGTTTAGTTAAAGTGGAGGCTGTGCCAACGAGTAAAACTTCTGTTTTCTTACTGTTGAGCTTGA
Organism: Anableps anableps; assembly: GCA_014839685.1. Classification (NCBI taxonomy): domain Eukaryota; kingdom Metazoa; phylum Chordata; class Actinopteri; order Cyprinodontiformes; family Anablepidae; genus Anableps; species Anableps anableps. The sequence goes on along the minus strand of CM026067.1, from coordinate 2,420,031 downwards.
GATAATTAGAACCATGATCTAATTTCCATAAGACAGTCCGACAGGAAGGTAGGTGGAAGGGAGGAATTGGGTTTGAAGGAAATGTAGAGCTGAGTATCATCGGCATAGCAATGAAAATTGATGTTATATTTGGGGAATATGTGGCCAAGAGGGAGCATGTAGATAATGAATAAAAGGGGTCCTAACACGAAACCCTGGGGCACACCTGCAGAAATGGGAAACAAATTGGAATGGGATTTAACTTGGATAAACTGAGAGCGGCCTGATAGATATGAGGTTAACCAGGCAAGAGGGGTGTGACTGATGCCAATGGATGCTAATTTGTTCAGGAGAATATTATGAGAAATGGTATCAAATGCTGCACTGAGATCGAGAAGGATGAGGATGGTGAGGAGACCAGAATCAGCTGCCATCAAAAGGTCACTGGTGATCTTTAACAAAGCTGTTTCTGTGCTGTGATGAGGGCAAAAACCAGACTGGAATTGTTCATAAAATTATGCTTATTGAGGTGTGAGTGGAGCTGGGAGGCAACAACTTTCTGAAGAATTTTTGAAATAAAAGGAAGGTTAGATATCGGGCGAAGATTATCAAAATTAGTAGGATCTGAACCAAGCTTTTTGAAAATAGGAGGGACAGAAGCCGTTTTCAGAAATGAAGGAACAATTCCAGTGTTAAGGGAAGAGTGGATAATAGTGGCTGTGAGAGGAACCAATGTGGGGAGACAAGCTTTAACTAATATCGTGGGAAGAGGGTCAAGCTGGCAGGTGGATGATTTAGATTTCTGAATGATATTAGATGCATCAGTTGTGGAAGGAAGAGGGAAACTTGAAAATAACCGACAGGGGCACAGCGGGGAGAACAGGAGGTCAACTTCAGTGTTAGCAGCTCCTACAGGGTGAAGTTGTTGGTGGATGTCAGAGATTTTGACCGTGATGAAAGACATGAGAGAGCTGCAAACGTCAACAGAGTACATAGGGGAGGGAAATGAGTCCAGAGGCTTTGTAATTTTGGCAGACAGAGAAAACAGAGACTTGGAGTTACCTTCACTAGAACTGATTAAACCAGAGCACTATGCAGATTTAGCTGAGACAATGCCGTCCTTATAAAACAAAATATGATTGTTATACAGATCTTTGTGTATGACGAGTCCAGTTTTCTTGAACAGACGTTCCAGTCGGCGTCCTTAGGCTTTGAGATGACGCAGGTTGAGCGTAAACCAAGGTGCTGAGCGAGTAAATGGGACAGACCTCTGTTTGAGTGGAGCAAAAGAGTTAAGAAGGTTTTTGAGGTTGACATTATAATAGGAAATGAGTTCGTCAGGGGTTGAGGAGCTGCAAATGAATGGAAGGTCATGTATAGCAGATGAGAAAATGTCAGGATGGATATCAATAATTTTCCTAAATGTAATGTCATGGGGAGTACAGGTTTTGGAAGCTGTTATATTTACATCAAAAGAAATAAATGTATAATCAGAAAGGGAAAACAAATCGGCTTTACAGTGAGGAGAGGTGACACCAGAACAGCAGACCAAGTCCAGGGGATGACCTTTGGAATGAGTAGGATATTCAATGTGTTGCTGGAGTCCAAAACTTCACCATGGAGACACAGAGACAGCCGCGGACACCATGGAGACACAGAGACAACCATGGACACCATAGAGACACAGAGAGCCGCGGACACAGCCACTCATAGCAAAGGGCTTTGTACAGCCGAATCTCCTGATAATCTGACATGCGTCTTCCACACAGGTGGGATCTGACCCCAGGACCACCTTGCTGTGAGACACCAGGACTAACCCTTTTCCACTGCACCTCACCCGAACCTGATTGGACAATTACAATTTCAAAAACATGAGCACTGAAACACAATCATTTAGATATGGTGAATTTCAGATAGTATTTTGGAAACAAAAAAAAATACAGACCCCTTGTACGTTCCACGAGTCGTTTCATTTCATTTCATGATGGCCGACAGCCTCGGTTCTGGTGTCTTCCTTTTTTTTTTTTTTTTTTTTTTTTTTTTTTTATCAAAGGTAAAAAAGCAGCATCTGCTACTCAGAGACACACAGGGTGTAGAAGGTGCTGGGTGCAGAAGCATGCTTTCTGAGTAAACACTTGTAATCTTGTGTGCAGTCCAGCTCCACCTTTGCTGGAATATTATAAAAGGACTGGTGCTGCTGTTGAGTTCTGTCATTGAGTCAACCCGTTGGAGCGACATGGGTTCCCAAGGACTCCAGCTGACATTATGGCTCGTCCACCTGACTCTGCTGGTTGGCTCCCTGTCTCAGACTGGTAACACATTTCAGTAGTTTAACAGCTCAAGTTATTCCACATAAAATGGTTTGGGTTCTTGTCCTGAGAACTTTCTTCTACTTTCCATATTTTCTGAGAAGGCTAGAAGCATCTAATTCACAAAGGAAAAATATCTGAAACAGAAAAATTGAAATTCAAGTCTTATAAAACTGATTTGGGGACCTCACAGAAACCCAGGTTTTATTTACTGAGCTTTGATGATGAAGCACAAATATCTGATATGTAAAATCTGTAATAATTTGTTGAGCTTGTCAGTCATAATTTCTTATTTTCACCACAGTAACTATTGTCCCTACTCTACAAACACTGGATCTGAATTCAGGTAACTATGCAAATACCAATATTTTGGGGTTTGACTACTAATGTCATTATTCATCTGTTTATTAATTCTTTTTTTCTGATGTTCTCATTCTACAGCCAACATGTCTCACCTTGACCGAGTCTGCACAACTTGGGGCCACTATCACTTTAAGACCTTCGATGGGCATTTCTTCCAGCTAGCCTCCACCTGTAACCATGTGTTGGTCTCCCACTGTAAGGGAAGCTACGAGAGCTTCATGGTCCAGATGAGGCGCGGCCTGGCCGACAACATCCCCACCATCAGCAGCATCACCATGAAGCTGGATGGTTCAGTGGTGGAGCTCTCCAACAGCTCGGTGATATTCAACGGCCAGATGTGAGTTCAGTCCAGATCACTCCACTGGCTCTATAGAGCCCTCTGTTTCATGTCATATATGTCACAGTAGGAATGTCTGCTGGGATAGTTATAGTCACAGTTTAGTTACAATTAGATATATTTACATTCATTACTGTTTAACTAGTTCTGATCATTTGATATATAACAGAGTTTCTTCCTAAACTTGTGTCATGAAGTAATTTAACAACTTAACTTTTCAGGCACCCGTTTGAAGTTTAGTTTAAACAAACAGAAACTGAGTTCATTGAAGTGCACCGTTCCCCCTTATGACACATCGTGGTGGAACTGGAATTGTGATTCCTTTCTCTAAGCAGCTCCTTGAACATCTGCTCTAAGTTTGCTTCTCTTCTATAGCCTCACTGCTCACATATACCTTATACCAGCATATTTGATTTCCCTATGAAATTACTGTTGTTAATATGATTTCTGATTTTAAGTTTAGAGAGTGAAAAATATCAAAAATCATGTCTTAGCTTGTTAAAAGTTCAGGATCCCTTATAACAAAGATGGAAAAAGTCATGATGTTGTTTTCTGCTGCTCACCTTCGCTCTGCTGCCCCTGCATGTCAAAAACATGTGCAGAGTTCATGCAGAATGTCGCATCCAGATACAACCCAGCATCTAGTGTTGCTTGCTTAGGTGGGAGCGACAAAGCTCCATCAACAGGACAGGGGTCACACTGTGTTTGTGTGACAGTCTGACCACCTGCCTCGCCTGCAGTAGACAACTACATTCTGTCACCAAGGAGAAATGAGAAGATTTCTTTTTTCTTTTCTTTTCAAGGATTGTTCCCAAAGTTTGTGAGTTTTCCAAACCTGTTGTCAAATTTCCAAAGTGACTTACGTTCTTCATTTAAAACATCTTTAGATGAAAATCTAAGAGTTTACTGAACGTGTTTGCTGACTGATGTTGGTCCCAGAAGACCTTTCATAGTTTTGCCTCTGAATGTTTCTTCAGTTTTTATCTTCTGTTCTTTGACTCATCCTAAATCCTCTCTGTTTGCTGCAGGGCGTCTCTGCCACTCGTTGCGTTTGGAGTGACAATCAAAAGGACCACATCCAGCCTCTTTGTTGAAGCTAATCTTGGGATTAAGGCTATTTGGAACCTGGATGACTCCTTAGATGTATGAAAAACATAAACAGACTAAGCCCTGGTTTTGTCATCATGTTTTCAAATGCATGGAAGCTTGTTACACATCATGAAATCTTTCAAAGCAAAATTTCAAGCTGTTAATTTTTTTTACAGTTAGCACAAATATCTCAGATGTAAAAACACAACTATTAATTCCTTTATCTGACTATCTTTCACATAAAAAATAAGGAAATTAGTGTTTTGGGGGATAATTTCTTTGTTGTAGCACTGCTTCCTTGCAATAAATCTTATATTGTTGGAAAGCCTGTTTATGTATTTTATTTTCTTTAAATGGTGCCATGTTTGGAATGACAATGTGTTTGCTGGTTAAGCAGTAGTGACTCGTTTTGTGTTATTTATCAGACTGGATGATGGAAGGTTCAAGCATTTGTTGCAAGTCAATCAGATTGGTTGTGTTGGGCCGTCTGGTACGAACAGCACTCCCGCGCTGATCCCACAATGTTCAGTGGGTTGAGGGGAGGACTGCCTTTCCATCCTTCCCATTCCCAAATTCCAGAGGTGGTCTCTGACAAACCCAGCTATGTGGGGGACATCTTGGAGGACCAAGTATGGTCCCTGAGAATGTCGATATGGGATTACCTCAGGCTATGACAAAACATTGCCAGAGTGGTCATTTCTACAAGAGTGCAACCCATATCATTAATTCTGCTGCTAAACTCACAAATGAATTTTCTCTACATTTCAGGTGGTGAAATACACAGGCTTTTCAGTGATATAAGATTTACAGTTTCAACAAATATAAAAATAATCAAAAACAAATTTCTTTACTTTTTATGCTAAATGTAATTATGTTTAAGCCACCATTTTTGCTCTGCCCTTTGTTGTTATAGTGCTAAATATCTGCATTATATAATAAATCTTTGCTATGACAACGGTTCAGACCTAACACCATATATTTACCCATGAACATGTTTCAGGGCTCACACTTCACACATGACCTCATCTCTTTCTTTTGTATGTTTCATATCGTTTCAGATCGAACTGGATAACAGATATCAGAACCAGACATGTGGACTGTGTGGAAACTTTGATGGGATAGCTAATGATTTTATGAAAGATGGTAAAGCCATTAACAATAATATCACAATAAGCAGCGAAACGTTTAATTTAGCCTCTACATATGCCTTCCGTGGTCAGTGATTTTATTTGTGTTAAAATTTGCCTCACAAGAATGACTTTGACTGAGAGCCACAATTGTGACAAGGGCTAGTTCTGGACAGTGCTTTAAGTGGGCCAATAGGCGCCGGCACGCAGTACCACCACTTCTAAATGTCCACCCCTCAGCCTGCCGTCTCTTATTTTTAGCTTTTCAGTGTTGCAACAGGTGTTACATCAGTCTGCGTTTCCCCATCAAAATGCTCCCCTCCAGCTCTGCAGGCGCAAGCGGCACAACCCCCCCCCCCCCCAAAAAAAAAACAAAAACAAAAACAACAAAAAAAAAACCCAACCAACTCGTACGTGGTCTGGAACCGGCGCGCTCTGCTCGCACACAGAGGGACTAGGCAGTCTGTCAAGTTTCGTGGTGAAGAGACAGAACCAATATGCAGACAGCCATTGATGAGAGGAATTAGTGAGAAATTTAATAAGCAAAACTTACAAAACTCAGGGACAGAAAAAAACAGCACAAAGAACTATGTGAATCAGGGCATGAGGACAGAGAATCGGGCGCTGAAGAGAGAAAAATCAAGAGCTTGAGCAACAGATCAGGTAAAACACGTGAGGATGATGAGGCAGCGCAGGTGAATGGCATTAGTGAAGGTTACTGGTAAAGATGAAAACAGTACAAACGGGAAGCAGAATAATAGCCTGAGAGAAGTTAAAGAGGACATAATGATGAACCAAAAAAAGGCTGAAATTAATCTAAGAAAACTAAACAGAAACGTACAAAGAACAAAATGCAAGAATAAACAAACAAACAAACAAAAAAAAAAAATACAAAAGAATAAATTTATATGGCAAGACCCTTCAAGCAATAATAAATAGAAGGGATTGAACAGAATATGGCGAGATCTGAACTGAAGTAAAAACGCAGCAGACCATAATAAGAAAAAATCTAAAGACACAACAATAAATTCTGAAATAGACCTCAAGGAAAGAACTAATATGGTAAAAAACGATAAAGCAAAAATTACCCACAAGCAGAGATGGCTAGAATACCCAAAAAATGTACTCAAGTAAGAATAAAGAAGCATCTGGTAAAAAGGCTACTCAGGTACTGAGTTACTGTTCACAATGTCTGATTTAATATTTGAAATTGATGTCATCAGATGGACAAAAAGTATGAAGATATGTGCAAAGTTTAGTATTTTAGACTAAAATAAAAATGTATTTTAATGCAAATAACATAATTACAAAATAACAAAGTAAGGCAGAAGAAAGACTTTTCCAAATATTTTTTCCAATATAAAACTTATTAAACTAATACAGTAGGTAATGTATATGTATGTTGGAACAGGTTAAAATATGGCCAGTGACAATATGTAGTGTTTACTGTATCTTTTTGACCTTCAAATATTTCAGCATAGAAACTAACATCAGATCAACAAAGCTGGTGTTCAAACAAGAGGGCTCACTCTAACATAAACTGTAGGTTTATTTCTGTATGTGGTGCAGTTTTGACCGATCACAGCCTCTAGTAAAAAGCAGCCCCTTGTTCTGCGTTTTGCTTCGTCCAGAGGGCCTGAAGCCTCGGCTGTTGAGAAACGATTGCCTCCTGGAGGTGTGAACTCTGTTGAGGTTTGAAACTTTACCAAATCGCTAACGTTTGTCCGTGACGTGTGTAATGTGCCAGCTCAATGCTTTGAAGCTTATAGGAAATTGCCTGGGCTGTAAACAACCATATCCCACTGCGAAGAGCGAAGTGCCGAGCCTGTTAATGGCTGTTAATGTTAATTCAGTATCTGGAAGCGTGGCCAACATGGACTGAATGGCTTCCTTCACTCTCTCCGCTGCCATTGCTAAAGCTACAGGCTGGGTACGATTCCAAAACAGTGCAGAAAGTCAACGTCATCTTTTACAACTTCTCCTTCTGTTCGCCAATTGGCCCAGTTGATCCAAGTCAGTGGGAGAAAGCCCAGACTGAGGTGTGAAGGGGGATTTGAATCAAGCGGAATAGCGCAGGAAAGCAGTGGCCAGGCTAGTAAAACATGTTTGTTCTTCATTGAATGAATTTTCTCACAGCAGGTAGAGTATCTAGAAATTTTTCTCAAAAAAAAGAGTAGTGATACTTCATAGCAATATTTTTCAAAAGTATGATGTAGTAAAACTACTCCTAAAAGTAAAGTTTTTCCAAAATGCTACTCAAGTATATATAACTGTGTCACAGTAATTACATTTGGTACTAACTGGTCTGTTACAGACTGTACTTATTGAACTCTTTAGTCTAACAGGGATTTATCACTTCTTTGTGTTTTTAAGGATTATTCTCATCTTTGCTTTTCTAATGTTATTTTTCATGTCCACGTTAATGTCATGAGGCTTGAAGTTAATGAAAGTGGCTCCAAGACACTTTGAATTTGACTCGTGGATTTGATTTAGAACGGGATTTGTTCTTTGTAATTTCTGTACAATAAAACTACTGATTTATAGATTGATAGACCGATCTATATTTAAAAAAAAAAAAAAAAAAAAAAAATCACCCGTGTATTTGTCCCATATTTGTATGACATTAAGGGGAGTACCGGCACTTTTTTCTTTTCCACTTAAAGCACTGGTTCTGGACTAACTTAACCAGGGTCTGAGAGTAAATAGCTCCCTTTGGATGGTAATATGGCTGCAGTGCAACACACAATGACATGTTGTTTAGTTCCACATTTGAACATTAATCTCTAAAGCAGTTTGCATGCAACGACACAGTTTTGTGTACTTGTACCAAAGAAAGACTCTGGCTCTGCTTTCAGAAGAGAAACTGAATCTTTTTTCCTGTACGTTTCTGGAACCAGTCAGGTTTCAAAAGGATGAATCACTACAACGTTCAACTCTCCTTTGCCATGGGCTGAATGTTCTGGGGGGGGAAATGTTATTGTATTCTGCAGCTTTGAGTTCATTTTGATGGAATTTATCTGTGAAATAATTTGCTTCTCAGTCTCTGTGTTTTACAAACAGCAGAGATTATGAAGAGAAAATACTGGAACTGCTCTGTTGCTCTTACAGTCAGTTATTTAATAAAGCTGGAGAAATATCATCTCAGTTTCAGAAAGATATAATGTAAATTGTATCAATTAATGTTTTTTTCCTGAATTCATTTACTGAATGATATACACTAAGTTTAGATTGACTTTTGCTAAATATTCTACAACCACACCTGATTTGAGAGTCTTTCAAGTTTTCAAAAACATGGAGGGAAAACTTTGTTGACTTGCGATAATGTCGTTGCTGTGTGACTGACTGAGCTGTTTTGTAGGGGCTGTGCTGTCTGTGGTGGACTACGCTGAAACCTACAAGGTAAACGGGCCCACTGAGACCTGTGTGGAGCCTGACCTCAGCCCAGTCCTGAACTGTGGGGATAAGGTAAATGCTTCAGAGAGCAAAGACCTCACATTATTGTTAGTCAGGTATCCCCAACAAGCTGTTCTGGAGCAAAACTGCCAGAAGATAAGATCCCAACATCTAGCAGACCTACACACTGGGCTGCACCCAGAGGAAAAAAAATGGTGCAGCAAAAAGAAATGATCACTAAATTATAGCAAAACTAAATTTGTAATATTTAGTAACAAGCAAATAAAAACTGATGCTAAACTCATGAGAAACAGTCGTGAAATAGAAAGGGTGCATGTTTTTTTGGGAGGGATACTTGACTATAAATTACACTGGAAAGCTCATATTAACAATGTAAAAGCTAAAATGTCAAAAACTATTGTGACATAAAATAAAATAAAATATTTTCTAAATAACAAATCACTTTACATGTTATACTGTTGCTTAATTCCTCCATACTTTAATTACTGTGTGGAGATAAAACCAACACAAAATCTGTCTACATGCTTCAGAAAAAAACTCTGTGAATTATGATTATTTTCATCTAACTACAGAAATATTCTCTAGATTACATGTTTTAAAATCTTATGATTTAGTGGCGCTCAGAACAGCATTGACACAATGTACCAAGCCTATAATCTTCCAAGGTTATAAACAGAAGTGATTCGAAATTAAACAAACTACGAATTAAGAGAGAAAGGTTTGCTTAAAAACCTAAAGGTCAGGACGAATATTAAAAACAATTGTACCTCTGTTAGAGGAATTCATATACGGAATAATTGTTGGGATCAGTTAAAACTTTGTGAAGGTATGAAAAGCTATTCTTCCATCTACACTTTTTTCGGTCTAAACCTTGTGTTCTTGCCTTTGACAGGAATTTAAATGGTGTTTATGATCTATTTCTGTATCAACTTTTGTCTTGTTTTGTGTGTGTTTTGGTTTAGTTTATTTGTTTTGTTTTCTCATCATGGTGTTTGTTTTTGACTTGTGGATGGAAAGGTTAAAAATGACCAAAATAAATAATATTCTTTCCAGGATTTCCCCCAGAAAGCTAGCTAAGCCCGGTGGTCGGAGTGCTAGGGCAATCAACCAGCAACGCACTGTGTTCTTGTTTTAAAAAATGTTCAAAGTTGACAGGAAATTTAAAAATATGACTAGATAATTACAGTATATGTTATTGGAAGAAATTGTTGACAATATTTAAACATCCAACTGTCGTCTTAAAAAAGGCAAACACAAAAAATGTAAATTAAAATAAAAAAAAATATATTTTTTTGCATTTCAGTGAAATCCTAATTAAGCAATAAATTAAAAATAGAATTTTAACGTTTGTGTATTGAGAATGCCAGTGCTATTAAATTTGATTCAATGGTTTCAGCAGAAATAAATTCAAAGATTTTAGATTGCTTAACATTGAAATTGAAAATTTAACAAAGTTGACAAGTTTACTTTGTATAAAAGTGCAAAAAATAATCTTTGTAGTTTGATTGTTGTGTTACCATAGCTACAATCTGATGCTATGAGTGTAGTCTTTGTGTTTGAGCTGGGTTTGTTTGCAAATACAGCTGAGCAAATAATAACCAATTATCATAATAACCAATTATTATGATTGCTTTTAAGCTCGGCCAGTTAAACTTGGCCGAGCTTAAAAGCAATCAGAACAGATTTGGTGGAATCAAATCTGTTCTGAAGCCCTGTTAGCGGTGGAGAGGTTCTTAACAGGAAGAGGGGGCCCTAAATCATATTCTGCTTGAGGCCCCATACAAACTTGGGCCAGTCCTGGTCACATTTAAAAGTAAAACAAATTAAAAGAAATATTACCTAAAATGGACAATGATAAGTGTTTGTTTGCCGAACTAAATATTCTTAGGGAACAAAATTCAAGTTTTTCTTGTATTAAGTTTTCTTTGTTTAGTAATATCTGCTGCTTGGTGCAGTATTTTCATTTGCTGGTTGTGACTGGTTGTTATTTATCTAAGCCAATGCAGGATTTGCAAGGAATACTCTGGATGAAAAAGACCTGTCTGTGATTGCCTGGTGGTGTGGTTCACTTACATTAACTTTATCAAGTTGTAAGAGCAGACAGAGACAATTGCTGCCAAACATGTACTGAGCGAGCATATGTGAGATGTAAATGCACATGGAACACATTCTTTGTTCACAAAGAATAAATGTGTGAGTTTATGAAAGATAAACTTACAGTAGTAGGCTGGCTTAACTTTTTATTAATTTTGTCATATCAAGGGTTGAGTCTCAAGATAACACTTAAAAAATACTGAGAAGAAAAAGATGGGTGTGGGGACTATTTCCCAGGGTGCTTAGCAGCAGGTTTTGTATCCGGTGTTGCATCGTGAGTAAGATGGAAGTGTTTTACTTTGGCCTGCCTCTTGTTGTTTTAAAGGCAAATATTCATTTTAAAGCAATTTTCAGTGTACAGTGGTTGAGGACAATGTCTTTTTATATTGCTCTAGTTCTGTTCAAACTAAATGTTTCTGAGCAGAATTCATTGTAATGTTTAATAAAAAGCCACATCAGATATCTTGTTTATGCAAGTTGAATCAAGAATTTAAATTGTTCTAACTTAAAATAAGTAGTTATTTTAAGTTGATAATGTGAGTGAAAACAATACAGAAATGTGTGCTTGTTGAGCTGGGTGAGGGCAGTTTTCTTCATATTGTGAAATAATTATTTGGTTTGAATTACAGTATTAAGTTCAAACAACTCACAATTCAAGATTGATGAGTTATGAGAATTTAAAAAACAATGTTTAGACAACTTGTCTCTTGTTGTTAAATCAGCTTGATGAAATTCAAATTCTGAGTTAAAACCAAAACCAAAACAATTTTCTTGTTGACTTTAGTTGCATTTTCAAGGCAGCAGGTGAAACTTCATTTTCAAGTTAAACTACCTGGAAATGTTTTACAGTGTGGGGGAAACTGTGCTTTCATTCATTCACAACCGAAAAGGACATACAGCATGTCCAAGGGGATTATTTAATGATTATTTATTTAATGGGGATGATTTAATCATTCAATCTGTCAACTATTCTTCTTTTACTGGCTCTTTATCATTTCATTCACATTTTTGTTATCCTAATAACAGAAATGCAAAATAAATACTCAATTAGTTAGTGAAATATATTTGTTAAGATAACTTCTAAAATATAGAGCAGAAATAATTTAATTCGGTGAGTGTTTTGGCATCTAGAGGGCATACAATATAAATATGAATGGAGCTGATTTGGAGTAAATACATGTTTACTAACTTTCGTAAACAAACCTAGTTTTATTTTCAACATGGCTTCTCCCTGGCCTCCTCCCAGAGGAAGAGCTGTCCAACCTAAGTCAGGCTATTCAAACATCTGCATCCAGCTGTTCAAAGTAGAAAATGTGACACTGAAGGTAGCATCTGAGCGAAACATCCATAAACAGCCCATAACTGACTAGAAGCCTATATGTGAACTGAGACGGCTACAGACTGAATTTGTATGTAATATTTACCCCCAGCTGCTTTGTGAGGAGACCTTCTCCAGTGATCCATTCAGCAGCTGCCAGAACCTTCTTGATGTTGAACCATTTACTAAGGCATGCATGGCAGACATGTGCAACTCAGAAGAGAACACAGACTTCATCTTGTGCAAAACCATCTCAGAGTTCTCCAGACAATGTGTGCATGCAGGAGGAAGCCCCCAGCCTTGGAGGAATGAAACCTTCTGCTGTAAGCTCAACACACTCAGTGTGAAGAGACTAATCCTGAATCCAGTTCTTTTCTTCTTGCTATTTTGTTTCAAGATTAGCCTCTGAGAACCACAAAATGAAACAAACTATTTTCGCAGACAAGCGATGCCCGTACAACATGGAGTTTCTGGAATGTAGCCAGCCATGTCAGGACTCCTGCTCCAACCCACTGGCCAGTCAGACCTGCGACAGCCACTGCCATGATGGCTGCAGCTGCCCTGGAGGTATCCTCACACTCATTAGGTTATATCACGCAGATATAGGCATCCATACCTAAAGTTATTTAGGTGCATAATTATTATCATCTATGCTCCCTTCAGGAATGGTGTTTGATGACATTGGTAACACAGGATGTGTCACAGCTGAACAGTGCCCATGTCTGCATGGGAACCAGGTCTATCAGTCAGGACAGTCCTACTCATTCAACTGTAGATCCTGGTAAGCTGGCAACATGCGTCACTTTATTTGGTCCATATATGGAGAGAAAATCTGGGTTAGCCATCAGCGTGTTCTATAAATGATAGAGGCATATTTTGAATGAATAATTCATTTGAATTGGATTTTATGCTTTCAAGCTAATTAGTTCAAGGTGGTTTAAAAATGCATGTAGCTGTTATAACTTGAAATGAAAGTCTAATCAGGGATCAGGGAGAATCCAGTGTTCTCTAACGCATCCTTCTGCTGCTGGCTGCTCACAGCTCACCACAGCAAAATCAATATTATTGTGTGTGTGTGTGTGTGTGTGTGTGTGTGTGTGTGTGTGTGTGTGTTTGTTAATGTCAGTGTTTGTGAGAGAGGCCACTGGACGTGTACGGAGGAAAACTGCTCAGGAACCTGTTCGGTGGAGGGAGGAGCTCACATCACCACCTTTGATGGAAAAATCTACACCTTCCACGGAGATTGCTCCTATGTTCTGGCTAAAGTAAAGAGCTCTGTACCTCTGTATAAACACATACCAATGTTTACATTCATTTTAGAATAAACACATTTAGTGCATAATGAACAGCAATTTAGGGCTGGGCCGGTATGACCTTCTCAAATTAAAAAAAAAAAAAGAGCAGAAATATCCTTTATTGTGCCTCAGTGGGGAAATTCAGGTGTAACAACAGCATTAAGGCATGTAGGTTCACACAAAGATAAAAAAGTATTACAAATACATATAAAAAAACCCCCAAAATGAATAAAAAGACATAGTGAGTAAGAATACCACTGTCTCATTGCATGCCACAATGATGTGAAGCAAGAAACCAGAACAGGATTTATCTGTTTTCATTTAAAAGAACTTGCTAACCAGCTTGTGTTATGGCAACTATAGTTTGAAAACTTAATAAGAGTAATGGAGCTGCACAGCAGAGCAGTTGGTAGCACTGTTGCCTTGCAACAAGAGGGTCCTGGATTCAAATGCAGGGTATACCCTACCACCCCTTCCGTGATCCTGCAAGGATAAGCAGCTATAGCCAACACCTGGATGGATACCAGTAACGCTCCTGTGTTTTTTGAGATCAAAAATCCTTGAGCCTAATTGGTCTTTTCTGTAACTAGAAGGAAATGCAAATAGCATCCATCTCTCAGCCAGCTAAGCAGCAGTGTTCAGGAACAGGTGTGACAGAGACAGTGTTGCCCTCTAGTCTGTTTACATCTAGAGGAACTTTGGAGACAATAATGTTTTTAAATCTTACTGTATCTTAATACTGGTAACCAGCCAGTGCTCACTCTAATACGGATGTGTTCTAACTGGGATGGCTACTTGTGCTGACATGTTGTGTTTCCCTGTGTGTTGCAGCAGAGTGATGGCTCTTTGTACACTGTGTTGGTGGACCTGGTCAAATGTGGTCTGACAGACAGCAGGACTTGTCTCAGAGCTGTTACTCTGGCCCTGGGCAGCAACACCATGGTGAGCTTCAGACACCAACACATCAACTCCCAGAGCTGTGTTTCTGTCATTTTTCATGACATGTAGGCACAATGCAAAGATTGTCAAGTTGCCTGTGTCACATTTAACCCACAAGAATCTCCTCAAACCTGGGTTGGACAGTAAGGACTAGCTCTAACATCATCACTTTAAATTTAAAAAGCATAAACATATACATACTGAGACCACAAATTTTTGAGAAAACTAAATCCACAATGGATGAAGCCAAACATAGATGTGGAGCAATATCCAATACAGCGGGTAAAATAAGTACTGAACTGTTGGAAAAATGTTTGTTCATTATCATCATTTTATGTTGTCTACTAATTGTAAATTGCATTTATTGAGTACATTGTTTTTTTATTTACTTATGTGGTGTCACATCCCCTGATGTTCATTTGACCTTAAAGTTTCCAGAAAGTCTGGTTTCGGAAAACCATGACAGTTAGTGGTAGAAGTGAGACTTTGCTCATTGTGACATATATAGTGTAAGTTCATAAGTTCATTTCCTGTTTATGAGACAAGGACCGTGAATTGAGGAACCGCCGTTTCTAGGTGCTTTTTTGCAAGGCTGCAACATCTGTACAAACGGCATAGACAAGTGTATTTATTCCTTGGGGAACCTTTAAATTGACTGTATACTGTTTACCTTCATGACCCAAAATGGTTCACTTATAAAAGTGCAATAAAAATTTAATATTTAATTTTTTTTCTCCCACTTTGACTGCATTAAATCTTTTCAACAGCTTCAAGCCTATCCAGAGATATAAAGTTTTTCATATTTTTTAAATCTTTTCTATGTTTTTAAGACTGTTTTTTTTTTTTTTTTTTTTTGAAGGAGGAAAACCCACAATATGCAGTATTTTCCAAAAATAAAATGCAAAGTGGAATATTTTTGATGTGGGAGCTTCAGTCTTGACCAGGTTGAAAATTAATAACATTGATTTTTATACATTATTATGTTTGGAACAATGAGAGTTCAAAAGCAAAAACCTCAGACACTCTTTACTTTTGTGACCCAAAATGGTACACTTATAGATTTTCATATTAAAGTTTTCATCTAAAGTTTTTCATATTTTTAAGATCTTTTCTATGTTTGTTTATGTAGATTTTGTCATATAAAGCACTTTAAACTGCCTTGTTGCTACTAGACAGATAAACTTGACTTGACTTTTTGTCAAAAAAAATTTTTTGAGGGGGGAAAACACAAAATATGTAATATTTTCAATATATAGACATCAAAGCTGCTATTCCTCACTCAAATCCTTCCATGTATTTACTGAAAACCTCCCTCGTAAGTTTCAGAAGTGCAGTATTAGCTGCAAGATGTCTCCATGGAAAGAAAGGCCAAATGCAGTCAAAGCACTGCTGATTCTGGCAAGTGAGAAGTAATTTGGTCCTGGAGTCAAAATAGGAGGAGAAAAATATGGCACAGCCATTTCATGTGTGGAAGACCACAGGATTTCCCCATTTTTTGATCTCCATGGAGATTTACCATCACCCACAGTCTCCTCCTTTTCCTCCTCCTCCTCTTGGCTACAAGGTTCCTCCTTTGCCAGGCAGCCATTTCTCCACCAATCCCTCCTGCCCCTCATATGAATTCTCACTTCTGCTTATATTCTCCTCAGAAATCGCCCCCTTCCCCAGATTTCAAAACTGATGCAACAGTCCCTCTGGGGTTAGTCTTCTACTAATGGCTGTCTCCTGGAGAAATTACCACTTAGACAATCCTGCAAACTAGTGTAACAGAAGATGCACCTGCATAAACAACCTGTTCTACTCATATAGTCATAGTCTGATCAGATAAAAGCAAAACTGAACTCTTTGGATGTCATGACACACCCCATGGTTGGAGGACAAAATGCACTGCACATCACCCCAAAAACACCATACCAACAGTGAAGTTTGGAGGTGGGAACATCATGGTGTGGGGCTGTTTTCCTGCATATGATACTGGCAAATGTTATATAATTGAAGGGAGGATGAAAAATGTACCGAGACATTCTAGGGAAAAATCTGCTGCCATCTACCAGAATGATGAAGATGAAATGAGGGTGGACATTTCAGCAAGACAAAGATCCCAAACATAGAGCCGAGGAAATTATCAACTGGCTTCAGCGACAGAAAATACAACTGCTAGAATGGCCCAGCCAGTTGCCTAACTAGAATCCAACTGAAAATCTATGGAAAGAACTAAAAATCTGAGTTCATCAGAATCTCTCCTAACAGGAGTACATTCAGAAATATAAAATATTTTTACTGATAATTTTCTTTATTAAAAAATACATTTTATATTAATATGGGACACTAGATTTGAAAGAAAATAAATATTTGTTATGTTATTCAATTTGCTAATAAATTCATGGTTAACATAATCTAAAATGTTTCTTTTCATTAAATACCAGGTCATCAAGATTCAAGCATCTGGGCAAGTCTATGTCAACAATATTCTTTCTCAGCTTCCATTGTTTACATGTAAGTGGATTTTAATATTACTGTCCATCTAACACACACACACACACACACACACACACACACACACACACACACACACACACACACACACACATCTACTCTTTGTATTTGATCCTGTTGAAGATTGTGGGGTTGCAGCCTTTTTAAGCTGACATTCAGTGTGGAGCAACATGGACTAAAAGACATCTACGATCAATTTTTGAAGATAATTAATGAAACAAAATGGAGGAAAACCAGAGCATTCAGACACCACAGACAGAGACACTGGAGAAAAACTGAAACAGCAAACCACTGGCAGTTAGAAGATGCTGTTTATCACCACAGCACACCATAGAAATGTTCATGAACTGATTGAATGAAACTTGTTGGACATGTCGCGTTAATACTGATAGTTTACTAAGCGCTGTGTTCTAATCTCTGCAGCTGAGCTGAGTGCCTTTTGGCCGTCCTCCTTTTATGTCATAATCAGCACCAAAGTAGGAATCCAAGTGATGGTCCAGCTGTCTCCTGTGATGCAAGTCTTCCTTTCAGCTGATGAGTCACTCAAAGGAGCTATCTCTGGTACATCCCCATGTATTTAACTGGAGCTAAACATGCAGCTTTCAGCTTGCTGCCACTTACTGTCACTTTATGCTCATCTCTGTCCAACAATGCTCCACAGGATTATGTGGAAACTTCAACAACATAATGAGTGATGACTTCTGGGCAATCAGTGGACTTGTGGAGGGAACCGCTGCAGCGTTTTCCAACACATGGAAAACTAGAGTTAGCTGTCCTGACATTGTGCCACGCTTTGGAGATCCTTGCAGCCAGGACATCAGCAGAGGTACAAATCATCTCCGGCACACAATGCGGCATCACATCATGTCAGATACATTAAGGAAACCTTGGCACATCATTTTGACTGGGGGGGGGGGGGGTGGCACTCCTGTGTGTTTAATCATCCCCTGCTTGTTGCTGAGAATTATGGCCTGTGTTGTGCTCAGTCCCAGAACCTCAGAAACTTGACTACATTGTCTGAGTGGGTGACATAAGGAGGGACTCACTCTGGGTGCCTTTCATCAGAGAACCACTGCTAGGTACTATTCAAGCTACAGCTTCTATTATGACTGCATTTATGTTTGTGTTTCAGAGAACTATGCACAGTACTGGTGTTCCAAGCTGACTGATCCGCTGGGGGTGTTTGCTCCTTGCCACTCTGTTGTCAGCCCTAGCTCATACAAAGATGTAAGTTTGCAAACATGAAGCATTGAGTACATATAAAACTGCTGAACTGTCATAGATTTAGCCATGTCTGCTCTGTGTTTTAACAGAACTGCATGTATGACAGCTGTAACTGTGAAAAAAGTGAGGAGTGCATGTGTGCTGCAGTCTCCTCATATGTCTACGCTTGCTCAGTATCAGGAGTCCACATCACTGGCTGGAGGGAAACCATCTGCGGTGAGCAAACATCAGACAACATTGTTTCACTACTCAGAAACAACCTTCTACAAGGTAGACTGGAGTCTTTCACGAGCCTTTTCCATTTTTTTCAACAGGAAAATTTAGCAAATCATGTCCAGCAGAAACAGTTTATGAGTACAACATGACCTCTTGTGGTCGCACGTGCCGTTCCCTCAGTCAGGCTGATTACTCCTGCCAAGTCAGCTTCACCGCTGTGGACGGCTGTGGCTGTGCTGAAGGAACCTACATGAATGAAGAGAGACAGTGTGTGTCCAGTGCGAGCTGTCCCTGCTATGATAAGGACACCTTTATACCTGCTGGACAGGCTATCATCAAAGATGGAATAACATGGTAACAACTTACAGATACTTATTGAAGATTTTCCTATTCATGTAAATATGAATTTATCAGCTCACTGTTTTATCACCAAAGAACATTTGCTTCCCAGGTGCCAGTTAAAAAGAATTTGACCCTGATACCAGTCCAAGTCCTGTAGATTATGTATGTGCTAGTAATATATGACATGTATATAACCATAACCATAACCTCTGTAGGTCAAGATGACTTTAAAGTACTTGAAACAGTGAAACAGGCTATGCTTGGAATCCCTATATCATCAACTGCTTTTTTCATATTCCCTGCATTATCACAAAAAATGATGTGGATACTCCATGAATTGGTTCTTCTTCTGATTAGTGTCTCCTCCATTGTATCATGATACCCATGAAGCTGCAGCACAGCCTATCACCCAGTGGCCTATAGGGCTGCATGATATTAGGAAAACACAGTGGAATGATAGTGAATGTTGTGATAATAGTATGACTTGTGACTGATAAATAATTAAAAACTGTGGATCTCTTTTTGCTTTAGCACCATTACAAACAAAGATCCCAGATAAAGAGTCATGTATCCATCTACTGGGAAAAATTATTATTTCCATCTCAGAAACAACCTTTGTTTTTGGAAAAGCTGAACTGATATCTGCTGTTTTGGCTTTAAAAACACTTAGTTGTAGTTTCCTAATGACTACCACATCTTTACCTTCTAACTCTTTTTACTCTGCATTAAACAACTGTAGCCAAATATTACAGGCAGAGAGAGCCTGAATGCATAGTACTTAAATAATTTGCTAACATTTATTGCAGTCTGGGCAGTTCCTCCTGATATGCATGTTGCGCTCTAAATGTCTGCACTATAGCCAACACCAGTCGCAGGACGACTGGGAAGAGCTGAGCCAAAAGGCGAGGCTCTCAGTTTACCGGTCGGTCTACATTCCTACAAGGTAGTGATGAGAAGTTTGGCTATATTCACAGAAAAAAAAATTCTCGAGAGGCACGGCTCCCAAAGAAGAGCCAATTCTTTTGGCTCCCAAATGGCTCTTTATTTTTTTTTATCCTTTAGGGCCTTAAATGTTACCCTAACTTGGCAAATATGAATGTTTTGTATGTTAATAAATTCTTTTGCATTCAGTGCTTTTTATGAGAATCTTTATAATTGTCTAATTTTATGTATTTGTTTTGTTACAAAAGCAGCCATTCTTACTTTTGTGTAATATTTTTGTCAAACTTTATTTTTATTTAACACAAAAATAAATGAACAAAAGACTGCAAACAAATCTACTGAACAGAACCATAATAATATATTATTATATTATATAATATGTTTAAACTGCAGCTAGACGCTGCTTTGTTTATGGGTGTCAGTCATATTTATGGATTCTCCTCCTCACCGCTATCTATTGACTAAGGGGGTGGACAGATTTTCCAAATGACTGTTGCATTTGTTCCCCTTCTCTGTTTTCACATAATGGTATGATCCAATATATTCACACGTGATTGGTCACAAGACTGCCATGCTGCCAATCAAAAGAAAGTTCTGTCATGAACAGGGTGGAGCCACTGAGAGTAAGAGCTGGACAGTGAAAGGAAAAAAAATGCGGGGAGCTGGCTGTCACTCGATGGAGTCAGCTCTTCTTATTCACCATAAAGCATCAGCTCTAAGAACATTGAGCATTACACATCACTACTATCAGTGGTGGGCCCTGCTAACTAAAAAGTTAGTTGCGCTAATCGTAGACATCAGTTCAGCTGACGCTAAAGTGCTACACCAACACGGTATTTAGCAGACGCTAATACTAAAGCACTAACTTCAATTTAAATTATAGCTGTCCTTGAAAGACCACAATCCACAAGCACCAATTTAACTTTAACAATATAATTTAGATGTTCTGTAATGCCCTTTAATATTGTATTTATGTTTATATCTTGTCCTCTGCAGTTCATGTTTTATTTTGTGCCTTTATGTTTCTTGTTTGGGGAAAAAAGTGAGAAAACCTGAGGAGAGGAAATGAAATTGCTACATAAACAGCCTTCACCCACTTCAAAATAAGAACATGAATAGAAACATCTAACTACTTGAAGAATTTTTTTTTTTTTTTAAGAATTTTTTTGGCCTAGTGGTTTTTTTTTTACAGTAATCTGCCAGGAATGGGGTAAAGACGTGGCAAAGGAAATGAGGACGGGAGTCGAACTCGAGATGTCTGTGTCGAGGTCTGTAGCCTCTCTATACGGGGTGCCTGCTCTAACCAATGCGCCACGCGACGCCCCAACTTGAAGTATTCCTAGCTGTCGATAACCAAAACTTTAACACAGATGTCGAACATTTTTTAACTGAAAGTTTACAAAAGAGCCAAGTAAGTTAGCAATTTAGAATTTATCTGCAAAATTTTATTTAGGGGAGGCTAAGTGCGCTAAACATTTTCAAAGTTTGCAAAAGTGCTAAAGTACTAATAAAAAAATTAGCTGCGCCATTAGAGCATTAGCGGAACTAACCACTGGTTCCTACCCTCAGCTGTGGTCGTGAAGTTTGGGTCATGACCAAAAGAACGAGATCCTTGATAAAAGCGACCTAAATGAGTTTCCTTCATGGGGTGGCTTAGCAGTACCTGTCAGAAAAGGTGAGGGGCTCACATTGAGAGGAAGCAGCTGAGGTGGCTTGGGCATCTTCTCCGGAAGGTGTTCACCTTGGGAGGTGTTTCAGACATGTCCATCTGGGAAGAGGCCCAGGACATGCCCCAGGACACGCTGGAAGGACTTTGTCTCTCAGCTGGACTGGGAATGCCTCAGGCTTCCCCCTTAGGAGCTGGAGGAGGTGGGTTAGGAGAGGGAAGTCTTATCTGGTTCCGGATATGCGGATGACTACAAGTTTGAGTATGATGACACAGTGGCTTTAGAAGCTGCAAAAACTCTCCTCTTGCAGAGGTGATTTGGTCACTCAGAGTGATTTAGTCACCTGTTCTGTAATGGTTTTTGCATTATTGCTGTCCCTTGGAAACTTGTTTCCTCTCTTAAAGGGGGGAGGTAATTATGCAAAATTGACTTTTTCTTTAGCTTCACATCATGTTATAATGTTATTCCCTCATCAAAAACATACTTGGAGTGTTGCTTTGATTCTTTCATGCATGTTGGAGAAATCCTTGGATCTCCCTTGGCAGCCGTTCGGAGGTGCCTTAATGCCTGCTCATACAAGCACTGCCTATTTCCCCAAAGCTCCTCCTTAGAGTTGCAGTCCCCAGCTGAGCTTCTGTGCCACAGATCCTCCCACCTCCCTTGTGCCTCCCCCACACAGCTCTTCCAGACTAGTGGCAGCACCAATTAGTAAACACCCGGTGGAACTGCGCATCTGCTGAGCTCATCATACAAACTACTTCTCAGGCCATGCTCCTAAGAATGGTTGTAAACAGCATCATGGAGAAGCATTGTTGTGATGACGTGCTGAAGGGGGAATTGTCCGAAAGGGTAGGAGCTTCTTAAAGAGACAGAGACCAATTTTGAGGCAGTAGATACAGCTATGACGCAAAGTTAAATTTTTTTCAAGTTATGTTTGATATATACAGCATTTTCATACCAAGGTAACATAGTTACTTGATTCTGCTATAAAATGGCACCATGTGCCTGGAAAATACAATATCCCCCCCTTAAGATTTCTTTCTAAACTGTATTACTTTAACTTACTCTCTTTTATCATCACAGCACAGCATATTGTAGTCTTGTCTGGAAGATATGGATGAAGGAGTGTTTCCTTTAGATGTAGGAGGTCAAACAGCAGCTGGTGGAAGCAACACTTGCCGACAACTCTTGATGCTCAAGCAGCTACGAGATTTGACCTTGTAACCAGTTGGTCAATAATGTCTCTTCTCCAACCTGCTATCAGTCTCCTGGTAATTAGCTGGTCAAAATATGACAGTACTCCCCACTGCTTCTGTTTCTTCTTGAATATTATAGTCTTTGGATGGAGCTAAAGATAAGGAAAATGGCAGGGAGGCCTTTCATGTTCGATAACATGGACTGTTTCAAAAAAACTTCCAAACCATGCTAATGTTTGCAACACTAGTTGACATGTTCGATCACAGTGTTTCACTGTAACTGTGTTCTACCCTACTGAGATAAAACCATAGCGAGTAGGGAAAAGACAAGAAGTTTATTGCAGTTAGCTTCGCTGATGGTGACCATTCAAAAATGCCTTGACCAGCACCCTAAACTGTTACTTGGGATCAGATCAGTACTGATACAGTTATTACATGCTTCATATTTATTCTGATTGTCTTATCCTCAAACAGTGTCTGCAGACATGGAGTCCTTAGTTGCTCGGGAGGAGCCAAACTACAAAGTAGGTTTCTACACATGAACTGGCAATTTAGCTATGGGAAGGTACTTATATACTGTCAAGTATATAATTAACTTGACAAGAGTTATATACTGTGGTGTTGAACTGTTCCAGTTTCTAAATAGTACAATATTTCTTTGTCCAACTGAGGATGTTTTGTCCATAATCTCTAGCTTTAACATAATCTCCACTCACTTTAAATCTTCCAGCCTCCACATCATGTGTTGCCCCCATGATTTATTTTGATTGCTCCAGTGCTCAACCCGGCACCTCTGGGGCTGAGTGTCAGAAGAGCTGCAGCACAGTGGATATGCCTTGTGTAAGTAGAGCAAATTATATCATCTTAAAAAAGCATTTTGATGTAAATCCACAAGCCTTGTTTAGCCTAACGTCTTGCTTCGCTCTTGCCGGGAACAGATCAGTACAGGCTGTACATCTGGCTGCGTGTGCCCAGAAGGCCTGTTGTCAGACGGAGCAGGTGGCTGCATCAATGAGACAAGCTGTCCATGTGTTCACAATGGACAGGTCTACCAGCCAGGACAGACTCTGACAGTGGACTGCAACACCTGGTATTTATGAGGCATATATGACTCTGGTGCTGACCTTTGACCTTAAAAACTGTAGCACAAATGTTACTCTTTCATACTAATTCTCTGCTTTCCAGCTCTCACATCTGACTTACATATTACGGAATAGAAATAGAAATATCCTTTATCGTCCCACAATGAGGGAATTATCAGATATCTGTATTTTTCTTTCATTTAATTCTGATGTTTGTGTGTCGCCACAGCTCATGTAGTGGACGAACGTTCACCTGTACCAACAATGTATGCAATGCAGTTTGTGGGATCTATGGAGATGGCCATTACATTACATTTGATGATAAAAGGTTTGACTTCAGTGGAGAATGTGAATACACACTCCTCCAGGTAAGGAGGCTGCTGGACAAATGAACATTGTTTATTTGTCAGAATTTAAAAACTTTAAATGTGGCATACTTTAAAACAAACTTGTAACTGAAATGTGCTGGTGCAAGAAATAATGAATGTCCCTGGACAGTCACTTGTTGTAGACATATTTAGGAGTTGAAATCAACCTTTCTCTTGCTATAAAAGTGAATATTAGAACCAGCAGAATCAGAAAATTATTAACTGTATCAGTGATTGACTATTTTATTTTATTTTTTTTTAATCATAAGAAGTGTACATCTAGAGAGGAGATCCTATAAATGCATCTGTTCATCTTACTCAGGATTATTGCAGCCCTGGTCAGGGAAATGGAAGCTTCAGTATTATCACTGAGAATGTTCCATGTGGAACCACTGGAACCACCTGCTCCAAGACCATCAAGATCTTTCTGGAGGTGCCCACACCACAACTATCCTTTCTACACATGTGATCTAGTGGTAAAAATCTTTCAACTGCTGGGCATAGTGTAGTTTAGGCCACTATGAGATTCTGATAGTATGATAACTTACAGCAAAAATACCACAGTCTCAGCTTAGTATTATCCTAATATTTCATTAAAAAACACTTTTTTATTTTGTTTTTTTTTTTTTTTACCTTGATACATAGCAACATATAACGAGCTGGAGAAAACATAAAACCTGTGTCAACTATTTAATGTATAAAACTGATTTTCAGCCTCACATAGATATTTAGGAAGAAGGTTGAAATCCTACTTCAGTCTCAAAACATGAAATCTAAAAAGATCACCATTAGACTGGAAGATCCATCCAAAAACCCAGAGTGAACACCAGCATGTTATAATTCTGTTAAATTGGTTTGTGAGCCTGTATTTATTGCTCTTTAGTGGCAAAATAATGTCAGTAGTCTGACAAGATTACGTTAACTGGTTGACGAGGTAAGCTATCTGCCCCTGTATTGAGCCCAGAGTCAGGTATTTATTCTGCACACAGACATGATCACTCTTGTCTTTTACTGCTATGAATAATCTTAGCAGCAAGCACAGAACTCCTGTAGTTCCAAAGCCATTACTGTTTAACAAAGAAAACTGTTTCTCAGCCAACTGACTCCAGCAATTTGTGAGGGAAGGGGGGCATTACACAGATGAACATCTTTGTCACTTTGAAACTATCATGGTATTAATTAATAGAAATTTTAACAACAGAAATTTTGCCATGATGTTC
Organism: Anableps anableps; assembly: GCA_014839685.1. Taxonomy (NCBI): domain Eukaryota; kingdom Metazoa; phylum Chordata; class Actinopteri; order Cyprinodontiformes; family Anablepidae; genus Anableps; species Anableps anableps. The sequence continues at coordinate 2,395,014 of CM026067.1, read as the reverse complement.
CTCTTGGTGTGTATATATGAAACTTTATTAAAATTGCTTTGGGTTTATTTCAAATGTAATGGACACAAAGACGAGAAAAAGAAATAAAAGGGAAAGGAGAAGAGAGAAAGATGGAGGAAAGGTTTAAAGAGAAAAAATGTCCTTAAAAACTCAAATACACTCAGTCGCTGTTGAAAGTTTTTACAACTGGCGGATCAGATTATTGTAAAGGAGTCATTCTTGTGATGCAACCAGTGACTCCACCCCCTAGTCAGTCAGTGGCCAACAATCTTCTGACATCACGTTTTCAGCCCAACTCCATACACTTGGAACTCCAGTGAAGTAGGTTCTAACAAAGGATGCTGGTACCACTTAGCCCTTACTAGTTGAAAACCTGCTGAGTAAGCGCTGGTGGAAAAGGGAAAGACGGTGTGTCATAAGCTTTACATCATAGTAGGGTCACGGGTGGATGTGAGGTGGGGTCAGTGTGTTAATCTAAGTCATTCTAACAACAGAGTGCCTTAAGCAGCATGATATACACAGAACATCTACTGTCAACTCAACTCCTCCACTTGTGTCTAGCGTGGCTAATAACAAAAACAACGCAATGAAATGAAATAGAACATGTTCCAATTCTCCACATAACCATCAAGAAGAGTGGTTTAAATCATTGTAATAAGGCATTTTACACTTTTTACTACAGTATGTTTGATAATTTTCTGAAGTTTAAAACTCTGAAAAAAATCAGATGTTCAACTAATATAAAGCATTCCATTTTGTTCAGTGGTAGAGAGGTTGTCTTCAAATGAGAAATCTTGGTCATTCTACCCACCAGACATGTCACATCTAAAAGTAACCTTAGGTAAAACACACAAAAAGGGCTACATAGATTTATTGAGTGTACATTAATGTTTTTGTGATGAGAAACATATAAAATCATCTGTTGAACCTCAAATGAATTAAGCTAAAATTTGGTCTATGTTAAATTCAAGGTTTTCATAACAACAAAGCATAATTTCTGTTTTTATCACACTTTGATGTAGATATTCGTTCAAGCATGTGTTCTTTTATGTGAATCATGTTTCGATGCATATCTAATAAAATTCAGTATACTCAAAATAAATGATGAATTCCCCTTCACTTCAAACAATCGTTTTCATGTTTTAAAGAGAATAAAATGGGTGTCAAACTGATTTTCATTTTGGGCCACATCAAAATTATAAATGTCCTGAAAAAGGCCGGTTGTGGCAGAATCTATTGATAAAACTGCCCTTTTAACAGATATAAATAGCAGTCTCTACATGCAGTGAGTATTTCTTAAAATTAAATAATACTGATCTTTTCACATCGCTGTAATTTGCCACAATACAAGTAAAAACTGATTTGATTAGACTGATGAAATAATATTTGAGCACACAACTGTTATCTTAAATGTTCTATTTATGTGGCCCTCTAACATCAGAAGGGCCACATAAATAGTTATGGTGGACTTTATTTGGCCTGTGGGCCTTGAGTTTGACACATGTGGAATAAAATATGTACAAGGAGAAATGAAAACATAGGTTCTAAGGTGTCATATAGAGTGAGTGCAATGTTTAACATTTTTTGTGGTTTTTGTTTGCTTTTTAATCCTGATGTGTACAGGATAATGAATTCCATCTTAAAGATGACAGTTTCCAGGTGATAAAAGGAAACATCAAGGTGCTCCCTGCTTCGGTACAAAAAATGGGTATTTACCTGGTGGTCTCTGTCCAATCAGGACTTGTAGTCATGTGGGACCAGAAGACCAGCCTTTTCATTTCTCTCAGCCCACAGTTCCAGGTAAAGCATCAAGTGTTTTATCAAGTTTCAGCTTAGTTCTTTAGGTTTTATTTCAGTTGACTTTAAGCTGGCCTAATAAAAGAACGCACTATCAAAAGACTTAGACGCTTACACATAAATCCATCTAGTTCCATAAGGATTCTTCCATTGATTCTTTGGGTTTTTAGACCAACTCTGATAAATGCTGGATATTTTTACTGAGCTGGTAATGTACATGATATAAATATTATCAAATCATATCAAATTTGTGATTATTCTACTTTTTTCTCCATGATAGGGTCAAGTGTGTGGTCTTTGTGGGAACAATGATGGCAACAGTAAAAATGATTTCACTACACGTTCTCAAGAGACTGTGACAGATGTTTTAGAGTTTGGGAACAGCTGGAAAGTGTCATCTAGTTGTCCTAATGCCCAGCTTCTCAGTGATCCCTGTGCCTCCAACCGCTACCGGGCAGCCTGGTCTCAGAAACAGTGCAGTATCATAACTAGTGTCACCTTCCAAAGTTGTCATGCAAAGGTAACATGCACACAGCCACACCTAAATGGATCCAAATTCACATAAATTAAAAACTGTAAATACTTCAGTCTGTGAAGTCTTCTTCTCGCTGTCTTTATCACTAAATGCACACATTACCTCTTTCCTAGCCTGGTCGTCCAGCTACTGTTTATTTATCTATTTAAAACAGCCTAAAAAAAACTTTATATTGGAATGTTTTACATGTGGACAAACTTAAGGGGAGAATATTTGTTGTTTTTCTGCAGGATTTTTGTCTTGGCCTCTCTTTACTTTCTTTCAAATTAAGTAATACTAGAGCACCTTGTGTAACTTATATGATCATAATTAGAATGAGAACGACAACATATTTGTTCCAATTACTTCGTGTTTAAGGTTGATCCTGGCCCATACCATGATTCTTGTGTGAGAGACTCCTGTGCTTGTGACACTGGAGGTGACTGTGAGTGTTTCTGCACTGCTGTGGCTGCCTATGCCAAAGCTTGCAACACAGCTGGGGCCTGCATCAGCTGGAGAACTCCAAAGCTGTGCCGTAAGTTTGACCATCACAACTGCTGCGACAATGTTGGAGCAGTTTTAGGTGGTATAACAAAATCAAAAATGTGATTTTGATTCATTTCAAATTAATTTCAGTTTTACAAAGCACTAATTCAAAACATTAGTGTTCTCAAAACATTTCATAAATACAAACAAATCACATGGAAATCTGATTAAATACTTATTTCAAAATAATTGAATCTTCTTTTAATTCCAGTTCAGTTCAGTTATGCCAATTTGTATGAAGCAAGCCTTTAGTCAGTGTAACATGGAGTTTTTGGTTATATCATGTAAAACTGAATTTTATATCAAAGCCTAATATGTGTGTATTTTGTCTCCTCCAGCTATTTTCTGTGACTATTATAACTCCGCTGGTGGCTGTGAATGGCATTACAAGCCTTGTGGAGCTGACTGCATGAAGACATGTAGGAATCCATCAGGAAACTGTACCAAACTCATCACCAATATGGAAGGTATACATTTGTTCAGCATTTTAAGTAAAGGACTTGTAATTTTACTTACATAAATGTCACTGCACAGCATTTTAAATAATGTAAAGCATTTCGAAGGTAAGCTAATTCATTCATCCATTCATTACACAGTATATGATCCATATAACAACAAAACAAAAAGAGAACAAGAACACAAAAAGAGTTGGCTCATTGGTATTAACATGATCTTCATATCACAACTTGGTTTTGCTACAACAAAATAAGTCAATATAATGTGCAATAATCAAATCACTAAATATGAAAAAATAAAATGCAATGTTTAGTAAAAGTTATTTGTTTTTCAACATAACTAGAATTATTTGTTATTTTTTCTCTTTGAGTTACCCATAGAGACATTATGAGGGAAAAGTCAACTCCTCACTTTTTCCCTTGATTACCATTTCATTCCCCATTAATTAATGTGCTATTCTTGTATCACATAGGTTGCTATCCACAGTGTCCTCACACCAAGCCATTCTTTGATGAAGACACAATGAAGTGCGTTACCTGGGACCAGTGCGGATGCTACGATGACAAAGGCACCCATTACAGAAGAGGCGAGAAGGTTCCATCCAACAGCTGTTACACCTGGTACGTCTCTTAAAGAATTCAACATCTTTTTAGCTTAACTGGTGTACTAAAACACTAATAACTTGGTTAAGATGTGTCTGCTATCTGATTTATAAATTATATTACATTTCATTACATTTCATTACATACACTGTCATACTATACAAGGTTGTATAACTTGGGTTTGTGTGTTTGTACTTCATTTTGGGTGAAATTGACTATGGGGCATTACACGATAATGTGAATGTTGGTTGAGGATTTGTGGTTTCCCCATCTTGTAACTTAGATGTTCTTTTTGTACTACTTATAGCTGTTCTAGACTACTATTTCTTGAATAGTCTTCTCTGCTGAATCCATTTGTTATTTGGGATTGTTTTTTTCTTCATAATGTGAAAGAAGGTTATGTGTAACTGCATTTTATTGTGTCACAGAGAAATATTTTGAAAACTATGATACAAAGGAAGAATTTTGTTTTGTTTATGTCATAGCATTTTTGACAGTTATATGGTGAACAATGGGAATAACAAAGTGTTCTAATTTTCAAAGCTCCTGTACATTATCTGGGATTATATGTACCTACAGTGTTGATTGTGAGTATAATTTATAATTTATTGTAATCATCATAATTAGCAAATATTAACGAGGAAATAGTTATTTAGTTTAACTTAACAATGTCATATATTTAACCGGCAGCTTGTACATGCACAATTAATGGAAAAACTTACAACTACGGAGCCACAATCTATAACACTACAGATGGTCTGGGAAACTGCATTACAGCTAAGTGTGGAGCCGATGGAACCATATCAAGAAGCATGTACATATGCATGAGTACCACAACTGTTGGGCCTACAACAACTCCTTTTAAATTTAGCACAGGTATGAATAAAAACGACAAGTACTATAAAAAAACATAATATTGCTACAACCTGAAACTTTGAATTTAAATTAATTATAATGTATATACATTTTTTAAAGCTTTGAGAACTTCATCACCATCAAATATGACATCAAGAACAAAAGGAACAACAACTGAACAAAGAGATGAAGCCACACCACAAGCAACATACGCCACAAATACAATAATGACAACAGGTCACGAAACAACACTTATTACATTGATACAAAGTTTAATTACCAAAACCACAACACAAACTTCCAGAACCACTGGAGGATTGACATCTACGCAGAGAGCAACAACTAGCTCTGTAGAAACCACTTTCTCAGAAACAACAACAGTGAAGATTGGAACAACAAAACCCTCAAAAGTTGGCACAACAGGCCCAGTGACTGGCTCCATAACAGAAGTTGTTGAAACCACAACTGCAGTACCAGGAATCATCTCAACAAGCCAAGAAACAACACTTGTTACATCTAAACCCTCTGTTGTTACCAAAAGCACAACACCACCTTCCAGAACCACTGGGGGATTTACAACAAAAGCTTCTGAAACCACAACATCCCAAGGTCCAGCAACAAATGTAGGTACAAGAAAGCCTGTGGAAGCAACCAGTGGCCAGTTAACATTTTCCACCACAGCAGTTGTTGAAACCACCACGTCTGTGCCAGAGGCCACAACAAAAGGCAGTGAAAGTACAATTGTATCATCAAAGCCCTCTCTGTATACAACAACTACAGAAGGCCCTATCACATCTACGCAGAGAGCAACAACTGGCTCTGTAGAAACCGCTTTCTCGGAAACAACAACAGTGAAGATTGGAACAACAAAACCCTCAAAAGTTGGCACAACAGGCCCAGTGACTGGCTCCATAACAGAAGTTGTTGAAACCACAACTGCAGTACCAGGAATCATCACAACAAGCCAAGAAACAACACTTGTTACATCTAAACCCTCTGTTGTTACCAAAAGCACAACACCACCTTTCAGAACCACTGGGGGATTTACAACAAAAGCTTCTGAAACCACAACATCCCAAGGTCCAGCAACAAATGTAGGTACAAGAAAGCCTGTGGAAGCAACCAGTGGCCAGTTAACATTTTCCACCACAGCAGTTGTTGAAACCACCATGTCTGTGCCAGAGGCCACAACAAAAGGCAGTGAAAGTACAATTGTATCATCAAAGCCCTCTCTGTATACAACAACTACAGAAGGCCCTATCACATCTACGCAGAGAGCAACAACTGGCTCTGTAGAAACCGCTTTCTCGGAAACAACAACAGTGAAGATTGGAACAACAAAACCCTCAAAAGTTGGCACAACAGGCCCAGTGACTGGCTCCATAACAGAAGTTGTTGAAACCACAACTGCAGTACCAGGAATCATCTCAACAAGCCAAGAAACAACACTTGTTACATCTAAACCCTCTGTTGTTACCAAAAGCACAACACCACCTTTCAGAACCACTGGGGGATTTACAACAAAAGCTTCTGAAACCACAACATCCCAAGGTCCAGCAACAAATGTAGGTACAAGAAAGCCTGTGGAAGCAACCAGTGGCCAGTTAACATTTTCCACCACAGCAGTTGTTGAAACCACCACGTCTGTGCCAGAGGCCACAACAAAAGGCAGTGAAAGTACAATTGTATCATCAAAGCCCTCTCTGTATACAACAACTACAGAAGGCCCTATCACATCTACGCAGAGAGCAACAACTGGCTCTGTAGAAACCACTTTCTCAGAAACAACAACAGTGAAGATTGGCACAACAAAACCCTCAAAAGTTGGCACAACAGGCCCAGTGACTGGCTCCATAACAGAAGTTGTTGAAACCACAACTGCAGTACCAGGAATCATCTCAACAAGCCAAGAAACAACACTTGTTACATCTAAACCCTCTGTTGTTACCAAAAGCACAACACCACCTTCCAGAACCACTGGGGGATTTACAACAAAAGCTTCTGATACCACAACATCCCAAGGTCCAGCAACAAATGTAGGTACAAGAAAGCCTGTGGAAGCAACCAGTGGCCAGTTAACATTTTCCACCACAGCAGTTGTTGAAACCACCACGTCTGTGCCAGAGGCCACAACAAAAGGCAGTGAAAGTACAATTGTATCATCAAAGCCCTCTCTGTATACAACAACTACAGAAGGCCCTATCACATCTACGCAGAGAGCAACAACTGGCTCTGTAGAAACCACTTTCTCAGAAACAACAACAGTGAAGATTGGAACAACAAAACCCTCAAAAGTTGGCACAACAGGCCCAGTGACTGGCTCCATAACAGAAGTTGTTGAAACCACAACTGCAGTACCAGGAATCATCTCAACAAGCCAAGAAACAACACTTGTTACATCTAAACCCTCTGTTGTTACCAAAAGCACAACACCACCTTTCAGAACCACTGGGGGATTTACAACAAAAGCTTCTGAAACCACAACATCCCAAGGTCCAGCAACAAATGTAGGTACAAGAAAGCCTGTGGAAGCAACCAGTGGCCAGTTAACATTTTCCACCACAGCAGTTGTTGAAACCACCACGTCTGTGCCAGAGGCCACAACAAAAGGCAGTGAAAGTACAATTGTATCATCAAAGCCCTCTCTGTATACAACAACTACAGAAGGCCCTATCACATCTACGCAGAGAGCAACAACTGGCTCTGTAGAAACCACTTTCTCAGAAACAACAACAGTGAAGATTGGCACAACAAAACCCTCAAAAGTTGGCACAACAGGCCCAGTGACTGGCTCCATAACAGAAGTTGTTGAAACCACAACTGCAGTACCAGGAATCATCTCAACAAGCCAAGAAACAACACTTGTTACATCTAAACCCTCTGTTGTTACCAAAAGCACAACACCACCTTCCAGAACCACTGGGGGATTTACAACAAAAGCTTCTGAAACCACAACATCCCAAGGTCCAGCAACAAATGTAGGTACAAGAAAGCCTGTGGAAGCAACCAGTGGCCAGTTAACATTTTCCACCACAGCAGTTGTTGAAACCACCACGTCTGTGCCAGAGGCCACAACAAAAGGCAGTGAAAGTACAATTGTATCATCAAAGCCCTCTCTGTATACAACAACTACAGAAGGCCCTATCACATCTACGCAGAGAGCAACAACTGGCTCTGTAGAAACCGCTTTCTCGGAAACAACAACAGTGAAGATTGGAACAACAAAACCCTCAAAAGTTGGCACAACAGGCCCAGTGACTGGCTCCATAACAGAAGTTGTTGAAACCACAACTGCAGTACCAGGAATCATCTCAACAAGCCAAGAAACAACACTTGTTACATCTAAACCCTCTGTTGTTACCAAAAGCACAACACCACCTTTCAGAACCACTGGGGGATTTACAACAAAAGCTTCTGAAACCACAACATCCCAAGGTCCAGCAACAAATGTAGGTACAAGAAAGCCTGTGGAAGCAACCAGTGGCCAGTTAACATTTTCCACCACAGCAGTTGTTGAAACCACCACGTCTGTGCCAGAGGCCACAACAAAAGGCAGTGAAAGTACAATTGTATCATCAAAGCCCTCTCTGTATACAACAACTACAGAAGGCCCTATCACATCTACGCAGAGAGCAACAACTGGCTCTGTAGAAACCGCTTTCTCGGAAACAACAACAGTGAAGATTGGAACAACAAAACCCTCAAAAGTTGGCACAACAGGCCCAGTGACTGGCTCCATAACAGAAGTTGTTGAAACCACAACTGCAGTACCAGGAATCATCTCAACAAGCCAAGAAACAACACTTGTTACATCTAAACCCTCTGTTGTTACCAAAAGCACAACACCACCTTTCAGAACCACTGGGGGATTTACAACAAAAGCTTCTGAAACCACAACATCCCAAGGTCCAGCAACAAATGTAGGTACAAGAAAGCCTGTGGAAGCAACCAGTGGCCAGTTAACATTTTCCACCACAGCAGTTGTTGAAACCACCACGTCTGTGCCAGAGGCCACAACAAAAGGCAGTGAAAGTACAATTGTATCATCAAAGCCCTCTCTGTATACAACAACTACAGAAGGCCCTATCACATCTACGCAGAGAGCAACAACTGGCTCTGTAGAAACCACTTTCTCAGAAACAACAACAGTGAAGATTGGCACAACAAAACCCTCAAAAGTTGGCACAACAGGCCCAGTGACTGGCTCCATAACAGAAGTTGTTGAAACCACAACTGCAGTACCAGGAATCATCTCAACAAGCCAAGAAACAACACTTGTTACATCTAAACCCTCTGTTGTTACCAAAAGCACAACACCACCTTCCAGAACCACTGGGGGATTTACAACAAAAGCTTCTGAAACCACAACATCCCAAGGTCCAGCAACAAATGTAGGTACAAGAAAGCCTGTGGAAGCAACCAGTGGCCAGTTAACATTTTCCACCACAGCAGTTGTTGAAACCACCACGTCTGTGCCAGAGGCCACAACAAAAGGCAGTGAAAGTACAATTGTATCATCAAAGCCCTCTCTGTATACAACAACTACAGAAGGCCCTATCACATCTACGCAGAGAGCAACAACTGGCTCTGTAGAAACCGCTTTCTCAGAAACAACAACAGTGAAGATTGGAACAACAAAACCCTCAAAAGTTGGCACAACAGGCCCAGTGACTGGCTCCATAACAGAAGTTGTTGAAACCACAACTGCAGTACCAGGAATCATCACAACAAGCCAAGAAACAACACTTGTTACATCTAAACCCTCTGTTGTTACCAAAAGCACAACACCACCTTCCAGAACCACTGGGGGATTTACAACAAAAGCTTCTGAAACCACAACATCCCAAGGTCCAGCAACAAATGTAGGTACAAGAAAGCCTGTGGAAGCAACCAGTGGCCAGTTAACATTTTCCACCACAGCAGTTGTTGAAACCACCACGTCTGTGCCAGAGGCCACAACAAAAGGCAGTGAAAGTACAATTGTATCATCAAAGCCCTCTCTGTATACAACAACTACAGAAGGCCCTATCACATCTACGCAGAGAGCAACAACTGGCTCTGTAGAAACCACTTTCTCGGAAACAACAACAGTGAAGATTGGAACAACAAAACCCTCAAAAGTTGGCACAACAGGCCCAGTGACTGGCTCCATAACAGAAGTTGTTGAAACCACAACTGCAGTACCAGGAATCATCTCAACAAGCCAAGAAACAACACTTGTTACATCTAAACCCTCTGTTGTTACCAAAAGCACAACACCACCTTCCAGAACCACTGGGGGATTTACAACAAAAGCTTCTGAAACCACAACATCCCAAGGTCCAGCAACAAATGTAGGTACAAGAAAGCCTGTGGAAGCAACCAGTGGCCAGTTAACATTTTCCACCACAGCAGTTGTTGAAACCACCACGTCTGTGCCAGAGGCCACAACAAAAGGCAGTGAAAGTACAATTGTATCATCAAAGCCCTCTCTGTATACAACAACTACAGAAGGCCCTATCACATCTACGCAGAGAGCAACAACTGGCTCTGTAGAAACCACTTTCTCAGAAACAACAACAGTGAAGATTGGCACAACAAAACCCTCAAAAGTTGGCACAACAGGCCCAGTGACTGGCTCCATAACAGAAGTTGTTGAAACCACAACTGCAGTACCAGGAATCATCTCAACAAGCCAAGAAACAACACTTGTTACATCTAAACCCTCTGTTGTTACCAAAAGCACAACACCACCTTCCAGAACCACTGGGGGATTTACAACAAAAGCTTCTGAAACCACAACATCCCAAGGTCCAGCAACAAATGTAGGTACAAGAAAGCCTGTGGAAGCAACCAGTGGCCAGTTAACATTTTCCACCACAGCAGTTGTTGAAACCACCACGTCTGTGCCAGAGGCCACAACAAAAGGCAGTGAAAGTACAATTGTATCATCAAAGCCCTCTCTGTATACAACAACTACAGAAGGCCCTATCACATCTACGCAGAGAGCAACAACTGGCTCTATAGAAACCACTTTCTCAGAAACAACAACAGTGAAGATTGGAACAACAAAACCCTCAAAAGTTGGCACAACAGGCCCAGTGACTGGCTCCATAACAGAAGTTGTTGAAACCACAACTGCAGTACCAGGAATCATCACAACAAGCCAAGAAACAACACTTGTTACATCTAAACCCTCTGTTGTTACCAAAAGCACAACACCACCTTCCAGAACCACTGGGGGATTTACAACAAAAGCTTCTGAAACCACAACATCCCAAGGTCCAGCAACAAATGTAGGTACAAGAAAGCCTGTGGAAGCAACCAGTGGCCAGTTAACATTTTCCACCACAGCAGTTGTTGAAACCACCACGTCTGTGCCAGAGGCCACAACAAAAGGCAGTGAAAGTACAATTGTATCATCAAAGCCCTCTCTGTATACAACAACTACAGAAGGCCCTATCACATCTACGCAGAGAGCAACAACTGGCTCTGTAGAAACCGCTTTCTCGGAAACAACAACAGTGAAGATTGGAACAACAAAACCCTCAAAAGTTGGCACAACAGGCCCAGTGACTGGCTCCATAACAGAAGTTGTTGAAACCACAACTGCAGTACCAGGAATCATCACAACAAGCCAAGAAACAACACTTGTTACATCTAAACCCTCTGTTGTTACCAAAAGCACAACACCACCTTCAGAACCACTGGGGGATTTACAACAAAAGCTTCTGAAACCACAACATCCCAAGGTCCAGCAACAAATGTAGGTACAAGAAAGCCTGTGGAAGCAACCAGTGGCCAGTTAACATTTTCCACCACAGCAGTTGTTGAAACCACCATGTCTGTGCCAGAGGCCACAACAAAAGGCAGTGAAAGTACAATTGTATCATCAAAGCCCTCTCTGTATACAACAACTACAGAAGGCCCTATCACATCTACGCAGAGAGCAACAACTGGCTCTGTAGAAACCACTTTCTCGGAAACAACAACAGTGAAGATTGGCACAACAAAACCCTCAAAAGTTGGCACAACAGGCCCAGTGACTGGCTCCATAATAGAAGTTGTTGAAACCACAACTGCAGTACCAGGAATCATCACAACAAGCCAAGAAACAACACTTGTTACATCTAAACCCTCTGTTGTTACCAAAAGCACAACACCACCTTCCAGAACCACTGGGGGATTTACAACAAAAGCTTCTGAAACCACAACATCCCAAGGTCCAGCAACAAATGTAGGTACAAGAAAGCCTGTGGAAGCAACCAGTGGCCAGTTAACATTTTCCACCACAGCAGTTGTTGAAACCACCACGTCTGTGCCAGAGGCCACAACAAAAGGCAGTGAAAGTACAATTGTATCATCAAAGCCCTCTCTGTATACAACAACTACAGAAGGCCCTATCACATCTACGCAGAGAGCAACAACTGGCTCTGTAGAAACCACTTTCTCGGAAACAACAACAGTGAAGATTGGCACAACAAAACCCTCAAAAGTTGGCACAACAGGCCCAGTGACTGGCTCCATAACAGAAGTTGTTGAAACCACAACTGCAGTACCAGGAATCATCTCAACAAGCCAAGAAACAACACTTGTTACATCTAAACCCTCTGTTGTTACCAAAAGCACAACACCACCTTCCAGAACCACTGGGGGATTTACAACAAAAGCTTCTGAAACCACAACATCCCAAGGTCCAGCAACAAATGTAGGTACAAGAAAGCCTGTGGAAGCAACCAGTGGCCAGTTAACATTTTCCACCACAGCAGTTGTTGAAACCACCACGTCTGTGCCAGAGGCCACAACAAAAGGCAGTGAAAGTACAATTGTATCATCAAAGCCCTCTCTGTATACAACAACTACAGAAGGCCCTATCACATCTACGCAGAGAGCAACAACAGGCTCTGTAGAAACCACTTTCTCAGAAACAACAACAGTGAAGATTGGCACAACAAAACCCTCAAAAGTTGGCACAACAGGCCCAGTGACTGGCTCCATAACAGAAGTTGTTGAAACCACAACTGCAGTACCAGGAATCATCTCAACAAGCCAAGAAACAACACTTGTTACATCTAAACCCTCTGTTGTTACCAAAAGCACAACACCACCTTTCAGAACCACTGGGGGATTTACAACAAAAGCTTCTGAAACCACAACATCCCAAGGTCCAGCAACAAATGTAGGTACAAGAAAGCCTGTGGAAGCAACCAGTGGCCAGTTAACATTTTCCACCACAGCAGTTGTTGAAACCACCACGTCTGTGCCAGAGGCCACAACAAAAGGCAGTGAAAGTACAATTGTATCATCAAAGCCCTCTCTGTATACAACAACTACAGAAGGCCCTATCACATCTATGCAGAGAGCAACAACTGGCTCTGTAGAAACCACTTTCTCGGAAACAACAACAGTGAAGATTGGCACAACAAAACCCTCAAAAGTTGGCACAACAGGCCCAGTGACTGGCTCCATAACAGAAGTTGTTGAAACCACAACTGCAGTACCAGGAATCATCTCAACAAGCCAAGAAACAACACTTGTTACATCTAAACCCTCTGTTGTTACCAAAAGCACAACACCACCTTCCAGAACCACTGGGGGATTTACAACAAAAGCTTCTGAAACCACAACATCCCAAGGTCCAGCAACAAATGTAGGTACAAGAAAGCCTGTGGAAGCAACCAGTGGCCAGTTAACATTTTCCACCACAGCAGTTGTTGAAACCACCACGTCTGTGCCAGAGGCCACAACAAAAGGCAGTGAAAGTACAATTGTATCATCAAAGCCCTCTCTGTATACAACAACTACAGAAGGCCCTATCACATCTACGCAGAGAGCAACAACTGGCTCTGTAGAAACCACTTTCTCAGAAACAACAACAGTGAAGATTGGAACAACAAAACCCTCAAAAGTTGGCACAACAGGCCCAGTGACTGGCTCCATAACAGAAGTTGTTGAAACCACAACTGCAGTACCAGGAATCATCACAACAAGCCAAGAAACAACACTTGTTACATCTAAACCCTCTGTTGTTACCAAAAGCACAACACCACCTTCCAGAACCACTGGGGGATTTACAACAAAAGCTTCTGAAACCACAACATCCCAAGGTCCAGCAACAAATGTAGGTACAAGAAAGCCTGTGGAAGCAACCAGTGGCCAGTTAACATTTTCCACCACAGCAGTTGTTGAAACCACCACGTCTGTGCCAGAGGCCACAACAAAAGGCAGTGAAAGTACAGTTGTATCATCAAAGCCCTCTCTGTATACAACAACTACAGAAGGCCCTATCACATCTACGCAGAGAGCAACAACTGGCTCTGTAGAAACCACTTTCTCAGAAACAACAACAGTGAAGATTGGCACAACAAAACCTTCAAAAGTTGGCACAACAGGCCCAATGACTGGCTCCATAACAGAAGTTGTTGAAACCACAACTGCAGTACCAGGAATCATCTCAACAAGCCAAGAAACAACACTTGTTACATCTAAACCCTCTGTTGTTACCAAAAGCACAACACCACCTTCCAGAACCACTGGGGGATTTACAACAAAAGCTTCTGAAACCACAACATCCCAAGGTCCAGCAACAAATGTAGGTACAAGAAAGCCTGTGGAAGCAACAAGTGGCCAGTTAACATTTTCCACCACAGCAGTTGTTGAAACCACCACGTCTGTGCCAGAGGCCACAACAAAAGGCAGTGAAAGTACAATTGTATCATCAAAGCCCTCTCTGTATACAACAACTACAGAAGGCCCTATCACATCTACGCAGAGAGCAACAACTGGCTCTGTAGAAACCGCTTTCTCGGAAACAACAACAGTGAAGATTGGAACAACAAAACCCTCAAAAGTTGGCACAACAGGCCCAGTGACTGGCTCCATAACAGAAGTTGTTGAAACCACAACTGCAGTACCAGGAATCATCTCAACAAGCCAAGAAACAACACTTGTTACATCTAAACCCTCTGTTGTTACCAAAAGCACAACACCACCTTTCAGAACCACTGGGGGATTTACAACAAAAGCTTCTGAAACCACAACATCCCAAGGTCCAGCAACAAATGTAGGTACAAGAAAGCCTGTGGAAGCAACCAGTGGCCAGTTAACATTTTCCACCACAGCAGTTGTTGAAACCACCACGTCTGTGCCAGAGGCCACAACAAAAGGCAGTGAAAGTACAATTGTATCATCAAAGCCCTCTCTGTATACAACAACTACAGAAGGCCCTATCACATCTACGCAGAGAGCAACAACTGGCTCTGTAGAAACCGCTTTCTCGGAAACAACAACAGTGAAGATTGGAACAACAAAACCCTCAAAAGTTGGCACAACAGGCCCAGTGACTGGCTCCATAACAGAAGTTGTTGAAACCACAACTGCAGTACCAGGAATCATCTCAACAAGCCAAGAAACAACACTTGTTACATCTAAACCCTCTGTTGTTACCAAAAGCACAACACCACCTTTCAGAACCACTGGGGGATTTACAACAAAAGCTTCTGAAACCACAACATCCCAAGGTCCAGCAACAAATGTAGGTACAAGAAAGCCTGTGGAAGCAACCAGTGGCCAGTTAACATTTTCCACCACAGCAGTTGTTGAAACCACCACGTCTGTGCCAGAGGCCACAACAAAAGGCAGTGAAAGTACAATTGTATCATCAAAGCCCTCTCTGTATACAACAACTACAGAAGGCCCTATCACATCTATGCAGAGAGCAACAACTGGCTCTGTAGAAACCACTTTCTCGGAAACAACAACAGTGAAGATTGGCACAACAAAACCCTCAAAAGTTGGCACAACAGGCCCAGTGACTGGCTCCATAACAGAAGTTGTTGAAACCACAACTGCAGTACCAGGAATCATCTCAACAAGCCAAGAAACAACACTTGTTACATCTAAACCCTCTGTTGTTACCAAAAGCACAACACCACCTTCCAGAACCACTGGGGGATTTACAACAAAAGCTTCTGAAACCACAACATCCCAAGGTCCAGCAACAAATGTAGGTACAAGAAAGCCTGTGGAAGCAACCAGTGGCCAGTTAACATTTTCCACCACAGCAGTTGTTGAAACCACCACGTCTGTGCCAGAGGCCACAACAAAAGGCAGTGAAAGTACAATTGTATCATCAAAGCCCTCTCTGTATACAACAACTACAGAAGGCCCTATCACATCTACGCAGAGAGCAACAACTGGCTCTGTAGAAACCACTTTCTCAGAAACAACAACAGTGAAGATTGGCACAACAAAACCCTCAAAAGTTGGCACAACAGGCCCAGTGACTGGCTCCATAACAGAAGTTGTTGAAACCACAACTGCAGTACCAGGAATCATCACAACAAGCCAAGAAACAACACTTGTTACATCTAAACCCTCTGTTGTTACCAAAAGCACAACACCACCTTTCAGAACCACTGGGGGATTTACAACAAAAGCTTCTGAAACCACAACATCCCAAGGTCCAGCAACAAATGTAGGTACAAGAAAGCCTGTGGAAGCAACCAGTGGCCAGTTAACATTTTCCACCACAGCAGTTGTTGAAACCACCACGTCTGTGCCAGAGGCCACAACAAAAGGCAGTGAAAGTACAATTGTATCATCAAAGCCCTCTCTGTATACAACAACTACAGAAGGCCCTATCACATCTATGCAGAGAGCAACAACTGGCTCTGTAGAAACCACTTTCTCAGAAACAACAACAGTGAAGATTGGCACAACAAAACCCTCAAAAGTTGGCACAACAGGCCCAGTGACTGGCTCCATAACAGAAGTTGTTGAAACCACAACTGCAGTACCAGGAATCATCACAAAAAGCCAAGAAACAACACTTGTTACATCTAAACCCTCTGTTGTTACCAAAAGCACAACACCACCTTCCAGAACCACTGGGGGATTTACAACAAAAGCTTCTGAAACCACAACATCCCAAGGTCCAGCAACAAATGTAGGTACAAGAAAGCCTGTGGAAGCAACCAGTGGCCAGTTAACATTTTCCACCACAGCAGTTGTTGAAACCACCACGTCTGTGCCAGAGGCCACAACAAAAGGCAGTGAAAGTACAATTGTATCATCAAAGCCCTCTCTGTATACAACAACTACAGAAGGCCCTATCACATCTACGCAGAGAGCAACAACTGGCTCTGTAGAAACCACTTTCTCAGAAACAACAACAGTGAAGATTGGCACAACAAAACCCTCAAAAGTTGGCACAACAGGCCCAGTGACTGGCTCCATAACAGAAGTTGTTGAAACCACAACTGCAGTACCAGGAATCATCACAACAAGCCAAGAAACAACACTTGTTACATCTAAACCCTCTGTTGTTACCAAAAGCACAACACCACCTTCCAGAACCACTGGGGGATTTACAACAAAAGCTTCTGAAACCACAACATCCCAAGGTCCAGCAACAAATGTAGGTACAAGAAAGCCTGTGGAAGCAACCAGTGGCCAGTTAACATTTTCCACCACAGCAGTTGTTGAAACCACCACGTCTGTGCCAGAGGCCACAACAAAAGGCAGTGAAAGTACAATTGTATCATCAAAGCCCTCTCTGTATACAACTACAGAAGGCCCTATCACATCTACGCAGAGAGCAACAACTAGCTCTGTAGAAACCACTTTCTCGGAAACAACAACAGTGAAGATTGGCACAACAAAACCCTCAAAAGTTGGCACAACAGGCCCAGTGACTGGCTCCATAACAGAAGTTGTTGAAACCACAACTGCAGTACCAGGAATCATCTCAACAAGCCAAGAAACAACACTTGTTACATCTAAACCCTCTGTTGTTACCAAAAGCACAACACCACCTTCCAGAACCACTGGGGGATTTACAACAAAAGCTTCTGAAACCACAACATCCCAAGTCAATGTATCTGTTCCATTCACAACAACTATTATTGGAAATGAAAAAACAACCTCATTCTTTGAGCATTTCACAACTGGTCATAGGAGTACAACATCACATTTTAATTCAACATCAACACAGAAATCACCTCCTATTACCACAATGGTTACGATTCACACAGAATCCACTAGTATATTACCATCTGGCACAAGCTCCAAAAGAAGCTTAGGTGTAGTAACAGGACAGTTTCACACAACCACTGTACTTACAAACTCTTCTTTGAAAAACATAACAGCCTTTACCACTGAAAATCCATTAAGAGGTACCACTAACATTGGCCCCATTTCACAGACACTTCCTGGCAGCACAACAGTTTACCCACCTCGATCAACTATCCAGATAACCGGAACTTCAGTCCCTTCATCTTCACAATTTGCCACAGCATCATGTGTGTGTAATGTTAACGGAACATCCCATCACCCTGGTACGTTCTCTAACATCTTAGTGGTTTATTTTTTATTTTTCCTAATATTTCTAGGTATTCATATATTTTTACCACTTTTAATTTCAATTATAAAAGAAATGTAAATAAGTTTACATGTTACCAAGCAGTAAAAAACTACAAAAGTTTCAGAAATTAGTTTTCAAATCTGACAACCTGAATAATATAATGCCTTTTTTTATATGAGTTTTTCTGTTCATAGACAATTTATGTTGACACATGCCACTGACAGGTACAGACTGTTGAAGGTCTTTCTCCAAAAGTTTAACTCCTCGAGAAAGTTAACAGGCCAATAATTGTTCACTGGCCTTTCTCTTTATGTTTTTTCAGTTTTCAAAATATCTTTAATTTGTTTTAGTTTCTACATAAACTATTTTTTTTCCTGTGACTTACACATTACAGAATTCAAAACAAACTTGCCAGATTTATCAGAGTATTGTTTTTTCAAATTGACTGAATGACTGTCTCCCCTCCACCTATCCTTTTCCAGTTTTTGTTTGTTTTACAGAGAAGTGTTGAAGACTTTGTTTAAATTTTATTTTCTTTTGCCCAGACAGCTTCTTCTTAAAAAAAATACATATATATTATATATAGGAGTAATTATTACAGATATGGAGACTACAGATATTTTCACAACCTCATCCACAATTCATGATGCATTGCACACCTCTTATATTAATAATATATAAATTTACAAAATTAAGAAACACTTTCGTAAATGCTGTGAGTAAAACGATTTAGTCAACACCCTCAAAAGTTGATATTTAACTCAATATTTAGAATCTTCCATTTTTTTATTTTTTTAACGTGATTACGATCTTATTTAAAATGGTTTTAATGTAATTTTTTTAAATTTAATGTTCTAATCTTTGCCCCATAATCTTTTTTTCTCAGGGGACTTATTATACAATGTTACTGATGGCCTTGGGTGGTGTTACAGTGCATATTGCAATGCGTCCTGTAAAGTTGAAACACAATCCAGCCCATGTCCAACCACACCAATATCTATCACAACTACACATTCTTCCACTTCACTGCTCAGCTCAACAAAGGCCCCAATTTCAAGCTCAGTACCCCTGACCACAATCACAACAATAGGATCTACAGCTACCCTAGACTGCTATGATGTGTATCCACCAAGACAGGTAAGGCATCAATATTTCATCAGCTAAGGCATGCAGTTCCTCAATAATTGGTTCCGACAAAGATAGGAGTTTTTGGAACAGTCAGATCCCATAGCACACAGTACAACCAAAGATATCCAGATCGTGATCAACTGGGGGGCCATTGCAAATCAATTTAGCTTGAAATAGATATAGTTTGTCCAAAAATGTGAAACTCCTACTATTTGGAAAGTTTAACCTTTCAATGATAATTTGACACTAAGCTTTTTTTTTCGCCCTTTTACATTGCTTATTGTAATTATTTGTCAAGAAATAAACATTTCATGAGTTGAATCTGTTATATCTACTCAAAATAGACTGGCAGTATACTTTCCATCATATTTGAGTTTAGGATGATAAACATTCTATCTGACTGATTCATGTAAGATAATTTGTTATTTCCAGACCCAGACAACACTGGACTGAGTTAGCAAGAACAAAGCCTTTCAGTGATAAGTGATAACTCACCACTTTATCTGACTTATTTTTTTTCCTATCAGAATGGAGAGTCTTGGAATATTAGCAATTGCACCACAGCTACTTGCACCAAAGGGAAGATAACAGTCACACCTACAGTCTGTCCTAATGTAACCCTACCCATCTGTGCCAGTGGGAGGAAACCTGTCAAGATCTATGAGCCAAATGGATGTTGTTTTCACTATGAATGTGAATGTAAGTTAATAATGTAATCATTCTATAGTATTTGCTGCTTACAGCAAACTAGAACAATGTGGTCCTTTATGTTTTTGCATTTAGTGTTTCATTTCCAACACATGAAGTACCTTTGTAGCCTTATATTAGCATTTAATATGTATTTATTGCTCTTGTTCGTATACACTAGAAACACCTGAACATATGTTTTTTTTATTAGTGAGATATTCTCTTCCTGTCCCTGCAGGTGTGTGCAGTGTCTGGAGTGGATCCTACTACATGACATTTGATGGACAAATGTATCATTTTCAACAGAATTGCTCTTTTTACTTGGTTAAGGAGATTATTTCTAAATATAACTTGACTATTACAAGAAGCAATAACTGTGATCCTTCAGATAGCACATTCTGCCCCCTGGCTCTCACAATCACATATCAATCAGTAAAGGTGGTTTTGACTCAGGTGAAGACTTCAGGAACACCAACTAATGTGGTAAGCAGCAGTCTAACCTGAACATTTCCTGCTTGGGATTTTTTTTTTTTTTTTTAGTTTAAAAATTCTGTGTGATATGATGTAATTGACAGTTGTATGTAGTTCACAGCCTTCTTTAACGTGTTTTTTTGTTGTTGTTTTGGGTCCTACAGGTGTATGTAAATCAGAAACGTATCTATCCAGCCTACAGCAATTCGGTTCTGCTCCTTTTTGGCACGGATATGGAGATCACAGCAGTGATGGAGGAGATCAACACAAGAATAATCTATAGGGGCTCTTCATTCAGCATTGACCTTCCTTATTCTCTGTTCGGGGGAAACACTGAGGGACAGTGTGGTGAGTTATTAGCTATCAGTCGTGTTTATTCAGTTCAGTGCAGTTTATTTGTATAGCGCCAATTCACAACCAACGTCGTCTCGAGACACTTTGCAAAAAAAAATCATTGGAGCCTGCCATAGCAATGCATAGGAGAGCAGTGCATGCAATACGTTGCTCTCCTATGCAAGGCACCTATTACTCTCCACCTTGAAACTGCTTTCTCCATTAATGCAGCCCGAACCGTAGTGTGCACCCCTACAATATATATATCAAAAATTCCAGCTCGTTTTCGAGATGTGTGCTATTACTCAACTTTTCATTTCGAGTTACCATGGCGACATGATTAGTGAAAAACTACCCCATACAAAGTCAATGGAGCGAGGTCCTGAAGACATCCTAAAAAAAACACTATTTTGGAGGATTTACTGTCATCAAGGTTTCGCCTACAAATGCCATTCAACACTCAGTTTGTAGATACGTCCGTGCTGTGTTCAGAAGTGACGGTATGTTGACACCTCTGACAGTTTTTCCACAACACGCCTCTAAGTGACCCCAAGTTTTAGGAAAAATCATAATTTTAGAGTGTAACTACAATTAACTGCCGCTCCGTTAGAGTGTGGGAGCAAGGGGATTTCAGAGCCCAGATTATTTTTCAACTCGCCGTCACGCCTACAAATATTGCTCAAATGACATGATTTACGGTCATGATATCGAACCGCTCGCTGGCTTTCAAAAAATGTTTTTGAATTTCCTCCAGGGCTGACGGTTTTCTTTCAAAGTGCTTCAGAGCGAACTGTCGTCAGAGGATAAGGGGGACGCTTGGCCATTCATTTTCCTGCCATTTTCATGATCTCACCGCCTTTCCCACACGTTCTTTCGCTCGCACCTGCTTTCACTGTGAACGAGGTACAGATGTGAGTCACGGGATCAACGAAGACGAAAGACGGCCCTCGCTCACGCTTCGAGAATTTTTCCGATACCTCTTACGGTTCCTGAACGGAAAGGAGTTGTTCAGAAGTTTTTTTCAGTCAGACTGTCTGTCTCAGGCATATAGAACTGTCTCTGCACCAAAGTGAGTGACACTGACAGTGTCAGTTGGCAGAGGGACATTAGTTACCATAGCAACAAGTCACTTAGTGGGGCAGCCACAGCTTTGATCTATGATGGCTGCAGCTTGGGAACAGAAGGTGCCTACAAGCAACATGGCTGCTCTCCTAAGGGACTTGGTTGACTTGAGTCATGAGACCTGAGCAGGCTAAACTGACAACCACAGTGGACTTTCAAAATAAGAGCTACATGTACCCTACAAAATAAAAGCCTTCACGTTTTATATAGCAAGTAACTGCAGCTTTGTGCTAAATATGGCAGGTTTGAGTCAAGCAGTGTTACACATGTGATTGGTCTGGCCTTTTAAAATGACGCTCACTGACAATTTCAAAATAAAAGCCTCAGAGTCCCTTATCAACATTTTAAGCTGAGAAAAGAGTATATTGGGATGTTGGATTAGGACGAAGGATCCATGCGTGTGACAGCCCTGATTCTTATGGTAGTGTCAAGATGCTAGTGGAACAACATGCTAGTCATAGCCCACAGACTAATGGTAGCATTTAAGCTAATATTAGCAAGTTAGCTTAGTTTAATATAAAAGCATGATATTTACTTACTAAATGAACTAAGTCCATTGTTGTCAACATAACTGTGATAACGCACATTCTACTGGTAGTGTCAACATGCTAACCGCTCTACATGCTAGTGATAGCCGTCATGCTAACATTACCATATATTTAAAATGAGTATTTTAGCCTTATTTTTAAATAATAATTAGGTTTAACATACTAAATGGAGTGAGTCTATGTTAGTCAAAAGGATGGTGACACTCCACATGCTACTGATAACATTTCAGCTAGCATTAGCATTTTAGCTAATTTTAGCTTATACACCCATATTAAATGGAATAAAACAATGTTAATACGCATTATAGTGATAACCTAGATCCTACTAGTAGTGTCAATAGGTTAGTTGCTCCACATGCTAGTAATAGCCCTCATGCTAACATTAGCCTTACAGCTAAAATAAGCATTGCAACTAATTACTGATGTATTAGTTACGTTTAGCATACTGAATGAAGTAAGTCAATGTAAGTCCACATGCCAGTGACACCCCACATGCTACTGATAGCATTTAAGCTAGCATTAGCATTTTAGCTAATTTACCTCATACACCCATATTTGCACATTAAATGGAATAAGTCTATGTGAGTAAGCATTATAGAGATAATCTACATCCTACTGGTAGTGTCAAGATGCTAGTTGCTCTTCATGCTAGTGATACCGCTCATGCTAATGTTAGCCTTGTAGGTAAAATAAGCATTTTAGCCTTTTTTGATATATTAGCTACGTTTAGCATACTGAATGAAGTAAGTCAATGTATATCCACATACCAGTGACACCCCACATGCGACTGATAGCATTTAAGCTATCATTAGCATTTTGGCTAATTTCAGCTCATACACTACAGTTTGCATACTGAGTGGACTAAGTCACAGTTACTCAACATGTCAGTGATATTCCCCATTCTACAAACTTCCTTGTAGATAACCTTTGCATTGTTGATCATCTTTTGTCACATTTTTAGCATCAAAATGCCTCATTCGGCTCCCACCGACACACACACTTTGGCAGGCCCCTTTTAAATTTCTTCAGAAATTTTCTAGTTTCAATTAAGTCACACATATATTCCAATTAATCCAAGTTATTGATGATTAACATATGAAATAAAAGGCAATGGATTAAATGGAAGAATGTTCACCATTTGGAAAGTTAAAGATACAGGTTATATTTATATTTAGGGTAGCAGAAAGATCTCAGAAAGATCCAAAGATCAGAAATTCAGTGAATACAGCAGGACCTAATTCAGATGGCATTTCATTGTAATTTCCCCTTTAGGATAAATAAAGTACTATTGAATTGAATTGAATTTTGATTTCAGCCCAAGTCAGGTTGATAGAAATGTTTTTTATACATCCTTTGTTTAAGGTTTCCGTGCATGCTAGGCTAGCTAAATGTCTCCATTCTTCCACATTAATCAAGGACAAATTGAATGTGTTAGATGTCAGCTTTCAAATGTTGCTGCACACAGTAACACTCAGATAAATAAGGTGGGTTCATAGGTTGGTTTGTCCAGTAGTTTGGGTTTTATTACTATTTTGTCCTTACATTAGATCTAAGCAGATACAAGATATGGTGCATGATTTCTCTTGGTTTCTTGTTACTTGTGCCATGGATATATGCAGACATCTTCCTGCATCAGTTGTTGAGCACAACCAAAGGAAAAACCATCTCCTGAACATTATTCTAACTGTTCCCTCAGCAGCACTGCTGCTCTGTACCAAATGGCTTTGTTTTGTGTAAAATACTGCATGGTTATTGACACCATTTGACCCTTAATTTATTTTTTATACTTGCTGTTATAGAATAAATATCCAGGTTGAATGTTTTTTATTTACTGAAAGGTTTAAGAACATTATCACACTTGCAATTTGCAATTTTACTGTAGATATTGAAATGGATATTTACTTTATAAAAATGACAAATAGAAGGAAGTATATGTATTTCATACGTTAGGGATGGAATATTTATACACCTTTCTACAAGATGAGAAAAACAAGTCGACACATAGTCATGTTGTCTGAATACCTAGTGAATTTCTTGTCTCAGCAAAATGTTTTAAATAAAAACTTTTCTTTTTCAAAGATTCAAGGATTTTTTATTGTCATACCAGTTCACATTTGCATGTTTGGGGTACAAAATTCAAACTCAGATCCCAGTTCAAGAAGCCTTATGAATAAATATAAATATATAAATAATTAAGTTAAAAAGTGAGATAAAGCTGAATTTAGTCCATTAAGTGTGGCTCGAGTTCAGCAGTCTGACAGCTGAAGGGTAGAAACTGTTGCTGAGCCTGGTGGTCTTGCTCTGAATGCCTGAAAGGATGGGCAGAGTCCTTCAAGATGCGGAGTGCCCTTCCCTTGCATTGTGATGTGTAGAGGTCCAAGGTGGAGGGAAGGCTGCTCCCCACTGTCCTCTTGCATCTTATGAAACAAAACTTGTCCAGAGAATGACTTCTTTGAGCTTCGTGGCTCTGCCTCTGTTTTGGTAGGTACCTGTGACAACTCCCAGACCAATGACTGCCGTTCTCCAAACGGTCAGCTAGAAAGCTGCTTAGAATCTGCAGGACTGTGGACTATCCCTGGGACAGTCTGTGTCACCCCAACCACCCCTTCAGTCACTGCAACAGCAGAACCTGCAACTTCTTCGTCACAGCACCCATATCCACCAACACAACCCACCTGCAAACCTGCCATCTGTGAGCTCCTTATAAGCAGGTCAGA
The DNA here is from genome assembly GCA_014839685.1 of Anableps anableps. Taxonomy (NCBI): domain Eukaryota; kingdom Metazoa; phylum Chordata; class Actinopteri; order Cyprinodontiformes; family Anablepidae; genus Anableps; species Anableps anableps. The sequence continues at coordinate 2,369,896 of CM026067.1, read as the reverse complement.
AAAACTCAAAACATGCAAATGATTTTTCAGAAGCTGTCTTTGTTAAGTTATTTTATTTCAAGTGACATTTGCACAAATTTGAGATTATTTCTAGTTTTATGTGTTTTTACTTTTTGGAGTTTTTTTTTTTTTTGCTCCTTTTAATTTTATATGAACACCTCTAAGTCTTAAGGTTCATGCAACACCTGATCTAAGACGGGATAAATTGTGCTGTTTGTCAGTTTTTTCTTATCCCATGTACTGTCTTTGCACATATGGAACTGCAGTTTTTTGAATATGTGTGTACACGTTGCTTAACCATTTTTCTGGTGTTCTAATATGCAACTGTGGTCCCTCTAGTTTATTTGCACCATGCCACACACTCATATCCCCTGCACCATTTGTGAGATCTTGCGCCAATGAAATTTGCAATGGTGGTAACAACAGCTGCTCCAGCCTGGAGGCATATGCTGCTGAGTGTTCCAATGCAGGGATCTGCATTGACTGGAGGAGTGACACCAGTGGACTGTGTGGTGAGATGTTTAGTTATTAGTGTATCTCATCTTTTGGAGACCTTGAACATTTTAAAATTAACATGATTATGTGTTGTAGAGCATAGATGTCCAAACAACAAAGTGTACATGGCCTGTGGCCCCTCAATAGAGCCCACATGCAATGACAGGTACAGTAAACACTTTCTTACACTGCTGCATATGCATTATTTGTTATAGGTTGCTTATTGTTCTTTGTAGAGGGTAAAAGTCAGAGATAAATTAAATTTACTTGTAATTGTTCATACACCTTCAACCTTGCACGTCCAACATGAGGTTTCATTTTACATCACAATGTTGTGCATAAATGTGAAGTGAAAGAAAGTTTCCAAGTTTTGCTTTTATTTCTCAATTGAATTTAAGTGTAGACTTTGACTGGACCATTCCGTGTTTTGATCTAACTAGATGATTTTGATCTATCTAGATGGTTATGCTGCTGGGTTTCTTGGTCCTCATGATGACTGACTGTTTTCCAGTGTTCTCTAACAGGCCTTCACTGAACAGCTGCATTTATACTGAGATTAATTTACACACCTTAATCTCAGTATAGACTCTGTTTTTACTATAAGTGACTTCTGAAAGAAACTGACTGCACTTGTTTTTATTTAGGGGTAAAAGAGTAAAATGGACATTTCCCACTTTTACTTTGTCTACCCTCAACTGGATTACTTCAGATTTTAGGACCGGAGGATTCTTACGTTTTACTTCACTTTTACCCTTTTTTCTGCTTCCAAGCTGAACGTGAGTAATGCCTCTGGTTGACACCAGGGACATTAGCAGTATTATACAAAGACTTCAATTGGTAGAAATGAAGATTCACCTACAAGAGAAGTATACAGGTTCTGGAAATGAAACAACTCTACTTATGACCCCAAAAAATGAACAGCTCAGTATTATACAAAGACTTCAATCGATAGAAATGAAGATTCATTGACTGGAGATGAATATCGAGATCAATCAGGCTCTGGAAATGAAGCAACCCTACCAATGACTCAAAACAACAGACAGCTCCCAGCCACATCAGCGAACAGCCCACCCTGGAACTCTCTGGGAGCTAAGCCAAAAAAAATAAAGAAAACAAACGGGTAGGACTCTTCATCTAGATGACACAGAGTTCCCAGCATTAAGCCGAGATATCCCTTCTTCAACACCTGCTCCAAGAACTAAACATCACCAAGCTGGAGCCGTCAAAATTCCATCTTTCTCAACCCTGGCATCAAGGACAAAACAGTCAATTCAGGCCGTAACACATCCGGACTCTGCTGGAATCCCACTGAAAAACAGGTTTTCTGTACTTCAACAGGAGTCCCCAAACAACAACAGGAGCTATGAGGCAAGATCAACACAATTTCCTCCTAAAATGAACACCAAGAAAACAAAAGACATGGTAAAAATTCTTATTGTGGGTGATTGTGTGGTGAAAGAAATCCACAACCTTTACAATACAAAGAGGACGAAGGTAATCTGTTTCCCAAATGACAAAGTTTCTGACGTTACTACAAAAATACTCTCAATAACCACTGATCACCTGAATATTGAGACTCTAATTATACACACTGGAGCTAATGATATCACCAAACAAAAATCAGCAATCCTGAAAAATGACTTTAATAATCTTCTAAGCACTATTGGAAATCTAAATATGAAGGTGTTTATTAGCTATTAGCGGACCACTACCGACAGTTCGACGGGGAGATGAGAAATACAGCAGACTGCTTACAATTAATAACTGGCTTATCAAAACATGTGCTACCAGCTCAGTGAACTTCATTGACAATCACAGGTTCTTCTGGGAGCGTTATCATCGATACAAACGAGATGGAGTATCCTTAAATAGATCTGGAATAAAACTTATCACGTCAGTCATTTTACATGCTGTTAACAAAACAACCTGCTCTACCCAACCACAATGAGATCACTGTCCCAGCCAAGATATAAGAGCCATGGCTCCAAACCAACACACCTGATAAAGATGAATCAGGAACACATTCTTCCAAAACAAACTGATAGACCAGCAGAAAACAGAGCTGCTGCTCACTTAAACTGGCTCTGCTAAATATAAGATCACTATCCGCAAAAGGACTTTCCTTGGCAAATTTGACTCTTTTGAATAGTTGGGAACTGAGGTAAAAGGCCACAAACAAACTCTGACATTAACTCTATACAAAAACCCAAAATATGTGGCAAATTTTTTCTGAACGTCAATGGCATAAAACTCAACTTCACGTTTACGATGAAATCTACAAAGAAAGGCTGTGAAGCTATCACTTATCATTAAAACATGCAAGGGAAACGTTCTTTGCGGAAATCATAAACAAAAACATCAACAATGCTTGTGCCTTGTTTGCCACAGTTGACAGGTTGACAAGCCCTCCTGTGATTTCACCACCAGAACTTCACTCTACCAAGGCCTGCAATGAATTTGCCAACTTTTTTACAGAGAAAACTGAAAAAATTAGAGGGTTAATCTGCACATCCATACGAAATCCAATACTGTTGCAATGTCCAAACATAGCCTCATTCTCTACTCTTTAAAGAAACTTTAAAGAGAAGAGAAAAGAAGAGAAGAGAAGAAACTTTAAAACAATTGAGCTCTTCCTCCTGCTGTCTTGATATCCTACCTACATCCTTCCTTCAGAAAGTGCTGCCTGTCATTGCATCTGACCTGATTCAAACAGTAAATTCATCCCTCTCATCAGGTGTTTTCCTCCAGGCTCTAAAAATAGCAGTTATCAAACCATTGTTAAAAAAGAACAATCTGGACAAATCACTATTGCAGAATTACAGGCCAATCTCTAACCTTCCATTTATCAGCAGAATTATTGAAAAAGCTGTGTTTCAACAGTTAAATAGCTTTTTAACAATGACAAACCACTTTGACGTCTTTCAGTCCGATTTCCGTGCTCACCACAGCACTGAGACTGCCCTCGTCAAAGTGTTCAATGATATCCTCACAAATATAAACTGTGGAAGAATCACAGTGCTGGTTCTGTTGGACCTCAGTGCAGCATTTGCCACAGTTGACCTTGATATATTATTAAAGTGACTGGACAGCTGGGTCGGACTCTCTGGTACGGTACTTAATTGGTTCCAATCCTACCTAAAGAACAGGGATTTCTTTGTGTCAATAGGCAACTTGTCATCGGAGCAGACAAAAGTCACATGTGGAGTACCCCAAGGTTCAATCCTGGGACCCCTCCTATTTAATGTCTACAGACTGTAACAGTAACAAGTAATATGATTATAACAAGTAGTAGATTAGCTACCATAACTACGCAGAAGATACACAGCTCTACATCACGATGTCACCAGGTGACTCTGAACCCATCCAAGCACTAAACAGATGCTTAGAACAAATCAATGTGTAGAGGTGCCAAAACTTTCTCCAGCTGAACAAAAATAAAACTGAAATCATTGTCTTTGGACCTAAAGGGGAACGATCTAGAGTCAGTGTGCAGCTTCAGTTATTACAGTTAGAAACTAGTGATCAGGTCCGAAATCTGGGTCTAGTGATGTACTCAGACCTGAACCTTCAGAGACACATAAAAACAGTTACAAAGTTGGCCTTCTATCACCTGAAGTGAAGAACATTTCCAAGATCAATGGACTAATGTCTCAACAAGATCGAGAGAAACTCATCCATGCATTTATCTTTAGTCGCATTGATTACTGCAACAGTGTCTTCACAGGTCTGCCTGAAAAAAAAAAAAAAAAAAAAAAAAAAAAAAAAAAAAAAAAAAAAAAAAACGTCAATCAGACAGCTGCAGCTGATCCAGGAGGCTGCTGCCCGTGTTCTCACTAAGACCAGGAAAATAGAGCACATCACCCTGGTTCTAAAGTCTCTGAGCTCCAGGGAGCCAGTGGAAGCACTGGCTCCCTGGAGCTCAGAGAATAGACTTTATTCTGTTAGTTTATCAATCACTGAATGGCTTAGCACCAAAATACATTAAAGACCTGTTGTCGTTGTGATGACCTTCCAGACCACTAAGCTCTTCTGGTTCTGGTCTGCTCTGCATCCCCAGAACCAAACATGGAGAAGCAGCTTTCAGTTTTTATGCTCCACAAATCTGGAATAAACTTCCAAAAAACTGCAAAATAGCTGAAACACTGAGTTCCTTTAAATCAAGGCAGAAAATCCACCTGTTTAGAGCTGCCTTTGATTTGTAGTAAGTGGAACATTGAATTATATTTTCAAATTATGTTTGCTTGATGATATTTGGCTGATTATCTTTATGATTTTGATTTTGATATTTGCTTGATGAGATTTATGATTTTGATGTATTGATATTTACTCGATTTTGACTATTTTGATGTATAATGATTTTGATAATTCTGCTGTATATTCACTTGATGATTCTGCTGTATACTTGATTGATGATTTTATGATATAAAGCACTTTGAACTGTCTTGCTGCTTAAATGTGCTATACAACGAAACTTGACTTGTTTCATTTTAATTGGTAAAATATTTTTGAAAAGATCTAATTGTCCTTCAACTGTGTCTATGCACTCCTTTCAGTTGGTCTGTTAAAGAATCTAAATAAAATATCTTGAAGTTTGTATTCATGACATGACGAAATGTGAGAAAGTTCAAGGGGTGCAAATACTTTTGTTTGTGAGATGAAGAGTAGGAAATAGATCAACTTTCACTCTACCTCCTGATCTGTTATCAAAAATGCAAAAAGTAATCACAGCCTTGCAATAATCTAACTTTCATCAATCCCATTAGATACAACAAGAAGTTTCAGGCAGATGTGACATCAGCTGCTAACTCCACCAAGGAAGGCTGCTTCTGTCCTCAGGGCACCACGTTATTCAACCCAGTCTATGACACATGCGTTGCCTCCTGCGGTAAGATGATTCAGAACAGAAGCTTTCAGTAAGTCTTCAGAGAATAGTTCAGCCTAACTGAGCGTTTCATTCCCTGGGTGACGGGGGAGCCATTTTTATCATTTCTTTCTTGTTAATTTCAGGAAATTATACATAAATTTTTTTTTTTTTTTTTTTTTTAAATCACACTTTTTAAAATGCTTGATTCTTATATATGTGAGAGAATTTCCAGGCAAATTCTGCTGGTTCTTTCTTGCCTACCAGTTGAAATTCTGGTAAATGTAAAGGTAAATTAGAGCTAAGGACACATTTTGTTCAAGTCACTGGAACCATTTCACACAGAGTTTTGATGAAATAAGTCAGTCATTGGAGTTCAGTCATATATATTGACCAGTTATTTGACTGGGTTTCTCAGAACCGGGTTAGTGGTGCCTTTAGCACTGCCCTGATTCTTTATGGTATAGATTCAAGGTGTCAGAAAGACTCCTCTGAGATTTTGCTCCATATTGGTGTGACAGCATCTGGCAGTTGGACCACACCCCAAAGATGCTCTGCCGGACCTGAAGTTAACTGTGGAAGTCGGTGGAGTTGAAAGAACTCAGTGTGACAATGAAGAAGAAACCTGTTTGAAATGTTTTGAGCTTGGTAACTTGGTGCATGCCAGAAGTAGCTTTCATGTAATTTATGCTGAGTTCTGACCCCTTCATCTTCATTGGACATGCAATATCTTTCCAGTCTGTTAATGTCAAAGTTAGGTGATCCTGTGTAAATATGAGCTTCAGTTTTCTGTACTGCTAAGCGGAGTTGTACCTGGTCTCCTGCTGCTGTAGCAGCGGCCATGTTGTATTCAAAGTCACCTACGTTCCCTTTCTCCCACATGTTGATGCTCAGTTTGAACTTTAGCAAGAAGTCTTCATTGCATCTAGATGTCTAAATGCGTCTAACCTGCCGTGATCGGCTGGGCTATTTCTTGTAATCAGAAATTGAACTGGTGTGTCGAATAAAGCAGCCATGAGTGTTCATTAGCAAACTAGCAGTTAATCACAAAAACCTGATACCAACTCTCTGTTCACTTTCCTGTGCTTTGATTTCAGACTGTGTTGGACCAGATGGAAAACCCAAACAGGTGAAAACTGTGCCCTGCACATATCTTAATGTACTCCATGAAATTGCAACCTGTGGGTCTCAACTGGCTTGTTTGTCCCACCCAGCCAGGGGAAATATGGACAAGTGAATGCAACACCTGTGAGTGTGACCAGGATTCAATGGGTGTCCGCTGTGAGCCTGTGACGTGTCCTGAGGTCCAGAGCCCCAACTGCACCGAGCCCGGCCAGCAGCTGCTCAACAAAACTGAAGGCTGCTGCACAACACAGACATGTGGTCAGTTATGTTAGATAACACCATGGAAGCACAGGATATTAATGTTTTGCAACAGCTCAGCCAGAGTCCTGATGTAAATAGATAGAAGATTTGTGGAGAGAGCTGAAGATGTGGAGGACAGGAAGACTTGGAGCTCATCACTAATGATAAATCCTGAAAATACCAGCAGACACATACAAAAAGCTTGGCAGCAAGTAAAAACAGGGGCTGATTGCTCTAATGCCAACAAAGGTTCCTTCACTGATTATTCAAGTGTGTGTGTGTGTGTGTGTGTGTGTGTGTGTGTTCTTGGCTGAATGAAAATAATAGGAAATCAAAGTCTGCAGGGGTTATGAATATATATACTTTCTTTGAATACCTTTGGTTTTATTACCAGTAGAAATATTTTATTGCATCAATCTAAACTACCAATTATTTAGAGACAATGTATAACAGAGGTTTCTCATATCTGTGTCCTTTTATTGAAAGTTTAAAATGATAAATAATAAGCTAATCTCTTTTCCCTGTATAGTTGTGTCGATTGCAGTGCTTCATTTGAGTCATGAACTAAATGATCAACCCTGATCATGATCCATATGTACTTTCTGTATTTGAGTTTGGTGTAGCTGTGGAAAGTTGAATGGTTGTTAATGTGAGCACAGAAATTCTGGAAACCAAGCCCAATCAGGATTAGGATCTAAAGTTCCAGAACTGCTGGTTTCATTCTTATTGTATGTTATGAGAAAGTATTTTTGTAGATTTACAGTAAATATGTTTTGCATCCAACAGAATGCAACCTTAACCTGTGTGCAGCTCCTGTTGCCTGCGCTCCGGGCTTCCAGCTGCACATGACCAACAGGAGCTGCTGCCCATCCTATGAGTGCGGTGAGTGACTGCAGTCTCTCAGCTCTTTTCTGCTGTTGCACAGAAATTTCCCCATCAAGGAACAGTAAAGGATATTTCTGTTCTATTCTATGCTCTACTCTATGCTACTGTATGTTCTGCATCAGTTCTAATCTGGAGGCCATTTACCTGCTGAGTTAAAACACAACAAAAAGGTCAGACATGATAAAAGACATGAGTTTAGTTTCCTTTTTTTGGTGCTATTCAGGATCGTTAATATTTTCCAGACAATCATATTCATTATTGGAAGAAAAACCCCTTCTGTACAGTCAAGGAGAGCAAGAGAAGGCAGCTCCACTCTTTCTACATGTCTGGAGTTTTGACTTGGTCTGAGTTTTTTTCTTCACTTCCTCTAATTAATGACGGTTAAATCTGTTGAGTGTCTTCGGTGTTGGATTTAAGTCAATTTGCTACCTGGTACAGAGTCTTCATATGTTAAACCATAGAACCGAATACAACTCATTCATGTTGAGGAAAGTACTAAAACAGGTCAGATATTTCATAATATTTAGCTGAGAACTTCGTTTCACATAAATGAATGAATTCCTGTACTTATCTTATGTAAAGTAGAGATTTCTGCTCACTTGGAACAGAGCTGGATCATTTTATTATATAACAGTGTCATAATAAACCCAACTGATCTGTTTCTGTCTCTGCAGTTCCTAAAGGTGTATGTGTCTATGACATGACTGAGTTCAAGGTGAGGAAGCTCAAAAAACTGCTCAAATAAGCATGACTGAATAATTATGTTAGATTTTTCAGTTTGTTATCAAATCATTTGTTTTCTCTATTAAACACTGACAGCTTCTGTTCTTTTCTTCATAACCATAATAACATTTTTCTTTTATTTCATCTTTGTGTCATATTCTGAAAACAAGTAGCAGCTGTGCAAGTGCTGAGATTACTTTGTGATAATATTTTCAGACCTATAAGCTTTGGTGAAGGAAAATGCCCTCAGTTTGCCTCCGTTTACTGTTGTTATATACAGAATCTGATAAAAACACCAGGATGACAGTCTGTGGGGGTGTGTGAGTTGTGACTTTACCACAGAAGAATAATGATACATTTCCATGTCTCCATCACTTCTCAGCCTGCTGACTTGGTCAGAACCAGAAAGTATTAATCTGAGCTTTTAATTAAGATCATTTGCACAACCAGCTAAAGATCACATTTTTCAAGAGGCTGACATGAAAAAAAAAAAAAAAAAAAAAAAAAAAAAAAAAAAGGCAAAGGCTGTGTTTATTTCCTCTTTCCATGTTGACCTTTAGGACATTTCATACATGAAAAAATGAAACCGTCAGAAGAACAGCAGCAGAACATGTCTAGAACAGTGGAGAAGTCTAACGTTTCTGCTGGCTGGATTTTCTGCAGCAGGAACCTTCGTCTGAAGAACCAACTGAAATGACACAACTTCACCCTAACAGACGTTTTCACTTGAAGTTTATATTCAGCGTTCAGCTGGTGGACACAGTCCCCCCCCCCACACACAATAATAATTCCTTATTTCCCTTTCCTTAGAGCTAACTGTAATAGACAGTACCTTTTTTACATTCCGTGGGCTCTACCTGTCAGTGTGTTTTGAGCTCAGCTGCAAATCGATGCAGCGCTCTGGAGGAGCTTGTTTAGAGTTCACTGCCTGAGGAAAGTAACTAATGCAATGCGTGGCTTTACAGCCTGGTGCAAAGATACCAACAGCTCAAACACTCTCAGAAGCTCCTCTGGAGGAACCATCAGGAGCCACAGCATCATCAGGACCAGCAGATGAACAGGATGAGTCTGTTAATCCTGCAGCCTGCCAGGAGTGTTACTGCGGCCCCACAACAGACCCCACCACCAAGCTCAACATCATCACATGCAGACCTGTTGTCTGCAACACCAGCTGCTCTGAAGTAAGAGCATTCACCACACATCACTCAGGATACCGTTGGACACATTATTACAGTGTATCTGGTACCAATGACCACTCCATTTATGCAGCGTTCAGACCAAAAAGGCGTCCAACGCCTCAAGTTGGATACTTGTGGACTTTAAAGTCAGACGCTTGAATCGCAGCCCCTATACTGGACTGCTTCGCCTCGACTCCTCCACCGTTTCCTGCACATTTCCTCTGAATAAATGCATTAATTCTTCAGGGTGAAACTAGCAGAGGCTCAACGTTGTGTGGACAGATTTGGCTAGCTCAAATGAAGGGAAATGTTTACCGTGGTAATGTTTTGACCCCAGAGCCTGACTCCTCGCTAATCCTCCTCCAGGGAAGGTCCTTTCTATTCCTGTCTCTAGTGACAGCTCGACTGGTCTAGATGGGCTCCTGGTCCTTCTGTCCCATCGGAAAATGCGTCACTATGTCACATTGCAGAGCCTCTCTGATTGGCAAAAGTTCAGATTTTCCAACTTCAGCGTCTGATGTGCTGGACGCGCGTCAAACGCTCGAAACGCAACACGAGACTTCTCGACTATGGCAAGCCATTGACGCCCCTAGATGTATGTCCACCATAGACTTTGCATGTCAACCAGATGCCCCTGACGCTCAGATTGTGTTTGGTCTGAACGCAAGACCAAGGCTGAGTTATAGTCGCGCTTTGAGCACGCGGAAGCCCAGCAAGCAGTGTGGCGTTTATAGCCAACGCCACACTGCTTGGCTCATTTTCAGTACTCTCTGAAAATAAGCCTTCACAGAGGAATTTTATAAATGCCAGTGCAGGGGGACCTGCTCCGCAAGAGCACCTTCCAAATCATCCAGTTTGAGTAAAAGGTGGCACCGAGTTACAAAAATTCAGAGGTGCACGACCAGGGGCCGCAACCAGGCCAATGTGCAGGGGCAGGGACAGGTGCATTTGGCACGTGCCGCCTCGCACCTGGTTCAATGCGTCAACTATAAAGCCAGCTTTAGGCTCCCATTGAGTTAATATCTCTATGGTAACCTAACAGCTTTGCAGTCGCTGACTATGAAAAGCACCAGGATAGAGAGAGCTGCCTTCCCCCTTTAATAAAAAACTAGATGTTTCCTCTGAATGAGAGCAGAGTTTCAAAAACACTCAAAGCTCATTCTGTAGAAAATAATGTGTCACATCAAAAGTTATTTCAGTCTGTAAAAATCAAACCTTCCATTTAGATTTTGATCAAAAATGTGTTTGTGGGTAAATTGCAATAAAGACAACACAGAAATATGCTGAAAACTACTAAGTTTCAAGTCCAGGGTTGAAAATCTTACAGAAAATTTTAGACTTTTTAAAGGAATCTGCTAATAAATTTCTCTGATGATGGTTTCTGAAACAGACCCAGTAGTTCTGTAGAAACCTGGGGTTTTTAGCTGACCTGGCCTAAAACTGGATCAGGATTGGCATACTCACAGAAAGAGATCAGACCTTTTAGCAAATGAATTTCCTACGACATGATTGTCCTATGGGAGCAGAGTGTGACGTCCTCTGTCTGTCCTGTCCCGTCCCCACCTCTCTGTCTGCAGGGGTTTGAATATCAGATGGCTATGAACGAGTGCTGCGGCTCGTGTGTACAGAAGAGCTGCATTTTCACCACTTCTGAGAGCAAGACAGTACATATCATTGAGGTCAGTCAACATACCCTGATTTTGTCATGAAAATAAGAACAGGCAATATGAAGCTATAGAGCCTTTAATTATATTGATTTATTACACATGCTCAGCTGATGTCACATTTAGGCCTCTTGCCTTTGGCTGGCTGCTCTTTATTTCTGCACAGGTCAATAACACTTTAGTTCCACCTGGTGACAAGTGTGTTCAATACACGTGTGAGAGGATCAACGGACAGATTGTGATGAAGGAAACAAGGACCACTTGCCCCCCCTTCAACCAGCTGGACTGTGAACCTGTGAGTTTCTCAAATGTAAAGACAAATATGGTCAAAGTTAGCATCATAGCTTCCTAAACTCTCATATTTGAGCTCATCTGAGGTCATGAACCTACACTAAGATGGTGATGAGGAAAAAAAAAGACTTGGACTAATGGATTCTTTTCACATTGCTTTACACTTAAAAAGACACTGTCTCACATAGTTTCGGACACTTTAAATAACATCGGCAGTCTGGACATCATATTTATTGACAGGAATTCCACTTAGTAATAAGCTATGCTTTGGAGGTCGAAGCTGTTAAGAGTTGTGTGAGAGAATCATCCCCTTTCCGTTTTAGAAAAGATGGACCAGTGCCTTCAGGATTGAGGAAGATACCTTCCAGACACTTTAATACAGCAAATGTCACGTTGGAACCCCAAGTTCAGATATTTTTAGATATACCAACTTAGAGTGGTGCAGAATAATGAAGTGAAAATAAAGGGATGTTTATTTGTAAAATAAAAAAGTGTTGTACACATTTGTGTTCAGCCTTTTTTTACTCTGTTGCCCTTAAAACCAGCATCATGAAGACCAAGGAACCCAGCAGCAGGTCAGGGAGAACCTGGTGGACATGTTAGAGCAGGGTTAAGTTCTAGAGCAACATCCCAAGCTTTGAACATCTCATAGAGCTCTGATCAATCGATACATGCAGAGTATGGCCCAACTGCAAGCAACCAAGACATGGCCGTCCACCTAAACTGACAGGCTGGGTACTAACTGGGTACTGACATGGTACTCCGAGGTAACTACGAGAGAGCTGCAGAGATCCACACGTCACTATTATTTGTTCACTCAACAGATCTGGCCTTGATAGAAATGCCTTGTTAAACTGATGAAGGAAAACCTTCAGCAACACTGCTGGCCACGATCCAAGCAGGAGATGCAGAAAAGATGCAGAAAGCAGCTGGAGCAAGAGGCTCTGGTCAGATGAGACTAAAAACAGTTGTTTTGATCTACAACTACATCCCCACCACAAAACATGGTGGTGGCAGAATCATGCTTTTTCAAGGCACTGTAACTTAAACTTATAGCAGCAAAAATCATCCAGATGGATATAATCTGTCCACTGCTTCCATATACGCTTTCATACGCTCTTCTAACCCACGCTTGTTCTCCTCCAGGGCACTGAGACAACTGATGCCAGCGGCTGCTGCAACACCTGTAAGTTTCCACTTTGTGTATGGATGAAACAGAGGCAGCACACAGCAGAGGGATGTGTGTGTGTGACGAGACAGAGCTTCAGAGCTGTCATGTGTTCCAGGCAAGCTCCAGAGTGTCTGTAAGGTGGAGAGTCAGCAGAGCATCGTTGAGGTGAACGACTGCATCAGTGCTGAGCCGGTCAATGTTACATCATGTGTGGGACATTGCAGAAGCTCATCTATGTAAGTATATTTGACAATATTTCTAAAGTTCCTACTAATCTCCAAAGCTTATTGTAGAGGGTTTTTTTTTTTAAGCCTGATGCATAGAAAGTGTTTGGCATGATAACCTAGAAACAATCAGAAAGTACCTTTAGGTAAAATAAGAAGAAATACAGGTAGCATCTCATAGAACATGGAGAATCTGTGTTAAATGTTTGACTTTGTATTTTATTTGCATGTCTAAATGTATTTTTGTCATCATACTAAACTACTTCTATAAAGTACCTTTCATGTCAAAATTTGGGTAAAATATTTTTACTTAACATCTATTAGTATTTAAATGCCAAATTTAGTCTGAAAAATATTACGTTTGGGGAGGGATGCCCGTTTTAAACGGCGAACAAGAGACACCATGTGGGTGGGTGTAGAGCGGAGAACTATAATGGTCTGTGTGGATTTATGCAGGTACTCAGCTGCAGCTGACACCATGATCCACCACTGTGAATGTTGTCATGAGGCCACAACCAGCACGAAGCAAGTGGAGCTGACCTGCGCTGACGGCTCCAAGGTCCAGCACAGCTACAGCCATGTGGAAAGCTGCCGCTGCAGCAAGGAAGAATGCGCCGCGAGCAGCACAGCTAAAGCCCAGCGGCGCAGGAGACGCTGACCTGTCACTCATTTCCACTAGTCAATCGCTTTTCCATACTTTATAGTTCATTGTACTGTTCTCCAGGGTCACTGTTAGGAATAAAACTAATTCTGTATTTCTCATCTGATAAGAAATAAAATATATCTGCAAAATGATCTTTTGTTTCCAGGACCTTTGTGGCACACAGGGAACATTACTGAATGAAAACACAGTGAAGACTGGATTTAAGCTCATAGCTATCCTGACTCAACCATGGGAGCAGATCATTACACTTCAGTGTGTCCTGCTGGAGGGGGACAGAAAAAAAAAAAAAAAAAAAAAAGTGAAATAAAATGTGCAGCACAAATTCAGTAGATCGATGTAGAAGGTAACAACTAAAGGGGCTCAGTTTAGGAACCGAACATGCACGGTTCTGGACTGTGGGATAAAGCTGGAGTACTCGGACTCCATGCAGGACAGGCCCGGCCGGGATTCAAACCCAGGACCTTCCTTCTGCAAGGTTCTACCAGCTGCACCACAGACTGAATCGTCTCGGATCCCGTCAGATTCAGTTGATCATTAAATACTAACTAGTCTCCAGCCAGATCCCCTGAGCATGTTCTCAGCTCTTTCACTTGGGCCGCTCTCCCAACCACAGGAGGTGCTTTCAATCCAAACCATTTCTGTCAATAGCAGCAACTAGTTTTTTACTTCATCCTGCAAGGAAAATGAATGAGTACTTGTACAAAATGAAGATATTCTACTATTACCTGCTCATTTCTATACAAAACCCCAAACTATACCTTTAAAAACCTCAAGATTGTTTATTGACAGTAGAGCTACGTGGCGACCTGCATCCATGAAGCCATCTGTCTGTTCTGCCTGCAGTCCGTCTGCCCATCTGAAGCCCAGTTATGGATGAAGCTGATGAAAATGAAACTGTAACGACTGTTTAAGATTTGAAATGAGCAAACAAAAACTTCAAGTATTTTGGCCTCAAAAGCTTTATTGGCAAGCTAATGATAAAACGAAGCAACATCGTCAACGCCACGCTGCAGCTTAGACACTACGGTTCATTTAACAAGCCACTGCACAGACATTTTTAGATTTTATATCAAAATAACTTTAAAATACTTTTCTTAGTATTTTTGACCGATACATGTGTTGCATTTCATAATTTCCTCATGATGGATCATTTACCCTCAATTTTCTTGACATTATATAGATTTTTTATACAAACTTATTCCATAATTAATTAATTGATAAGATTTTTCATATAGCTAACATGTTATGGCTAAAGGAGAAGGAGAAGATGAACAACACAGAGACACAACAACTATTCAGCTAAAAACTCCAAAACAAACGGCAGATTAACTCAATCAGTGCAAATCAAACCCTGAACTCACAGGAAACCTTCGACATCGACAGCTAGGGAGGAGACTCAAATGAAACTTCAGCAACATTTACAGACTACCAGGCTCCACCTCTGCAACACGCTGAGTCTAACCTGTACACACCGGACTGCTCCTATCACTGCAGTGACACGGAGTGTGTTGATACACACGCTCTGTTTGGCTAATTGAACTGAGAGGAAACAGACCTCTGACCAGCAGCTGGTGGATCAATCTCAGGGTTAAAGTTCTTTGGGAGAACTGCGTGTACATGTGGAAAGCTGCAGTAGTCTCTCTGTGGGCATTAGCTTACTCAAAATGATGTCCCTGCCTGCATTCATGCATGTTTATCTGTTGGAATGTCTGCTGTCAGCTGCTCCTCTGTAGCTACAGCTCCTCAGTCATCTGCAGGAGAGAGTTGATGGCAGCGTCCTTGTTGCCCTGCTGCGCCTCCAGTACTGTGCGGACCACCTCCTTGTCCAGGTTGGGAAACATGTCCTGGAGAGCCTGCAGGTCCTCCTCGCTGCACGCCGGCCCTTGGCCCCCCATAGCCGGCATGCTTGTTGGTACAGCCATAGGCACCACACCCTGGTTGTAGACTCCTGGCACTCCTTAGGATACCACACACACACAGTGAGAAACCGCTTTTAGACAGCAGCCATAATCAGTGAGAGTGTGTGTGTGTGTGTGTGTGTCTTACCTGCAATAGGCACATAGCCTACTCCTTCCTGGTAGACAGAGGGCATTAGCACGACAGGCTGAGTCATCATTGCTGCTGGTAAAGACTGAAATAAAACAGATATCCCCAGTTAGAGCAGACGGTTTCTATGGAAACCTGTGATGCTCACCATGGTGAACTAGTTCAGCTCGCTCTGCTAGAGGAACGGTTTATGAAACATCTAGTCTGACGCGTCCCAGCTGCTCATACGACTGCTGAGATGATGCTCCAGCTGCTCTTCCACTTGGCAGCAGAACACGACCCGGTTCAGGGAGGGGGGGAAAGGGGGGGTCCTTGAAACCGTTTCAGAGGCAGCCGGGAACACGAGCCGTCCTGGGACCCCCTGTAGCAGCAGCCCCTCACCTGACCCCCCGATGAAGCACAGTTATTATGGGACGTCTCTCGGTTAGAGCAGAAAAACCATGAGCAGAGTTCAACAGAGACTCAAAACAAAAAAAAGGGATTATTGATGTGATGATTACAGGAAAGAGCTTGCTCTGTAGTGCAACGTTCCCTTCTGTTGCTTTTGGAGCCGATTGTGGTAATTACTGAAAAATCTCCCTTCAATCACATGATTTCTACAGCGATACCCTGCATGATCTTCCACATCACACATCTGTGTGCTCATTGAAGGTGTGTAAAATGGATGAGAGGTATTAAATGTTAAAATCTTTGTACAGTCTCACTTTTTAAAGAAATGGTACAATAAGTAGTTTCCATGTTCTCCCTGTGCATGCGTGGCCTTGCGACCCTGCAGGGATAAGCGTGTTTAGATAACAGATGGATGGATGTTACAATATTTCTCTCCATTTGCCTTTGCAAAACTTCATTCATATAGTAAGTACAGAGTTGTGACATGAATCTTCCTGGTGCTTATAGCTGAGAAATAACGAGTGCTGGGACTTTAATGAGTGAATTTTAATTAAATAATTACACAGATTTTAATGCCTTAAAAAATTGTAACGCAATTAGTCACATTTTTTATTTTTTATTTTTTTTTTTTTTTACATCGTAAAGTTCTAAGCAGAAACTTTATAGTCAATTGTTTTCGGTACCACTGTAAATCTGATGCACAAGCAACCTCCACTTACTAAAAACAATAGCAACAGCAGTAAATGACAAAGCTGCTTCTCTGGGCCCACTGGGGGTTAATGTCTGCTTCTAGAACCGATCTGGTGGCACGCTGGAAAAGACTCTAGTTGTGCTAAAAGCAGTCGGCCTGTCAGAGAAGCTATGCTAGCCTAAAGTAGCATCTCAATACTAAACATGTAGCAGCAACACTAATGTCAGCGTCCACAGTCCACATTTCTAAAGAAGTTCCATGAATGATCTGGGGTAGGGCTGGGTATTGTTGAGAATCCCACAATTCAATTTGATTTAAATTTTTTGGGACACAGTTAGATTCAATTCAATGTGGCTTTAAATGCTTCGATATTGATTTCATAATAAGAAGTACACATAATTAATTAGAGTCCCTGTGGATTATTTTGAGATATTTCCTTGCCTATATAAACAGAAATGGTATACATTAACATAAAAATAAAATATCTGAAAATAAAACAGAAGCACAATAACCCTCGTTCTCAATATGGAGTACTGTATTAAAACTTATGTAAAGTGTGTGTAAACGTGAAAAATTCTCCTTTTCTTGTGAAAACTGAGGTAAATCATTTTTGAATAATTTTTCAGTATATTTGAACAATATTGCCATTCTGACCCACACTCCTCACCAGTAGACGGTGGTATTGCACATCAAAAAGCTGTTTGTCAACCGCCAATAAACTCAAGAAGAAGAAGACGTCAACCAGTATTTATGTGACATGGAGCTGATAAAGTGCGCTAGTGATGTTCGATACCACTGATTTTCTTTCCGATCCAATACTGAGTAAAATTCAGGCTGGTATCAGCGATACCGATCCAATACTGATACGTTGTGCAAATCCAGCAAATGTGTCTAGTAAATCTAAAAAAAAAAAAAGAGTTACTGTTTTAGAATACGAGTGACTCAAATTAAAATGGGCAGTAAAATATTTTATAAAACAATTAAATTCCACATTTATTGCACAAGTTTGTCAATACCTACAACGTAAAGTTATTTTTCAACAGTCAAAACAAATTTGACTGATTGCAAATACTTGACATTTTATAGATAAAAATGTATTTTTTAAATCCATCTTTATATTCACCATAGCTGTTTTATCACAATTGTGCTAACTTAATGCCACCTAATCAATGTTGAAAGGATTAATCCAATAACAATGTTATCACCAACCATAACAAATGCAGACAAAATGGCTGAATTTCACCAACTCAACCATGAAAACTTAGAAAAGATTTTAAAACAATTGAGCTCTTTCTCCTGCTGTCTTGATATCCTACCTACAACCTTCCTTAAGAAAGTTCTGCCTGTCATTGCATCTGACCTGATTCAAACAGTAAACTCTTCCCTCTCATCAGGTGTTTTCCTCCAGGCTCTAAAAACAGCAGTTGTCAAACCACTGATAACAAAAGAACAATCTGGACAAATCCTATCTGCAGAATTACAGGCCAATCTCTCGCCTTTCATTCATCAGCAAAATTATTGAAAAAGCTGTGGTTCAACAATTAAACAGCTTCTCAACAATGACAAACTGCTTTGATGTCTTTCAGTCCGATTTCCGTGCTCACCACAGCACTGAGACTGCCTTCGTCAAAGTGTTCAATGATATCCTCACAAATATAAACTGTGGAAGAACCACAGTGTTGGTTCTGTTGGACCTCAGCACAGCATTTGCCACAGTTGACCTTGATATATTATTGAAGCGACTGGACAGTTGGGTTGGACTCTCTGGTACGGTACTTAATTGGTTCCAATCCTACCTAAAGAACAGGGGTTTCTTTGTGTCAATAGGCAACTTGTCATCGGAGCGGACAAAAGTCATATGTGGAGTACCCCAAGGTTCAATCCTGGGACCCCTCCAATTTAATATCTACATGCTCCCGTTAGCTCAGATTATAAAAAGTAATAAGATAATAAGATTAGTTACGCTAACTACGCAGATGATACACAGCTCTACATCACAATGTCACCAGGTGATGCCGAACCCATCCAAGCACTAAACAGATGCTTAGAACAAATCCGTGCGTGGAGGTGCCAAAACTTTCTCCAACTGAACAGAAACAAAACTGAAATGATTATCTTTGGACCTAAAGAGGAAGAATCTAGAGTCAGTTATTACAGCTAGAAACTAGTGATCAGGCCCGAAATCTGGGTGTAGTGATGGACTCAGACCTGAACCTTCAGAGTCACATAAAAACACTTCCAAAGTCAGCCTTCTATCACCTGAAGAACATTTCCAGGATCAAAGGACTAATGTCTCAACAAGATCTAGAGAAACTCATTCATACGTTTATCTTTAGTTGCACTGATTGCTGCAATAGTGTCTTCACAGGTCTGCCAAGAAAAATAAATAAATAAATAAATAAAAATCAGACAGCTGCAGCTGATCCAGGAGGCTGCTGCTCGTGTTCTCACTAAGACCAGGAAGACAGAGCACATCAGCCCAGTTCTAAAGTCCTTCCACTGGCTCCCTGGAGCTCAGAGAATAGACTTTATTCTGTTAGTTTATCAATCACTGAATGGCTTAGCACCAAAATACATTAAAGACCTGTTGTCGTTGTGACGACCTTCCAGACCACTCAGGTCTTCTGGTTCTGGTCTGTTCTGCATCCCCAGAACCAAATATGGAAAAGCAGCTTTCAGTTTTTATGCTCCACTAATCTGGAATAAACTTCCAGAAAACTGCAAAATAGCCGAGACACTGAGTTCCTTTAAATCAAGGCAGAAAACCCACCTGTTTAGAGCTGCCTTTGGTTAGTAGTCTGGACCATAAATTTGGAAACAAATCCGGGTAAGATAAGCTTGGTTTGTCAAAGGGTGGAAGTTTGAGCGTAAATCAGTTAAATAAATTAAGTGAATCATTGTTTTTGCCGATGATTTTCATGTGTATTTGCGAGATAATTTTGTTCAATGAATTTGATTTGATGATTCTGCTGTATACTTGATTGATGTTTTTATGATGTAAAGCACTTTGAACTGCTTGCTGCTGAAATGTGTTAAACAAATAAACTTGACTTAATTCTTTAGGAAAGCTTACCTTAATAAATTTCGGCTTTTTTGCCTATGTGAAATTATCTTAGCAATATCACACCAAGCTTAACCCATGCATTTGTTCCAGGATGTATTTATTTTGTTAATTTTGTTAGATTTTTTTATGACTATATTTATTAATTTAAACAACTCTAACAGCAACAGTGCTTAGCACCACTTAAAGCTCCACATTGTCTCCCTCTGTATCTGGGTATGACCTGCCTGCAGCACCGCAGGACTCCGCTACAGACACCTGTCTTGCTCCAGCAGCAGCAGAAACTGATCCTGTGCTCTCCTCTATGATGTCTTACCATAAATGCAACATATTCTGTGTTGTGGTTTAACCTGAGGTGTTTCACAGGGTTTGTTGTGTTGCCACTGCTCCTAATCATTTTTCCATGAACAACACAAACTGTGCCTTGGCTGTTTGTGGAGCTGAAATATCTCCACCCACCTCACTTTACTGCCGTTGTGTCAGAGTGACTGACTGAGCTGTGCAGCCACAACACGCTGCTCTTACAAATGATGAATTTACAGGTGGAAGGAAAAGTAGTTCCTCGCCAACTAAAGAATTTAGACAAGATCTCAAAAGTTTAGGTTCTTTCCACTGTATATTTCTTAATGGTATACACTACCTCATAGAACTGAAGTATCAAAAATGTCAATATTTTGATTTGAGAATCAATTTTAGCGCATACACATCTGGTATCGAAGGTATCGATATTTCGGTATTGAGCGATACATCACTATAGTGCGCTGCTCTGAGCAGCCAGGCAGTCACGAGGACGTGCAGCACCACGGCCACTCTACGCTGAACTGACAGGAGTGCAGTGGGTGCCTGGGAGGAAAGAAATGGCGCTAGGTGCTCAAGTAGATCATCAAGCTTGCTAATATCCAGTGCTCTTCTTTGTCACACTGGCAGAAAGTGTGGGAAATGTAAGAGGTGGTATGCTCAAGTATGAAATCTCAAACGTCCTTGGACAGCATGCACAGCTCTAGAAAGTGTTGCTGAGCATGGTGCAAACACGCTGTCCAGGGGATCTAATCGATTCTCACGGTTTCCCCAATCGATATTGAATTGCAAAAAATTTATTGCAATGCACTGATGAATTGATATTTTTACCCACCCCTAATCAGGAATCCCTGAAACACTGGAAAGCTGAATGTGTATAATAGCACTTTGCACCACTGATGGTTGAAGAACCTAAAAAATAGATTAAAAACAATAAATATTTTTGTTGCTGAGCTCATATATGTCTATTTATTCAATAATTTAGTAGCAAAAAGGGTTTTTGAACAGAACATGTTACTTATTGTTGATATATAGTTTTCAGGTAAAATGTGAATAATCAATTACAGACCCTGCAATTAACTTGATTAAAAAATTTTTAAATCGACTACTAATTTATATATTTATATATATATATATATATATATATATATATATATATATATATATATATATATATATATATATATATATATATAGCTCATATGCACACAGAAACGACAGAAATCACAAGTATAAACGTGTGTTTATGAAATGTTCAGCTAAAGAGCTCTTCAGGTAAAGCTACGGAGGTACTCGGTATTTTTGTTTTTCACTTAAAATGAATCAAATACACAACCCAACAACTCCAACACACTCCTGCAGAGAAGTTGTGACCAGCACAATATGCCACAGTAACATGGTGATATTTGTTTCACCAATGCTTCACCACAAAAGACAACTCGTTCATTTCAAGACCACATAAACTTTCCCCTTCAGTTTAGCAAATAGTGACGTGTCGTATCCTCTCGCTGCCACTGTCCATCAGCATGGTTTGCATGTAGGGCAATATTCTGCCCCCAAGTCGCCGTCTGTCCTCTTACGATAGCTGAAGTATTTCCATATAGCCGACTTTATTCCTTTAGACTGGGTGCGCGCAGGAAGGGGAGTTTGGGGGACCTGCCTGAACTTCTAGAGCTAATAGCTATGGGGGGAGTGGTCATGATACTGCAGGTACCATTTGATCTCTGACCAGACATTAAAAACACTTCTACCGCAGAACGGTATGATGGGAAATTTAGGTGGTTTTGAAACCGTGACTTTTTCATATCGTGGTGAACCTTGAACCCGGTAACCTGTCCATGCCTACTGTTGACTCAGTTTACCTGAGATTTTCCACAAACATTCAGGCTTGTTGATGGTGTTGTCACCCAGTTTCCTGGAATTCTAGTTGATTTCCGTCAGTGAACATAGAGTACTACTGTTGCTACTACTACTGAATGGTGTTTTGTACCATATTCACCTCTTAAAATCTTGTTGAAGAAAAGGAAACGAGTTGATGATAAAAATGTATCAAAATGGGTGTCACGTAGCGCAGTGGTTAGAGCAGGCCCCCAGTATACAGAGGTGACAGACCTCGATGCAGCCGTCCCGAGTTCGACTCCGGCCTCGGTTACTTTGCCGCATGTCTTTGCCCCCTTCCTGTCGGATTACTTCCAAATAAAGGTGGCCAGTGGCGAAAACGTTTAAAAAAAAAAGGAAATTAAAAAATGTATCTCAGGGTTTCACTGAGTTGATGAGCTTTTTAACAAGTATGAAAGTCATTCAGAATGTAACCATGTAACCAGAATGTGATCATCACAGTTTCCTAAAATCTGATCCAAGTCAGAAGAAACAACACAGTAAGTGTGTTATAAGCAGGCCTCCCATCTCTAACACACACACACACACACACACACACACACACACACACCTGTCACTGCTGCACCATGAAGAGAGAGGAATCTGCTCATTAGTTTAGATTTCATCGAAATTAGTGGAGAAGTTTGAAATAAGCCAGACTGGTTCACCTGCAACACTAACGTGTTTATTTCATCATGTTGGATTACAAAATGTTTAACAGTTGTTAGAGTGTGTGTCTGTGTGTGTAGGTAATAGTACTCACAGCAAATGACATCACCAGGTTAATCATGCCTTCCTTGTCATCTCCCTGCCTCCCACTGAGGCTGAACCACTCGTCCACCACATTCCCCTCCCTCAGGCTGTCAGGAATGGTGACGTGTGTCCAGGCGATCCTGTCGTCCATGGAGAACGCTCTCTACACACAAACACCACGAAACACACCTCAACTCAGATCATTTCAGCCAATTTAGGATTGTTTCACGAGGAGAACACACACAGCTCCACAAAACTAACACTTATTTACATTTTCAGAGAGAGACATTATTTTGAGCATTATAAAAACACAAATTTGATCTGCTTTGGTTTATTTAAACTGAGTTCATTTGTTCAGATAGTTGAAATGTGTGCGTCTCTGGGTGAGTTCGGCCCATCAGCAGCGTCCACCTATGTGTTGCCATTTCATCCCTGTGTACTTTAACAAGTTTAGGTTTTTGTCAAGCATTTCCAGAAATCCTTGGTTAGTAATTGAATTGAATTTTAAAGCTGACGAATAAAGTACGACAGATCCAGACTGTCTAGACTCCAGAGCAAACCAAAAGCCCTCCTGCTGGTAGATATTTAAACGGATGCTCTGTTGTGCCCCCTGCTGATCAAAGGTGTTCCTTTTGGCCATAACATGTTTAATTCTTCTGTCATGTTGCTTTTCATCCTTATAATAAATGTATAGTTATAAAGGAAGCGATGTTCTGCAGCTGTTGAGTAGTTTTTCAACAAATATGACCATTCATTTTTTGGTTTTTAATTGTCCTCCTGCATTATACTGATGTCAAACGGAGGCAGGGACCTTTGACTGTAACATGCATGGGAAATAAGGTTCTCATATTTGTATTAATAGTCCCTTCAGCGCCTCACCTCATCAAAGATCTCCAGATAGAAGGAGTCCACACCTGGAGGTACTGTACACTGGATCACCTTGTTCCAGCGCGGGTTCTTTGCCCCGTTATGAGCAGTCGGGGTCTCATAGACTGCGTAGCCCAACCTGATCCTGCAGTACGGATCCATCCGTGTCATGCCGTAGTTTTTAGCCAGCTTGGCCTGCAGAGAAAAAAAAACAAACACACCAAACAGCAGCATCAGTAAGGAAGTAATTAAAAATAAGTAAAACTGTATAATGCAGGAAGTGTGTCCAGTGGATGCGAGAAAAAGACTCAACTCTCTCATGAGGACATTATGCAACACTTTCATATGTTCAGTCTAATAAATGCAGAGAGACTTTTTGCAGAAATTTACATTAAGATTAACTTAATAGTAAAGGCAGCAGTAATAATGTAATAAACTAATTCCAATAACAAACGTTAAATACTTTGATGGTACTAAGAAAGACAGCTAAATACAGCAGAATCTCCAACGAAACATGGCTGCATCTTGAACAGGTTTGGTACCTGGACTACAGTGATGCTGAGTCGGCCCACGGTGTTCACCGAGCTTCCATACTGCAGCTGCCGGGCTGTCTGGGCATCCAGCTGCACCTGCTGCTGCTGCTGCTGGGTGGGAGCGAGTCGCAGGAAGTCCTGCGGCAGCTCTCCAATATACACCTGCAGAAATGTCACAAGCATGCACATGTGCTGTTAGCCCTACGCTTTGCTGAGGAGGCTCAGGTGCTTTACATGATGAAAACAGACAGTTGAAATCAGCAGAAGTCATCATCACAAAATATTGGAATGAAGACCAGAATAAATCAATGTTCCAGTTATTATGGGTCAAAGGCAGCTCTAAACAGGTGAGTTTTCAGCCTTGATTTAAAGGAACTCAGTGTTTCAGCTGTTTTGCAGTTTTCTGCAAGCTTGTTCCAGATTTTCGGTGCATAAAAACTGAAAGCTGCTTCTCCATGTTTGGTTCTGGTTCTGGGGATGCAGAGCAGACCAGGACCAGAAGACCTGAGTGGTCTGGAAGGTTGATGCAGTGACAACAGGTCTTTAAGCTGTTCAGTGATTTATGAACTAGCAGAAGGATTTTAAAGTCTGTTCTCTGAGCTCCAGGGAGCCGGTGGGAGGACTGTAGAACTGGGGTGATGCGCTCTGTCTTCCTGGTCTTAGCGAGAACACAACTGTTTTCATTAATGACAGATTTGTGTTTTTTATATTAATAGTTTTCTCCACAAATGTGTGCAAAATGGGAATTTTCCTCCTGCTAAATGTTCATGAAGGACAGGCTGAGGACTGGACAATAAAAGGACCCTTGAATGTGAGGACACCTCTGATTAAAGACACAGACCTAAATAAGAGATTAATTTGATTCAACTGATCACGGCAGAAAGACAAAGACCAGCAGGAGAACACAGCATTTCAGATCACAGATCACTTCAATGTTAATGTGTCCTGTATTACTTCAGTCACAAAGCAGTGACTGTATTGCAGTATTTGGCACCAATGCACTAATGCTCTGCATACCAACGTTATATTTCACCATCTTGAAGCTTCTTCACAGAATCGTGAAAAGTTGTTTTGTCTAAATGTAACATTGTTTCATATTCTGGAAGATAAAACTGAGCATGTTTTTGATAACAAGGTGCATCCCTAGTTTATCTTATAGTCAGCACATCCACTAGTCTGAATCTATTGTTCTCTGTGAAGAAGCTGGTCCAAACATGAGTGAGGCTCAGTCTGGCTTTAGGCTCGGTCTAAACAGCTCCTCCATCATCATCGAAGTCAGGCTCAGGACAAAGACCAGAGAAGCGATCTCATCAGTCCCAACGAGCACTAAAACAGAACGGTGTGTGTGTCATAATGTGGCTGCAGCGGCTCGGGTCTGTGTTGTACTGACAGGGAACCGAGCAGAGAAATGGGAAACTGCCCAAGATGCGGAAGACAGTCAACCAGGAGCTGAAGCTAGCACCCACAAGACAGAAGCTAGCAGAGCTAACTAGCACTAGCGGCTAATTAGACGAGAAGTCCGAATAAATGAGGCTGAGGCTGAGCCGGGAGCCTGGCTGTTCG
Source organism: Anableps anableps (assembly GCA_014839685.1). Classification (NCBI taxonomy): domain Eukaryota; kingdom Metazoa; phylum Chordata; class Actinopteri; order Cyprinodontiformes; family Anablepidae; genus Anableps; species Anableps anableps. The sequence goes on along the minus strand of CM026067.1, from coordinate 2,344,296 downwards.
TCAGTGAGAGACAGCAATCCGGACACAGGTTGCGCCGAGCTGTCAGTCCGTCAATCAGTCAGTCCCAGCGCTAACGCAGGCTGTTACCTGGCCCCTCTGGGTGCTAATGGTGGTCGCCATGTCGTCCCTCCAAAATCTGGACGCAATCACCGTCGAGTCGTGACGCTTCTGGAAATAATAAAACAGCTTTTAGTGACTCATTAAAAACGACCGAGCTTCTGTGTTTGGGCTAAAGCTGACTCCGGAAATCTTGTTTTTTAAAGGTGATGGTGCAGTACTGCCCCCCCCAGTTTCCGGAGGTCTTCTTGTTCTCCTTTTTTTAATTGAAAGATTTGTACAAACAAGGCAGTGATACAAATAGTGTTCAAATACAAATCAGAAATTATAGGCATAGGTGCTGAACGGAAAAAAACCCCCCTAAAAATTAAAGGAGAAATTAAATAAAAGATGGAAAGAAATAAAGAAAAATCCCCCTGAAAATACAGGACGATACAAAACGGCTAAATTATGTTCTACAATAATGTTGAGATGTTTTTTTTAGCATTAGGATTCATCATAACTTTAAGGGCTTTAACATAACATATAAACTCGTTGAGAAGAACACAAAATTTAGGAGACATTTTCTTACGTTTGGATTTGTGTATATATTATTTTCCAAGAATTAGAACAGTGTTCACCAAGAAGCTGGTCTTTTAACAGTCCAGCATAAGTGCAAAAATAATGTCCTTCTGACAGAACATTCCCAGTTGAGTAACACTTGGCTGTAACCATTTAAAAACATCTTGTCAAAAGTCATCAGAGAACTTACAATGAAAGAATAAATGGTCTGTAGTTTCACTATTGCAGAAAGAACAACAGTTGGTTTTGAACCCAAAACGCTGATTCAAAAAGTCGTTGGAGGAATAAATATTATTAAATGTCCTGTCATGAATTTCTTTGGCTTTGGAGGGAATAGGAAATTTCACATATCTCGCTCTCAAAAGAGGCACAGTATCTTTTGGAAATAATTTTAAGATGGAGTTCTTGTAAGATTGAAAAGGAAACAAGATATGAGTGAATAAGTATCAGAGAGTTTTGTTTGGAATTGAGATTTCTCTGAAATCACAGTCACCGATTAAGATTAGTGGAAGTTGAGGAAGAATAAGATCGAACATAACACCTCAAATCAGGTAGAAAACAGAATCTGAAATAGCTCAGGTAACGAGATTGAATGTTTTTAGATGAGAAAAATTGCCATATTTAAGACAAAAATCTTAGTAAGATAGAAAATGGCCACAACTATCAACAAGGTGAATTAATGACCAAATTCCTTTATCTAACCAATTCTTATAAAATAAAAATTTATTTCTAAAAGTAACATATCTATTGTTCCAAATCGGGAAATTGTGAGGAGTGAAGTTATGGTTATATAGATGTTTCCAATATAAAAGAACCTGTTGGTGGAAAAGAGACAATTTGATAGGGAGTTTTTGAATTAAGAAATCGCATTTTAATAAGAAATCAATACCAAATTAAAGATTTGTCTGGGAATATGATACCAGAGGTTATTAGCGTTTAGAAAGGATTTCAACCAGTTCATTTTCAGGGTTCCGTTCATATATTTAATTTCAATGGCTTCTAGCCCCACCATCCTCATATTTTTTGGTTAATACGGTCTTTTTAATATAATGTGTTTTTTCTCTACAAAAGTAGTCAAAATTAACATGATAATTTTTAATGGCTCTGTTAGAGATTGCTAATGAATGTGCTGGGAAGATGCATCTTGAAATACTCTCCATTTTAGTCAAAAAGACTCTACCCGGTAAACTAACATCACGTAGCAGTCAAAAGTTAAGTTTAGATTGGCAATTATCAATTACGTTCCAAATAGTCTCATTTTCACTTTCAGCATAATTTTTCCATACAGAGATTCTTAGATATTTAACAGTGGATTTTATGGGTATGCCATAAGCTTCCTTTAAGTGAGGTTTTACTTGATGAATTGGCATCAACTCGCATTTGTTTAAATTTAGATTCAACCTGAGGCCTCGGAAATGTGCGAATAACTTGGAGAATCTTCGGGACTTCTGCTAAGTGCTTCATAAAGATGGTTGTATCGTCGGCTAGCGGGATGATAAGTAATGGCTTCTCAAGAGCATCTAAAGGAGCAATATTAGAAGTTTTTATAAATATTGAAAGCATTTCTGCAGCAATTATAAAAAAAGAAAGGGAGAAATCGGGCACCTGGTTTCACCCCTTGCAAGGAGACAGAGCTGTTTGTGTCTTTATAGAGAGATTCTGTAATATGTCTGAATTTGGAACCAAAACCTAATCAATTTAAACATTTAAAGATAAACGGATGTTCAATGGAATCAAAAACTTTATAAAACTCAAGAAATAAAATGAAACCGTCATCCTTTATGAAATAGTTGTAATTTAGGAGATCAAGTATTAAGCAAATATTGTTATGAATGAATCTATTCTGGATGAAACCGGACTGGGATTCGCTAAGAATTTAATGTAAATTTCCTTTCAGTCTATTAGCGTAAATGAGGGTAAGAATTTTGTAGTCGGTGTTTATTAAAGTGATAGGCCTAAGATTATCAAGAATTCCAGGGTCTTTGCCAGGTTTAGGGATTAAAGTTATTACTCCTTGTTTCATAGTTGGAGGGAAAGCCAAATTGTCAGTTACTTCATTAACCATATTAAAGAAGGGTTCTCTTCAATGAATCCAGAAATGTTTATAAAAATTTGATGTGAGACCATCACAACCAGGAGCTTTGTTTAAGGATAAACTTCTTCTTTTACTTCTTCTTTTTTAAGGGCGCATTACCGCTGCCAACCGGCAGAGTGTGGGCCAGAATCAACCATCCTCCCCTGTCAAATCCACCCAAAACAAACTGAAATCAGATTCTATGTTTGTCTTCATTATCTCTACAAAATGTAAGTAAGTACGTTTTTCCCTTTCCCAACACAGATTTTAAAGTAGCTTCATTTTTCCCATAGGGTGAAAACATTTCTTTAAACATCTTCCTCTAGTGTATTTCTAACAATGTAACATAACTTGGGAGTCCAATATATGAACATATATGTGTGTGTGTGTGTGTGTGTGTGTGTACATATACATATCACTCTTTCACTCAATCACTCTTTGAATATGAACAATATTCTGTAATGCATACAGGCGTCTACCAGTGCTTCCTGTGTTCCAGTGATGTTGCCACTCTTGAGTAACATGTTTTCTTCATTGCTTCAGACCATATCAACCATTTTCAGAACCTGCTTTGTCAGAGCATCTTTCTGCTTTATTGCCTGATATTCCCTTGTGAGATAAGCACCACATAAATCTCACTATTGGATGTTTTATTCTATTAAAAGTTTTCAGTGTCAGAATTCCAGCAAACTACTGTGAGAAGCTTGTGGAAAGAAACCCAAACCCTTTGGGTCATACAGTTCAAAGCCAATACTACTAAAGGGTGAGGAAATGTATGTAAAGTTCTGATTTTGAAGACATTAAAGGGGCAGTATTATGTAAAATTGACCTTTTGCGTTTTATGTTATGTTATTCCCTCATCAAAAAACATACCTGGAGTGTTGCCTTGATTCTTTCATGCATCTTTGAGAAATCCTTTAACCTCCATGGCAACCAGGGGTCTTATTTATAAAGCTTGCTTATGCACAAAATGGGGCCTGAAACTTGCGTACGCCACTTTCCATGCACAGGTTCTGATTTATAAAACAAAAACTTGACGTGAAAATGTGCGGTGCCTCACGCCAACTCTGACCCATGCGTACCGTATTCGCTTGTTTTGGAAACAAGGGCGTATTGACAACACCGATGGTGAGGTAGAGAACTGAAGCCACCTTTCGTCATGATTTTGTCAGACATTTAATTACACTTCAAACTTACACCATAGATCTACTTTATCATAAGAATTCAAAAGCACAGTGCGATATATGCTTGCACTGGTGAGCCATAACTATACACGAGGACCTGTCAAAGAAACAAAAAAGACCTGGAAGGCAGCCTCAGTCCACACCAAAGTCCGCCCAATATTTAAACGTTTTCTCACCATCACAGTCCTCTCTCCGATGATCACCAGGTTGAGACGTACCACATGTATTTATTTATTTGTTACCACAGATTAACACATAAATTGTGACAATGTGTGAGGGATTCCTAGTGATTTCTGTAAGCATCTGAATACCATTGTGACACCGGTGCATAATGGATCCATTGGCGCTGCTGGAAGACGTTCTAAATGGGAGAATCAGGAGGGAAAGGGTTTTCAGGCATCACCAAGATCTTCTGGCCCATGACGATGCCTCGCTTATAAGCAGACTTAGACTCCCTGGAGCATTGCTCTAGGATCGATGTGCTGAACTGGGTCCAGTATTGGAGAGACCGACCCAACGGAACAACGCCATCCCTGTCCACTGACAGGTGGTAACCACACCGGGGCTCCAGGCAACCGGCTCTTACCAGCACGAATTAGCAGACAGGTATGTGTTTGAATTAATAACAGACTCATTAACTCTGTCTGAAGCCACTTTAAGGAGCAACATCATTCTGTAAAGTTCTCCATCGGTCTGGGATATCACCGCCAGCGCTGAGCACAATAATGCCTGCCGTCCTGGATGGCATTGTTAACATGAGCGGTCGATACATCAGATTTTCCTACACCGTGGGAGAACACAAGTCCATGAAAAATTAATTTGTGGAATTCTGACTATTAGGGCCTGGTGATGCACTATTCCGTTATAACCTGCTGGGGTCCGTGGGTACGAGTACCCCCCCAGGCGCTGGCTCCTAACCCCGTTTCAAAACACCCAGAGTGCAGAGGAGGCGCACTTTAATATCGAGCGCTCAGCTGCGGAGCGTGGCTCCTAAAATGTCGGTGGCGGTTTATGAACTTTATTTCACATCGCTGAGGCTACCAAGAATTATGTTTTCAACTCTCCACTCATATCGCTTTCTGACTCAGAGAAATTGCGTTTCCCCTCTTTCCCCCTGTCAATAATGATAAACATTAATCAGCTGGCTCATTTAAATAAACACTGACATTGACCACGTCTGGTTAAATGTAGTCGTGTTGAGGGCACAACTTGAGGAGGGATCTTGTGCGCAAACTTTGAGGAACAGCTGTGATTTATAAAGGAAAATTGCGTACTGGTGTCCTACGCATGGTTTTATAAATCTGAATTTTTTTGCGCCGTACGCCATTTTTGCCTTTTGGGCGTGCCTACACTTTTAGTATGAATCCTACGCAATCCTTTATAAATGAGATCCCAGGGCTGCAGTTGAACTGCAAAGCGTTGTCGCCATTAAAGTCTCCAACAACACAGAAAAAAGTCGCTAGATTTGTCACTTCTTTGCCTTTTTGATTAAAACGTCGCTAAATATAGCGGGAAAGTTTATAAGAAAGCAACAGATCCGCGTTCTTGCCGACCCCAGCCCCGCTTTAACCCGATCTCTAATCCCCACACTCCGCCTTGCAGGTCTCGGCTCCGCCCACTTTGCTGGAATTTTTCAAATAAAGAGACAGAGGTCCGATTTCAAGGCGTTAAATTACTAGGTCAAAGTCGTATTTGATATATACAGCATTTTTATAGCAACTGACAGTAACATAGTTACTTGATTGTGCTATAAAATGATTCTGTGTGCCTGGAAAACACATAATACCGCCCCTTTAATAAATAAATCTCTCTCCGTCATTATTGTGTAATTTAGAAGATAGAAACAGTTTTGGTGATTCTAACTGAGCTAAAACAAGAGAAGTTTGGTCTGATTTACATGTGATAGATGTGAACATAAAATGTGTTCATATCTATAGGTGCTCATCCTGCTTATCCATGCAGTATTGCATTCTATCACAGGGCAACACAGAGACTTGACAAACAATCACCCTCAAATATTCAGCCTGAAACAGTCATGTTTTCTGGACTGTCAGAGGAAGCTGGAGTACCCAAAGAGAACACACAAATACACAGGGATAACATGCAAAATCCATGCAGAAAGACTCCAGGCCAGGATTCAAATCCAGGACCTTCTTGCTGCAAGGCAGCATCGCTTGCAACTACTGCGACTGCCATTTTTGCCAACATATTATGTTCAGATTAAGATTCAGACAATGTTTTTACCCATTTAAAATGGAAAATTGTCTTTGCAACTGGCATGTCAACCCTTGCTCAGAGTTGGACCATTCATGTTATATTTAACATATTCAAATTCATTTACAGCCATCAATCCATTGTCTATTCCTGCTTATCTTTGTGGGGCAGCAGGGGGGCTGGTGCCTATCTCCAATGGTCATTTGACAAGAGTCCATCACAAACAACCATGCACACAAACTTATAATCAAAGGACAATTTCGAGAGACTAATTAACCTAGCAGTCATGGTTTTGGGACTGTGAGAGGAAGCCAGAGTACGGAGAGGGAATCCAGGCATGAACAGGGAGAACATGCAGAACTCCATGCAGGAAGACCCCAGGCCAGGATTTGGCATTATTGCTGCAAGACAACAATGCTACCAACTGAACCACTGTGCAGCCAGTAACTTATATTTTAATTCAATTCTAGTTATAACTCAGTGAAGGGAGATCCAGTTTACAAAGCCAACTGGGAAAGAATTATCTAAGGAGCCCATCCCATTGTATCAAGTCACTGACTTTGCAGTAACACCTCCTCCTGAGCAAAAATGTGGCCAAAGTGCAAAGATAGAACTCCCTTTCAACAGCAGGAGACCTCCAGCAGCCTGCTCAGGTTGAACGGCCTGTCATTACTGAAGAGGGGTTAAGATAACAGACCAGGAGCACTTTCTATTGGAATGAATAATGGAGTAGTGTGTATGATCAAAGGTGAGATCAGGCAGGTCCTTTTTAAACTGTCTCCTATTAGGATTAAAATAGTTTGAATAAGTTTTTGTCAGTAGTGCTCGTGTTGGTCATTGGTATGATCGGCCTGACTCTGATGCTTGTGGGATACTGATAGATTAGATCTATTTGTAAAAAAAAAAAAAAACAACTAAAAAATGCTGAACAAAAGAGATATTAGGAGGAAGTGTGCACTTGGATGGTTTTGTGTGTGTGTGTGTGTGTGTGTGTGTGTGTCCTCCCAAGTATAGAAAATAGATGGATAAATTCTTCTCCTTACATGTAACATCCCTTTTGTGGGACAATAATTTCTATTCTATTCTGTTCTATTCTAATATGTGTGTGCTACTCCATGGTGGTTTAAAGCTCCATAAAGCTCCAATGAAACACAATCAGGCTTGTGGTTGTGACAATATTTGGCAAAGTTAAAGGGGTATGAATACTTTGCAGAGCACAGTAGATAAAAGCATGCTGTTGTGATTTTCTCCTTGTTAAAAGTGTCTCTGTGAATATTCCACACTGGTGTTCTTTGCAGCAGAGGAATAGAGAGCTTCTAACTGAGAAATCATCATCATCATCAGCAGCAGCAGCCATTCAGGTTGTACTGTAAATGTCCACTAGAGCTTGGTAATAGAGGCCTTTCTGGAAATTTTGCAATAAAAGTTGAAAACCTCAGTTTTTAAAGCAGTTATTATTGTCTGGATAAACATTCTCTGCGGGATGACTCTGTGACCAAATGACTTGAAATAGCAGAAACAGTAAAGACATGTGGTAATGTTGCACATTCTAATTCTGCATCCCTTCTTGTTGATGGTCTTAGTTTTGAATTCTTTGATGATAAGTTGTTGACTCAGAATACCTTTACACTGACATATTTGGTAGTAAGTTCCACATAAACAGAGTGTAGGTAATTGTTTTTCGTTAGTAGGCCTGCTTCCGCATCTTCTCCACTGGATCACATGAAGTTTTTTAGTTTTCCATTGAATTTGTCTAATAAGTGAAGCAGCTTTCCCCCCTCTCTGGGCGGCAGTGGCTCAGGAGATCGGGGTTCCTCCTGTAACCGGTGGGTTGGTGGTTCCAAGCCCTGCTCTGTCCATCTCAGTCCCTGCTGGCCTCCTGGTGGTGGTTAGAGGGCCTGGTGGCGTCAACTGAACGGCAGTCTCACTTCTGTCATCTGCTGATGTGGCTACAACGTAGCTCACCACTGCCACTGGATGAATGTGTGTATGAATGAGTGAATCATACATATATAATATATATTGATGGTATGAATGACTTACTGTAGAGTAAAGCACTTTGGAGTCCCTGGACTTGATAAAGGCCATCTGCCATTGCTCTGCATGCGTTTCCCCTACAGCTGGTTTCAGGTTCCCACCACAGGGGAGCCACGTCCACCATGAAAACTCAGTCATCACCTGAGTGACGTGGAGCTGTAAGGGAAACGCATGACTGATGTAACACCGACATGGCAAGTTGCAGAGACAAAGAAAGTTTTAAAAATATACAATAGGTCATGACATCATTCAAGGGTGTCATTGCATAGCATGTTTTATTGTCTCATTTAATCTTCATTCATGTAAACTGTACTTTATGGTGGTGTGAATTTCTAAAATAGCTCCCGTCATTCAAATATCTTAATGCTTTTATCACATGAAAACAATGCTGAAACTTTCCACAGCAGTCCATGTAGACTAATCTGTAACTGCTGTCAAGTTGTCTGGATATAAAAAAAACAGAGATGTTCCTCTTAAATAAAATTTATTAAAAGAGGAACATCTCGATTCTGTTTGAGCGCATTATGTGACAACATCTGAAGTACTCCGGCTTCCTTCCACAGTCCAAAAACATGACTGAGATTAATTGGCCTCTTTAAATTCTCCTTATAGTGTCTCTGGTTGTTTGTCCCATCTGTCCCTGTGTTGCCCTGTGATGGACCCCGCCTCTCGCCCGATGACTGCTGCAGATAGGCACCAGCCCCCATCGCCACCCTGACAGGAGAAGCGTGATGGATAATGGACGCGCTGTTCTTTTGGCTTCTTACCAGCAGGAAGGTCCAAGAGAAGAGTACAGAGCTGCAGCTATTTTCCTCATCTTTGATAAATCTCCTGCCCATAAACTATAGAATCTGTTTCATCTATCAGTTTCAAAGGTTAGGGCCTGAGCCTACAGGTAATAAAGGGAGGGCAGATGCATAAGCCTACAGTACATTACCAGTATGGATCTTCAGATGGGCAGCATAAAGTGCTGCCTGGGTGACAGCACACAGTCAGCAGTCACTCAGCACTTGCCTTCAGGGAAAATGCTGACTCTGTCTGCCAGACACATACAAAGTGTGCTCCAAAAACACAGTGGAAATCCTTTGTTCAGCCTGGAGTAGAGCACCGTTAAATGTCAGGGTGAGCTGCGCTTGTCATGCAACAACCAGCACGGTTCAGTTCACAGCACTCAGCCGCAACACTGGCTTTAGGTCAGCTGTACTTAAAACGTTCAAATCTTCAAAGCTGCCCAAACCACACGAAGACAGTAGCCCAATGGATTAATGCTGGCTGACCTGTGCTGAGCTCTGGAAGCAGAACAAAGCAACATTTTTCCAGCACAAACATCCAGCTCAGCTCAGGTTAATGAGCGAACCACCCTTTGTGATGACGGATCAGAGCCGGTCATGGAATCCATGATCTCCAATCAGTTCCCGGTTGTGTTCAACTTAAAGCCCAGAGGCTCAGCTCTGGGTGAGCTAGACGGAGTCAGCTCATTTATTTGGATCAGAGTCTTGCTTGAAACACCATCACAGGTACAAAGATATTCGATGGAAAACAAGACAAAAGCCAACAAAAGATGAAATCAAAAAGAAAAACTGTATTCCAAAAAAACAGAAACAAAATTCATATTGGTAAATTACACAAACTTTCAGATGTACAGTGTGTCTTTGTATATCCTGTGTGTTCATTGTTCTGTTAACAGCTGGCACAGTTTACAACAATTTCTCTTTCAAACAGACGTGACCACACCGTCCAGGTAGCTTATGAGTGCAATACTCATTCCACATAAGGCAAGGTGTTGTGTATGGTTTCCAAAGCGAAACAGCAGTAATGTACCACACGTCATTATGAAAATATTGCTTCATCTGACAAATAAAAACATTCTCAGTTGAATTTCTGATTGACTGTTAGGCAGCAGAGAAAGCTCCCTGGAGCCTGGTGTGAAAGCGTCCAGGAGAGCCAGACGAGAGCCAGCCAGCAGGTAAACGTCGGCTCACTGGTTGTCCTCAGAGTCCTGGTTGGAGCTCAGCTGGCTCTGCTGCACCTCCAGCTCCTCTGCGCTGACCATGGCAGGATCTATGGCAGCGTACCTGCTTCCATGGAACTGACGCAAGTGAATCTGAAAAGCAGCACAAAGCAAAATGTCATCATTCAACGTTTACGTGACACCAAAAACGTTTTGTTTTCTGGACAGATTTCTGTAGATTCCCAAAATCATCAGATCCCTACAGGAGCTAGACTCAGTGTGATCCTTCCTCTTAGTAACCTGTCTGGCGATCTTGTACGCACAATCTGCTTTGAAATACAATTCCTAATTTCATTTCATTTTCTCTACTCTTTAGGAGAACAGCTGCTAATATTTTGGGGCTTTTTTATCAATTAATTAAAGACTCAGTTATTTTTGACTGTTTTCAAACAGAGAAGTCATCTCAAACCGCTATACCTGCCTACCTCCCTGTTTGAGTGTTTTACAATATGCTCAAAAGTTTCTACTGATGCTGCATCTTAATGGTTGCTGTTATAGTCCCAGAGACTGAGCTCCCTGAGCATGATGCAGCCACTGCCGAGGTGTACAGAGATACACTGCCGAGCCATAAAAAAAGTCACCACCTGGCTCTAACGAAGCAAATTGGTCTGAGCCTACTACTGGATAGTTACTGCATGGCCAAGTGTCTCCCAGCTGCCAACCAGTTATTTAACTCCCAAAATATGTATGTCTTTTTATTCGGTGTATGTAAATATATGGTTTCAGCTGTATTTCTACCCATATTAGGACTTTGTATTGACATCCATTCATTTAGTACCTGCGTTTATGTCTAACTCTAACACTGCATCAGGACCGGGCTATGAGCTCCATAAGGCCCATCGGTCTTCAGAAGGTTAGTGAATATATCAGAGAAGGTCCTAAAACGGTGACATAAACGAGTAAACACACACACACACACACACACACACACACACGGTCGAGTTGCATCAGTTGAACTCTGTAATCTCATCAGGAGAGTCTTTCCATCAAATCAAACTGAGGTTGTGAGGAAAGACCTCTAAAGACCCTCGTGTGCAGAGAGTTGCCCCTTCTGTCAAGATGAGATGGCTGATGGTGAAAACCACACTGCCAGTGACCCAAATGAGGTTCTGAGAGTTAAACAACAGCTCCATTCAGACCAAACAAGTTTCTCCTCACAGTTCTAATGTGGCAGGTTCTGAATCAGGTGCTTCCTTCCCTTTCTCTCTTCTTTTCCTCCCTCAAACATTAGGAATTAAACGTTAGGCCTGAGCCCCTGTCTTTAACATCCAGAGAGACCACAAACCGCCATTCCTCTGCATTCAGAGTATTTTCTGAATTATTAAGTATTTTTGGTTATTGTGTGATAATTAGAGAGCAGATCTTAGACTGATGAATAGTAAATATACAAAACAACAATGGATAAACCAGATTGCTGATTAATATACAATATGTCAATCACTCATATTTAAAGAAGGATTGACATCTTCTATATTTATCAACAATCTATGTTAACTCTCAGATAGCAAAAGCACTTACCCTTCAGATTGATTCATTAATAAATATGACCGATTCTTGAAACCTTATTAATGTTTAACAGAACCTATTACTCTGTTAGATCAGCTTGTCCAGGTTTGTTGGTTTGTTTCCTCTTGAATGGAGCATTAGTTTATTTCAGGAGCCAGTCAGTTCAGGTCAAAATGATGTGAACATAATTCCCCCAGTAAATGACCTCAACAGCCTGTCTGTTGACTAGCTGATTAAAGTGCTTCATAAAAGTTGAGAACATGTTCAGGAAGAAATCTTCTCTGCATCCACAGTCACAGATCCTCCTTGGACCTTGTACTCTGTTATCAGAACAACCAAAGCTTCCTGGTGTACACGCAGGGCGTTGGTCCATTTGTCCTAGTAAACAGTAAGTTTCCTCACTTCAGACAGAACTGCTTTTAAACATAAAGCAAACTCTGGAGATTAGTGGGTTAAATATTGTGAAGGGGAGAGGAAATGAACCAGAACCAACCTGTATGTAAAGGTTGACCTCAGCGCTCCTGCATAGATATGGGAAGTTTCCTCCGGTTTTCAGATGTGCTCTTCTAGCGTTAGGATACAGTTTATACATCTCTTCTTTGGCCTCCAGCGAGAGGGCGCTCTGATCAAACACCTCAACATCAACAACACAGCTCAGTCAGATGTGCCCAGAACACACCGAGGATAGACTCAGATACAGCTGCTAACAGAACTTACATCTATGATGGTCACAGCAACATCTTTTATTTTGTGAGGCTCAACGTAGGAGTTCTGACAGTTGAGCGTTAGCCTTGAAGCTAGCTCACTCTGGCTCAGACTCTCCAGCTGCAGAAGGAAAACACACACTGATGTTGGTCATACATAAATACAAGAATGAACATGACTCTGCTGTTGATGTCATTATTACAGCTGATTAGGTACATACCCGGTCTACCATGAAGTCGATTGCATCTGCCATCTTAGGGTCCACGGGTCCTTTAGCGAAGTTTCCCAGGACAATCTTCTTCAGTAGGAACGCTGGCATGAGCCAGAAGCTGGGCAGCAACACAGAACCAGCATAAATACAAAAAAAAAAAAAACAAAAAAACAAAAAGACCGGAAGAAGAAACCTTGATGTCAGTGACGGTGAAAAGCACCTGTTTGCAGTCCAGGTCTGGTGAAATATGGACGTGTCGCTGAATGAGTTACACAGGATCAAAGAGTGCACTCTGGGAGACTTGTGAGTATACTCTGCAAACTTCTGAGCCAAGAATCCTCCCAAAGAGGCACCGAACAGGTGAACCTGAGTGGGACACCGGATCAACGTTACACAGACGTCACAGAGACACTGCACACAGAAACCAGTCTGCTTAAAGGCTCATTTATGCTTAACGCTACATACTCAGGCTGGATCTCTATTGGCCTGTCTTTCTGGAGCTTCCAGATGAGTTGCCAGATACAACAAATGGTGCAATACCACCAATAACCATGGGGGCAGTGTGGCACACCTCATGTGTAATTAGTGCAAGGAACCAAGAAGAACAAGAAGGGGATGGGGGGGGGGTTGGGGGTGGGGTCAAACTTCTCCATCCATCAGCATGCCCTGATGGCTGCACAGACCACCTCCGTTTACTGAAGAGCCTCTTCTTAGGTTTTCAGAGGATCTGCATCAACAAGATTTCCTCCATTTTCCTCTGATTTATCTCTGAACTGCCTTACAGTGGCTACACCGCCTAGTAACCATGGCAACTTAAAAAAAAAAACAAAAAAAAAACACACACTGAAAGCAGAGACGCTTTTTCTCCAGAGACGCTGGACAAACATGTATGGAAGCATAAACGGGCCTCGAGGGATCTGTGAGAACAAAGTCAGACCTTGTCGAGCTGAAGGTGATCCAGAAGCTTCCGGAAGCCATCGCAGAACTCCATGAGGTCCCAGTACACGGGATACTGCAGCTAAAAACAACCACAGCAGACTGAACAAGGGAAAATGGAAACAGGCAACATTTTTGATCACTTATCAATAAATGCAGATTTTGATGTGAGGCATCAGGAACAGCTGTAAGGAGTCACAATGGCTCAGTCTAGAAGAACGACAGGCTTGTCATTGGACTGGCTCTGTGTTTGGAAGAAGATATGGTAACAGTGGTGCAGGGGCTGGGTGTTCGTCCTGGAACCAGTGGGTTGCCGGCTGAAAACCCGCTCCGTCTGTCTCAGCTGTTGTGTCCTTGGGTAGGACACTTCACCCATCTTACCTGCTGCTGGTGGTGCCGACTGTATGGTAGCCTTGTTTCTGTCAGTCTGCCCCCCAGGGCAGCTCCCCACCACCCCCAGCAGCAGCTAAATGACTGACTGGATGAATGAATGAATGTAGTGTGAAGCGCCTGATGAAATGCTGTACCAATGCAGCCTGTTTCCCGTTAGCAGCTGCTTCTCAGGTGGGAACTATGTGGACCCCTCAGGTCATCAGATTCAGTCTGGTTTCCCTTCAGCAGTGGGAGGAAATGTAAATGTCTGCTTCCAGCTGCATGAGTCACATCATCATCATCTAAACGGCTAAGATATTAGATGGTGAAATGTTGAGGTTTTTGTTTATGTCTACATAATGTCGGTGGTGACAAATGTGTGAAGCAGAGGTGATTATTCTCTTGTTAAGACAGGAGAGTTCCTGCTGCAGTGAACTCACCGAGATGACCCTGTAACCCCAGCCAGTCAGGGCCAGCACCTGCTGGAAGAACACCTCCGCAGTTCCGCTGACCGGGGGGAGGAAGACGATTGGACACCTGATGTTTTTAGGGCCCGCATCATACAGAGACCACACCTTGCTGTCATCATCGTCAACAATAATCTAGAAAAACACACACACAGCTGTTCTGTAACCCGATGGTTCCATTTGTCTTAAAAAACAAAGCACGCCATATTAAAATTGTTTAGCTTTAACGCAAAGAAATTTTATCAAATGCCCTTAAAAATAACCAAAATCCCACATCAAACATTCTTATTATAGCTGACCGTGGAAATGTGAGCAGTCCACTGGTGTTCACACATTTCTAGAGATTTGGTCAGTAAAAGCAAGAGCTGGTGTAGCTGTTCTCAGTCTCCGGGACATGACAGTGCTGAGAGCTCCAGCAGATGGTAAGTGGACCTCTTCTCTTGTTTCTTCAGGAGGTTTCACCTCTCATCAAAAAGGCTTCTTCAGTTCTGAACATGCTGGAAGTAACAGGTTTATTCAGCCTCATTAAGGTCACTGATGGGGCATTTAGGACACGTGAGTCACTGCTCCAACCCTCTGTTCAGCTCAACGTTCAGGTCCTGTTGCTTGATGAGCCAAACATGTCCCAAACCAAGCATAATGTTCCGGTGCATTTTAAGTGTAACAATGCTCTCAGACAGAGACTGGTAAATCTGAAAAACCAACACTAAACACCCTCAGATTTCATCTGTCTAACACCTACTCTGCAGCCTTGAATCATCTCCCCAGGCAGGTTTACAGCAGTTCTACTGGAACAGTAGAGCAACAGGACCTTCACTGAGCCATGGCAGATGTGTGGGATGAAGTTATCATTTGTCAGACATCACATCCAGCTAAAGAGCCAACATTAAAGGGAAACTGTGGAGCTGTTTTTTCTGATGCAACAGAGCTCTTGATTGCAAACACACTGATTTAAAGACACATGAGCAGCATTTTTATCCAATCAATGCACAAAGTAACTGTGATGAGCACAGTCCCCCCCGTGCCAGTTATGTCAATAAACAGGTTTTAAATGTCCTTTCCCACTGTCGATCCATGTCAGTGCAACAGAACAGCAACACCTGACAGGCCAGTTCTACTGTCCAGAGCCTCTTGCTGAACCAGGAGCATCTCTAACACAAGTTCTGAGAAGTTCCTCTACTTTCCATGTGTTGAGATGATGGTGGGTCATGCACAGAACAGGATCACATGTGCAGTGTATGTTTACCTCGATTTTCATATGTAACTGGAGAGATGTTGAAGGAGAAGGCTGGTACTCCCTCACTGAACTGAACTGGACTGGAGGTGGATCAAAGGAGGAAGTTCATATTCCCTCATCTAAACGTCATTCCATGTTGATAATACAGAGTCAACATACATGGATTCATGTGTTCACTCTGTCATACAGGGTTGTTTGGCTGTATTCTCTAATTTAGCTCTATGACATGCTTCAGTGGGAGGCCTCAGATGCTTTACATGTTGTGGTCTGACATGTAGAATCACTTTAGTTTTTCTTTTTTAAATATGACATGTTAAAAAAATGCAGCTGCGCTTTGATGTTTTAATATTTCCTCACAATATTCAGAAAAAGAACCCTCATACTAAATAGGGCTGGGCAATAAATCAATAACAATATATATTATGATAGACACGTAATCAATATTAAGAGAAAATATGTCCAGTAATTTCAGTGAACTCTGATCCAGAACCACACAGCATTCAGGGGGATGTAGGCAGAGGAAAGGCTTTAGCTGCTCAACCAAACAGCCAGGTGTAAGCAAGGTGGGTGGCATCAACTCACTCACTCTCATTGGTAAGCTAGCAACAACCTGCTCAGTTTTATGTTCGTCACTGTGCCTCATAACTGTTTAAAAATAAAAAGAAAGGGGTGAAGTGAAAGGAGAGAATGAGTGCAACAGCTCGAGAGGAAATTGTGGATAAACCAAGAAAGGTCAGGTCACCAGTTTGACAGCATTTCAAATACTTAAAACAAAAAACTAATCAGTAATTATTGATATCAACTGATATGAAACCGTTTTTCAGCCATATCACCCAGCCTTGACACTAAATATGTTTGCCTTGAAGTTTTCCCGTGAAAATTCTGCCTCAGTCACAGCAACATGTGACAGAGAACAGCATGTGATCCACTGGCCCCTCTGACTGGAATCAGGTGATCATGACTAAGTGGCTGAGCTCAGAGCTGCTGGGCAAACACCTTTAGTCCTCACGCAGGGCACAAAGCTGTGTGTTTCTCTGAGGCCAAATAGACTCTTTGACTGCCAAACAAGCAACTCCTGATAAGCTGCTGCTGCTGATGTCGTCTAGCACAGCTCCACCAAAGAGCGACTGAGAGAAGGCCTCGCGTCTGAGTGGAACGCCAGCGACACACACAGCGATCAAAAGAAGTCACCCTCAACCACTGGCTCATCAGGAAACACTCACACTGGCCTGCACTATGCTCTACTACACTGCAGAACACTCTACTACACTAAACTACACTCTACTACACTGCAGAACACTCTACTACACTAAACTACACTCTACTACACTGCACTACACTCTACTACACTGCACTACACTCTACTACATTAAACTACACTCTACTACACTGCAGAACACTCTACTACACTAAACTACACTCTACTACACTCTACTACACTAAACTACACTCTACTACACTGCAGAACACTCTACTACACTAAACTACACTCTACTACACTGCACTACACTCTACTACACTGCAGAACACTCTACTACACTAAACTACACTCTACTACACTGCAGAACACTCTACTACACTAAACTACACTCTACTACACTAAACTACACTGCACTACACTAAACTACACTCTACGACACTGCACTACACACTACTATACTGCACTACACTCTACTACACTAAACTACACTCTACTACACTGCACTACACTCTACTACACTAAACTACACTCTACTACACTAAACTACACTCTACTACACTGCACTACACTCTACTACACTAAACTACACTCTACTACACTGCAGAACACTCTACTACACTAAACTACACTCTACTACACTGCACTACACTCTACTACACTGCAGAACGCTCTACTACACTAAACTACACTCTACTACACTGCAGAACACTCTACTACACTAAACTACACTCTACTACACGAAACCACACTGCACTAAACTAAACTACACTCTACTACACTGCACTACACTCTACTACACTGCACTACACTCTACTACACTAAACTACACTCTACTACACTGCACTACAATCTACACTCTACTACACTAAACTACACTCTACTACACTAAACTACACTCTACTACACTAAACTACACTCTACTACACAGCAGAACACTCTACTACACTAAACTACACTCTACTACACTGCACTACACTCTACTACACTAAACTACACTCTACTACACTGCACTACACTCTACTACACTAAACTACACTCTACTACACTGCAGAACACTCTACTACACTAAACTACACTCTACTACACTGCACTACACTCTACTACACTGCACTACACTCTACTACACTAAACTACACTCTACTACACTGCACTACAATCTACACTCTACTACACTAAACTACACTCTACTACACTAAACTACACTCTACTACACTAAACTACACTCTACTACACAGCAGAACACTCTACTACACTAAACTACACTCTACTACACTGCACTACACTCTACTACACTAAACTACACTCTACTACACTGCACTACACTCTACTACACTAAACTACACTCTACTACACTGCAGAACACTCTACTACACTAAACTACACTCTACTACACTGCACTACACTCTACTACACTGCAGAACACTCTACTACACTAAACTACACTCTACTACACTAAACTACACTGCACTACACTAAACTACACTCTACTACACTAAACTACACTCTACTATACTAAACTACACTCTACTACACTGCAGAACACTCTACTACACTAAACTACACTCTACTACACTAAACTACACTCTACTACACAGCAGAACACTCTACTACACTAAACTACACTCTACTACACTGCACGACACTCTACTACACTAAACTACACTCTACTACACTGCACTACACTCTACTACACTAAACTACACTCTACTACACTAAACTACACTCTACTACACTGCAGAACACTCTACTACACTAAACTACACTCTACTACACTAAACTACACTGCACTACACTAAACTACACTCTACTACACTAAACTACACTCTACTATACTAAACTACACTCTACTACACTGCAGAACACTCTACTACACTAAACTACACTCTACTACACTAAACTACACTCTACTACACAGCAGAACACTCTACTACACTAAACTACACTCTACTACACTGCAGAACACTCTACTACACTAAACTACACTCTACTACACTAAACTACACTGCACTACACTAAACTACACTCTACTACACTAAACTACACTCTACTACACTGCAGAACACTCTACTACACTAAACTACACTGCACTAAACTAAACTACACTCTACTACACTGCACTACACTCTACTACACTGCACTACACTCTACTACACTAAACTACACTCTACTACACTGCACTACACTCTACACTCTACTACACTAAACTACACTCTACTACACTAAACTACACTCTACTACACTAAACTACACTCTACTACACAGCAGAACACTCTACTACACTAAACTACACTCTACTACACTGCACTACACTCTACTACACTAAACTACACTCTACTACACTAAACTACACTCTACTACACTAAACTACACTCTACTATACTAAACTACACTCTACTACACTGCAGAACACTCTACTACACTAAACTACAGTCTACTACACTAAACTACACTCTACTACACTAAACTACACTCTACTACACAGCAGAACACTCTACTACACTAAACTACACTCTACTACACTGCACTACACTCTACTACACGAAACTACACTCTACTACACTGCAGAACACTCTACTACACTAAACTACACTCTACTACACTGCACTACACTCTACTACACTGCAGAACACTCTACTACACTAAACTACACTCTACTACACTAAACTACACTGCACTACACTAAACTACACTCTACTACACTAAACTACACTCTACTATACTAAACTACACTCTACTACACTGCAGAACACTCTACTACACTAAACTACACTCTACTACACTAAACCACACTCTACTACACTAAACTACACTCCACTACACTCCACTACACTCTACTACACTAAACTACACTCTACTACACTAAACCACACTCTACTACACTAAACTACACTCTACTACACTGCAGAACACTCTACTACACTAAACTACACTCTACTACACTGCACTACACTCTACTACACTAAACTACACTCTACTACACTGCAGAACACTCTACTACACTAAACTACACTCTACTACACTAAACTACACTGCACTACACTAAACTACACTCTACTACACTAAACTACACTCTACTACACTAAACTACACTCTACTACACTAAACTACACTCTACTACACTGCAGAACACTCTACTACACTAAACTACACTCTACTACACTGCACTACACTCTACTACACTGCACTACACTCTACTACACCAAACTACACTCTACTACACTGCAGAACACTCTACTACACTAAACTACACTCTACTACACTAAACTACACTGCACTACACTAAACTACACTGTACTACACTAAACTACACTCTACTATACTAAACTACACTCTACTACACTGCAGAACACTCTACTACACTAAACTACACTCTACTACACTAAACTACACTCTACTACACAGCAGAACACTCTACTACACTAAACTACACTCTACTACACTAAACTACACTCTACTACACTGCACTACACTCTACTACACTGCACTACACTCTACTACACTAAACTACACTCTACTACACTAAACTACACTCTACTACACTAAACTACACTCTACTACACTGCACTACACTCTACTATGCCAAACTACACTCTACTACGCTAAACTACACTCTACTACACTGCAGAACACTCTACTACACTAAACTACACTCTACTACACTAAACTATACTCTACTGTACTAAACTACACCCTACTACACTGGACTACACTCTACTACACTAAACTACACTCTACTATACTAAACTACACTCTACTACACTGCACTACACTCTACTACACTAAACTACACTCTACCACACTAAACTACACTCTACTACACTAAACTACACTCTACTACACTAAACTACACTGTACTACACTAAACTACACTCTACTATACTAAACAACACTCTACTACACTGCAGAACACTCTACTACACTAAACTACACTCTACTACACTAAACTACACTCTACTACACAGCAGAACACTCTACTACACTAAACTACACTCTACTACACTGCACTACACTCTACTACACTAAACTACACTCTACTACACTGCACTACACTCTACTACACTAAAGTACACTCTACTACACTAAACTACACTCTACTACACTAAACTACACTCTACTACACTAAACTACACTCTACTACACTGCACTACACTCTACTATGCCAAACTACACTCTACTACGCTAAACTACACTCTACTACACTGCAGAACACTCTACTACACTAAACTACACTCTACTACACTAAACTACACTCTACTGTACTAAACTACACCCTACTACACTGGACTACACTCTACTACACTAAACTACACTCTACTATACTAAACTACACTCTACTACACTGCAGAACACTCTACTACACTAAACTACACTCTACTACACTAAACTACACTCTACTACACTAAACTACACTCTACTACACAGCAGAACACTCTACTACACTAAACTACACTCTACTACACTGCACTACACTCTACTACACGAAACTACACTCTACTACACTGCAGAACACTCTACTACACTAAACTACACTCTACTACACTGCACTACACTCTACTACACTGCAGAACACTCTACTACACTAAACTACACTCTACTACACTAAACTACACTGCACTACACTAAACTACACTCTACTACACTAAACTACACTCTACTATACTAAACTACACTCTACTACACTGCAGAACACTCTACTACACTAAACTACACTCTACTACACTAAACCACACTCTACTACACTAAACTACACTCCACTACACTCCACTACACTCTACTACACTAAACTACACTCTACTACACTAAACTACACTCTACTACACTAAACTACACTCTACTACACTGCAGTACACTCTACTACACTAAACTACACTCTACTACACTGCACTACACTCTACTACACTAAACTACACTCTACTACACTGCAGAACACTCTACTACACTAAACTACACTCTACTACACTAAACTACACTGCACTACACTAAACTACACTCTACTACACTAAACTACACTCTACTACACTAAACCACACTCTACTCCACTAAACTACACTCTACTACACTGCAGAACACTCTACTACACTAAACTACACTCTACTACACTGCACTACACTCTACTACACTGCACTACACTCTACTACACCAAACTACACTCTACTACACTGCAGAACACTCTACTACACTAAACTACACTCTACTACACTAAACTACACTGCACTACACTAAACTACACTGTACTACACTAAACTACACTCTACTATACTAAACTACACTCTACTACACTGCAGAACACTCTACTACACTAAACTACACTCTACTACACTAAACTACACTCTACTACACAGCAGAACACTCTACTACACTAAACTACACTCCACTACACTGCACTACACTCTACTACACTAAACTACACTCTACTACACTGCACTACACTCTACTACACTAAACTACACTCTACTACACTAAACTACACTCTACTACACTAAACTACACTCTACTACACTAAACTACACTCTACTACACTGCACTACACTCTACTATGCCAAACTACACTCTACTACACTAAACTACACTCTACCACACTAAACTACACTCTACTGCACTGCAGAACACTCTACCACACTGGACTACACTCTACCACACTAAACTACACTCTACTATACTAAACTACACTCCACTACACTAAACTACACTCTACTATAGAAAACTACACTCTACTACACTAAACTACACTCTACTACACTGCACTACACTCTACTACACTAAACTACACTCTACTACACTGCAGAACACTCTACTACACTCTACCACACTAAACTACACTCTACTACACTGCACTACACTCTACTACGCTAAACTACACTCTACCACACTAAACTACACTCTACTACACTAAACTACACTCTACTACACTCTACTACACTGCAGAACACTCTACTACACTGGACTACACTCCACTACACTAAACTACACTCTACACTCTACTACACTGCACTACACTCTACTACACCGCAGAACACTCTACTACACTGGACTACACTCTACTACACTAAACTACACTATACTACACTGAACTACACTCTACTACACTAAACTACACTCTACTACACTGCAGAACACTCTACTACACTCTACCACACTAAACTACACTCTACTACACTGCACTACACTCTACTACACTAAGCTACACTCTACTACACTACACCACACTCTACTACACTAAGCTACACTCTACTACACTAAACTACACTCTACTATACTAAACTACACTCTACTACACTAAACTACACTCTACTACACTCTACTACACTAAACTACACTCTACTGCACTGCAGAACACTCTACCACACTGGACTACACTCTACCACACTAAACTACACTCTACTATACTAAACTACACTCTACTACACTAAACTACACTCTACTACACTGCACTACACTCTACTATGCCAAACCACACTCTACTACACTAAACTACACTCTACTACACTGCAGAACACTCTACTACACTAAACTACACTCTACTACACTAAACCACACTCTACTACACTAAACCACACTCTACTACACTAAACTACACTCTACTGTACTAAACTACACTCTACTACACTAAACTACACTCTACTACACTAAACTACACTCTACTACACTGCAAAACACTCTACTACACTGCACTACACTCTACTACACTAAACTACACTCTACTACACTGCACTACACTTTATTACACTCTACTACACTAAACTACACTCTACTATACTGCACTACACTCTACTACACTAAACTACACTCTACTATACTGCACTACACTCTACTACACTAAACTACACTCTACTATACTCTAGAACACTCTACTAGACTAGTAGTACAGTTTGGTAGAGTGTTCTATAGTGTAGTAGAGCATAGTACATTGCAATAGAGTGTAGTAGAGCGTAGTACAGTGTAGTAGAGTGTTCTATAGTGTAGTAGAGCATAGTACATTGTAATAGAGTGTAGTAGAGTGTAGTACAGTGTAGTAGCCTGTTCTACAGTATAGTACAGTGTAGTAGAGCATAGTAAAGTGTAGTAGAGTGTTCTGCCGTGTAATAGAATGTAGTAAAGCGTAGTACAGTGTAGTAGTGTTTTACAGTGTAGCAGAGCGTAGTACAGTGTAGTCGAGCATAGTACAGTGTAGTAGATTGTAGTACAGTGTAGTAGAATGTAGTAGATGGTAGTACAGTGTAGTAGAGTGTATTAGAGCATAGTAGAGTGTTCTACAGCAAGTACAGTGTAGTGGAGCGCAAAATATAGTAGTTTATTGTCTGGCCAACAGAAGAAAGGGGTTAGTGGACCAGTCAAAGCCCAGTCCTAGATCAGCAGAATTTACATGGCCACTTATTAAATAGCAGCTTTTAGCGGCTGAGCTGCTTCCACTGTTTGACTTGGAGCAGACAGTTAGCCAGGATTTGGCTCAAGAGAGGACAAAGAAAAGACAACTTTACAGTCTGACTTTAGACGGACACACATCAGATGGGTTCCGATGCTTCCACACTGCATTTAGTTCAGGAGTTCAGCTTTATCTTAGATTAGGACCTGGATGAATTGTCACATTCTTCCACATCACTGGGGGGAACACATGAACTTACTTTCTTCCAACCTAATTAACATGTTAGAAACGTGATCATTTTTAATTTATTCAAAGTTTGAAACATACACATCCAGCACTGCTGATGGTCCAAGCCTCAACCCGACACACTAACTCCCTGAAGCTGAGTGCAGAGAGGACTGCTGTCTCCAGCTTCAGTCTCAGACACACAGAATGCAACTACCCCGCACTCTGTGGACTGGTACCAGCAGAACCACTTCCTGTCCTGATCAACACAGCTAAACCCAAGGAGCTGGTGGTGGAGTTCTGCAGACGCAGACCCACCTCACTGAGACTGGTGACCGTCCAGGGAGTGGACATTGAGATGGTGGACCCTTCTAAGCACCTGGGTGTTCACCTGAACAGTAAACTGGACTGGAGTCATAACACTGATGTGCTTTACAGGAAGGGTCAGAGCAGACTCTACCTGCTGAGGTAGACTGCAGGGGGCGCTGCTGAAGACCTTCTTTGACTCTGTGGTGGCATCAGTCATGTTCTTCTATGGTGTCTGTTGGAGCAGCAGCTTATCTACAGCTGAGAGGAAGCGGTTAGATCAGCTCATCAGGAAGGCCAGCTCTGTGTTAGGATGACCTTTGACCCAGAGCAGGTGGTGGGAGGAAGAAGGACTCTGGCTAAAATAACATCACTGATGGACAAAGCCCCCCCCCCACCCCCTCCTCCCCACTGGTGGACAATGTCTCCCCTCCTCCATGGATGAAGCTGTTGCTGAGCCGCAGAGCTCCTTCAGTGACAGACTGCTGCATCATAGGTGCACTAAGCAGCGTTACCATAGATCCTTCCTCCCAGCAGCTGTCAGACTCTACAACCATCACTGCTCCCAACAGACTCCATCAGTGTTTCCATCCCTGCTGGTATTTACAGTTTCCCATGTCTTGTAAATAGTCTGTTGTTGTTTTTCTGCATAAATATACAACCAAATATACATTTTTTAAATTATTCCACTCAATAGCACGTTTCTTTGAATCTGAGTATGCTATTTTTAATAACTCTACAGTATTTTTTTTTCTTATGCTATAAATTTGCCTTTACTGTATAGTCTCTTTTCTTACTTCTTGTTTTTATATTTTTACCTTGGTGTGACTCTACATGCTTCAACATGCCCGTCACCTTGCTGCTGATACGCCTCAGTTTCCTCACTGAGGGACAATAAAGCTCATTTCTATTTTTCTATTCTAGGATTTATCCCCCAGAGATCTCGCTTGTTAATTGTTAAAAAAACAGACCAACTTCAGCAACTTCAGTAGTGCAGACATCAGGTCAAAGCTGCATCATTTATTTCCTGCTTTGTCTTGATCCTCCTGACTGCTAGTTTGCCAATATAGCATACCATCATAAAAAAAACCCCAAAAACACAGTTCTCCACCAATAACATTTCAGCTATACAATCAGTGCTCTGAGCAGGTGGAGTTTTAGTTTCATTCCACAGAGCATTGATCAGCTATGCTGGATGAGGAGCTGTGGATCCAGGTGGAGGACAGAAAGCTGTTCTCCCAGCTGTTCATTCAACAGCAGCTCATCCCTGGGTTTCAGCAATGACTCCGTCTACCACCAGCAAATTAACAACAGCACAAAACACAAATTCAACAACGTGAAATCCCAGCTGCTTTATATTCAATTGCAGACGTTTCCAGATGTTTTCATCCAATCATAGCAAGCCTCTGGTTGCATGTATTTTGACATAAAGCAGCCATTTACAATCTTCCATCACAGCACATATGAAAATATACTGATCAATTATACCTGGAGTTCTGTGTTACATTCAGCCTGGCGGGATCAGTGTGTGTGACGCCACAATCCCAATGGACGGATGCCATACATGCTAGGCTTTAATATTTCAGCTGCAGTGCATTAAAACTGCTATAGTTGATCACAGACCGAACCACAGCCAATACTTCCCTAAACCCTTGGGATTAATTGTGCATTCTGAATTTAATTTGGTCACTAAGAAAGACTTTCAGTACTGATTATGCCGACCCCCCCACGGTATGGATCTTGGTGAAGCTCAAGGAGAGCAGTAAGGACCTTGTGATGATGGTGAGAAACAGAGTAATATGCTTAATGTGGGTAACTGAAACCATCATTTATGGATATTACAGAACATAAACATCTGCCCACCTAGCCTTCTACACTAACTACTCTCTGGTGGTGGTGATAGTGGGAGGTGGGGGGAGGGTGTCTGGACCGAAACTGGCACCACACTGTCAGTGATGACATCTGGGATCTCCATTGACTTGGCTGGATCCCTTCAAAGATCTACAGATTCTGGAGCTCCAGTCAACATTTCTGACCTGAAAGTTCCACACTTATTAGCAGGCACATGCAGGGCCGGATTTACAAGGATGTGGGCCGGGCCCCTGGGCTGGAACCAGTTTTGGTGCCCCATCCACTAAGGAAAAAAATATCTAACTAATGCAAATTACAGTACATTAATAGGTAGTCCTACACTTCAGCAGACATGAACTGATGCACTGTAGCTTTAATATATCCCCTAGCCAATAACTCCATGTTTTTTCCAAAGACATCTACTTTTAAATTTATAATTTTCAAATACTGAATATTGTTTATATTCATAAAAATCCAAAAAGAATACAACTCACATGATTTGGGCCCATGAGTTTTATATAAAGTGAAAAGTTTGCAAAACACACAACCCTTAAAAAAAAAAAAAAAAAACCAGAAAGAAAAGAAAACACATTGGAGCCCATCAAAAATTGGGCCCCACATGGAAACATCCAGTTATGCTTCATGATAAAAATCACACAGAGACGAGTGTTTAATTAACCTTTCAGTACAGCCTCCGGATAACTGGATGGCTCTGAACACCACTTAGCGAACACCAGAAGGTGGATGTACTTACTCTCTTCAGGGGAACTGTGCTTCTGAACCAGTTGTAGTCAGGAGACACTTTGATCTCCTCCATCTGCGGGCAGACTGGCCTGAGCTGTCACATACAGACGGGACTGAATCAGCTCGGAAAGCGCTCCGGACAGCCAGCCGAACAAACCCCGCTGCTAGCTGCTAACGCTGCTCACAGATTCACCGGGTCGGGCCACCACTTCACGCCGCTGCTGCCGTCCTGCTGCGGGGGGCGGTGAGTCACGGTGCCCGGGGCTGTTCATCCATGTCGCGGTAACATTTTTTTTCTATCTTCTGCCTGGTCTTATGACTCTTTTCACCCACTTCCGCAAAACCTCTACCACGACTCACGCAAAAAGATGCGTTTAGATACAGCAGGAAGTCGGAAAACACAGCATTTTTGGCTGAACCTGCCAACAAGGGGAAATATTTGTCTTAGTTGTTTTGCTATTTTAAAACAAAAGATCTTCAGGTGTTTTACAGTTCAGTTGAAAGATTACAGCTGCGTAAAATACGCCACACTTTTTGCAATATTTTATAACTCCAAGAACCTTTACATTTAGATTTCGTCTTTCCTAACTTCTTTTATAAAATGTCCAAACCGGAGAGACAAGGTTGTGTTCGAAATTCACTTGCTAATTCACAGCAAACGCCACCTGAAGAAACTAGAAGACAAATTGGTTCAAATCATGTCCACAAATTCAGACAAAAACCAAAATTCACTTCCCGGGATATTTGTATTATAAACGCTCAGTTGTCCTATTGTCAACGAATGCAACACACCTTTCTACTGCTTGTAGATATAATGGCGTGTTTCAAACATATCCGCATTACTCTGGGCAGCTTTATTAGAGGTCATTAGAAATCTGCCTGTACGTCTGTTAAACAAAAACACAAAACGAATAGTAGCTGCTTCAAGCTACATTTAGTACATTTAAGTTTGTTTTTGGTGTGTGTTGGTTTGACTGGACTGAGCTTATACCGCCCTCTATTGCCCTGGAGTACTTCGGTTATAATCATGTAACCATCTCTTAGCCTTGAAGAAACGCACATTTTTGAAAAACGAAATCAACTTCCACTGTGTTTATTTCAGATACAGTCATCCACTTTGCTCTATGCAGCGTTTGGAAAACATGAAGCTTAACTAAAGGTGCTGGAAAAGTCCCACTACTGGTTTAAAGCACTAATTGCAAGACTTTTCCTCCTAGTTTCCCCAAGTCCTCTCACACTTTGTAAATCTTCTGAAAATACTGTTGGTTGAATTTCACTTATTCCTTCTCTTCATATTGTACACTATACTAAGATATGCCATGTTTAGGTTTGGGCATTCCAAGAGGTCCAGGCATTCTGTCTGGATAATGTTTACCTCTTCCACTCCATACTTAACCTAGTGTGTGACTATGTCTCCATCCATCCATCCATCCATCCATCCATCCATCCATCCATCCATGCTAGAATAGTCTGGCTGATGAAAATATCTCCAGCTTTATAAATAATTATAACTTCTGAAATTGTTCAAAACAAGCAGGATTACTTTTGTGCATCTCAATTCTAAAAAAAAAAAATCAAAATTATTTAACCAACAAATTTATTTACAAGTTAGTCATCTCAGATCAGGTGGCAAGAGTAACAGCTCCAGGAGGGAAACCAGCATATCCTTCTCCCTGGTGATACTCTCAGGAGCTGACCCAGGGGGCACTGCAGTCGTTGGTGCAGCACCAACAACTGCAGCACAAATATATCACTACGTAGTACTAATATATATATATATATATATATATATATATATATATATATATATATATAAAATTCCCTTCTCACCCTCCACGGGTGGTCTTTCTCAACCTCTGAGCTCGGGTCCTCTACCAGAGGCCTGGGAGCTTGAGGGTTCTGCGTAGTATCTTGGCTGTGCCGAGAACTGCGCATTTCTGGACTGAGATGTCTGATGTTGTTCCTGGGATCTGTTTTAGCCACTGCTCCAGTTTGGGGGTGACTGCCCCGAGGGGCCCGATGACCACAGGCACCACTGTGGTCTTCACCTTCCAGGCCTTCTCCAGTTCCTCTCTGAGGCCCTGGTATTTCTCCAGTTTCTCGTGTTCCTTTTTCCTGATGTTGCAATCGCTTGGTATTGCTACATCCACCACAACGGCTTTCCTCTGTTGTTTATCCACCACCACGATGTCCGGTTGGTTCGCCATTACCATTTTGTCTGTCTGGATCTGGAAGTCCCACAGGATCTTAGCTCGGTCCGTTCTCCACCACCTTTGGGGGTGTGCCCCACTTTGATCTCGGGGCTTCCAGTCCATATCCTGCACAGATGTTTCTGTACACTATGCCCGCCACTTGGTTATGACGTTCCATGTACGCTTTCCCTGCCAGCATCTTGCACCCTGCTGTTATGTGTTGGACTGTCTCAGGGGCCTCCTTGCACAATCTACACCTTGGATCTTGTCTGGTGTTGTAGATCTGAGCCTCTATTGCTCTGGTGTTTAGGGCCTGTTCCTGTGCAGCCAGGATGAGTGCCTCTGTGCTGTCCTTGAGTCCTGCTTTTTCCAGCCATTGGTAGGATTTCCTGATATCAGCCACTTCAGTTATTTGTCGGTGGTACATCTCATGTAGGGGTTTATCCTCTCATGATGGTTCCTCCAGCACCTCATCCTCTGGTCCCCATTGTTTGAGACATTCGCTGAGCACATCGTCGGTTGAGGCTTTGACCTTGATGTATTTATGGATCTTGGATGTTTCATCCTGGACAGTGGCTCTCACACTCGCTAGTCCTCTGCCTCCGTCCTTACGGCTCGCGTATAGTCTCAGGATGCTGGATTTAGGGTGGAACCCTCCATGCATGGTTAGTAGTTTCCGAGTTTTAACATCCATGGTCTTTATCTCTTCCTTTATATATATATATATATATATATATATATATATATATATATATATATATATATATATATATATATATATATATATATATATATATATATGTATGTGTATATATATATATATATCTATATATATATATATATATCTCTATCTCTCTATATCTCTATCTCTAGGTCTATCTCTATGTCTGTCTGTATGTCTGTCTCTATCTATCTCTCTCTATCTCTCTCTCTATCTCTCTCTTCTCTCTCTCTATCTCTCTCTCTCTATATATCTCTATATATATATGTATGTATAGTCTGGCTCAGCCACTGGATACTGTAGCTTATTCATAGAGATCCCAAGGCGTTCCCAGGCCAGATGGGTTGTCCCACTGGTGGGACATGCCTGGGAAACCCTCAAAGGGAGGCGCATAGTTGCCGAATCCTCCCAGCTTAAATCCTTTCGATCTGGAGAAGCAGTAGCTCTACTTTGAACTTGCTAACTCTCACTCTCAGCTGCAAACTGTCCAGTCAACAGTAATAGTCGTGACCAGAAGAAGCCAGCAGAACCACATCATCTGTGAAGACCCTGAGGTTCCCAAACCTGACACTCTCCCCTCCATGACTACTTGAGATCCTGACCATGAGCACCACAAACAGGAACAGTGACAAGGGACAGCACTGTCCCCAGTCCAGGTCTGCAGGTCTTGGGTGGACTGATGAAAATATTCAAATATATTAATTTCTTCACACATACCAAAACTCTTAAGTACTAATGAAACTCAAATAGGCAAGACATCATATTCAAAATGTATCATCTTCTTTTAAAGGGTTGTAAAGGAAAACTCTTTGAGTCAGCTTCATATGGATTCTTGATGTTAACATTAATGGAAATGAAACAATGGGCATTTAACAAAATTCAGGTTCCTCCATCTGATCTCCAGAAGTCATTGGACCGGCAAATACATCCTGGACAGGTTGCTGATCTATCACAGCAAGTTTAGTTCAGTGAATTAGCAGCTAAATCTGTTGTTAACAAAATAGCCTGGAACACGATCAAGAATACTGGGATCCGTCAGATCCTGGGAGGCATCTTTTTTTTTAAAACAAAAACAAAACCCAAAAACAAGTAGTCAAGAACATACAAAGACAATTAGAAATGGAACAAAGGAAGAAACATTTTTATTTGTCTCAGAAAAACATATACTTATACAATAATTTATCATTGTAGTCAAACATAGCAATTGTGCCCATGTTGTAATCAGACAGGATCTTTAAATCATGAACTGATATGATGCAATGCTTATAAATAAAAAGAAACACAATTAGAGATTTGACTTCATGTTTCATCAAATGTAGAAAACATGCTTGAGTAAATATTATGACAAAATAAATTCTTGGAATTTGGTGGCTTGAATAAAATATTTTTTTCTGCCACACTCCAGTCCAGTTGGTGGCAGTAAATACTGTGGTCAAGTGAGCCGACACTTGGAAATACGGTCAAGCCAGCCGACGTTAGCGCCTGTTAAAGATTAGCTTCGCGCATACATGGTACATTACGGTAACAGAACAGCAGGAGCGGTGTTGCAGGCGAAAAGAATTAATGAAGGGAAAATGAAAGGCGTAACTGTCAATAGCTTGTTCTTATTACCTACCTATTACTTTCACATGCACATACTACGTCCAGAATAAATATTTAATGATTCTGCTGTACAGTTTTGAAGATGGATTAAGTCAAAGTACCTCATAATGGGAAATGAGAAGATTATTTTGTCATTTTCCGATCTTTTCCCTCCAAAATCCTAAGAGATGGCAACAAACTCTCTTTGGGTTATGTTAATAGGCCACCTCTACTACAACCAGAATATTCACATATTGGATATGCATTATGAGGTGCTTTGACATGGTATTTCTCCAAAACTGTACTGTAAAATTATGAAATATTTATTCTGGTTGTAGTAGAGGTGGCCTATTAACATAACCCAAAGAGAGTTTGTTGCCATCTCTTAGGATTTTGGAGGGAAAAGATCGGAAAATGACAAAATAATCTTCTCATTTCCCATTATGAGGTACTTTGACTTAATCCATCTTCAAAACTGTACAGCAGAATCATTAAATATTTATTCTGGACGTAGTATGTGCATGTGAAAGTAATAGGTAGGTAATAAGAACAAGCTATTGACACTTATGCCTTTCGTTTTCCATTTTTTTCGCCTGCAACGGCATTTCTGCTGCTCTATTACCGTAATGCACCATGTATGCGCAAAGCTAATCTTTAAAAAGAGCTAACGTCGACTGGATTGACCGTATTTCCAAGTGTCGCCTCACTTGACTACAGTTAGTAAATCCACCAAACACCGGTTAGCCAGCCGCCAATAAGCGACAAGAGAAGCGGATAAACATGGCTGTATGAAGATAGAAATGACTGTTGATTTTTGTTTTCAAGAAGAAACAGTGATACATGTGTTATTGTTCTGCCCCAAAATTTAGTTGAGAGAAGAGATCTGGTGCATAATTTACAGGACAACAAATTGCAGCTTGATATACAATACCTTTTGGAAAACTTTGTATTTCAGAATCTTTTCTGTTTTGTTTAATTATTTTAAGAAGACAAAATTATGAGAGAGAATATAGTTTTTTTTTTTTTTTTTTTTTTTAATATTTTTGCTTGTTTTTGCTTAGTTTATGTATCTGTAGAATATATATTTAGGGTCCCGATCCACACTGTATTCCAGCAGGTGGCGGTAATGCACACCAAAACGTTGCTTGCCAACCGCAATTAAAAAAAGAGACGAAGAAGAAGGAGAAGAAAAGGAAGAAGAAATGACTGCCAATCACCACAAACATTATATACGTATTTAATACGTATATATATATATGATATTATCTCCGTATATAATGTCTATGGTCAGTCACTATGGAGGGTTCCTATCAGCGCGGACAGCTAACTGCGCCCGGTGGAGGGATACAACTCCCCACCTCAGAGCAGCCGAACCACACCTCTCCACCATGGATTCCTCCAACGGCTAACTTCCCGGCACCCCCTCCTGGGGGAGCAGCTTTCGGGGGATCTCGGTTTCTCCTTCCGTATGGATTCGACCCCTGTGGCCCCCCGCCTAGTTTTGGCTGCCCTCCACCTGGACACTTCCCAGGGATGGCGCCCCCCGCCCCTGGAGTCCCGGCGTTTCAGGCTCCTCCCCGGCCAGACTGCGGACTCGGACAGCGGGAGGACTACCGTGACGGAGGGCTCTCCTACCGGGGCCCACCATGTGCACCCCAGCCTCATCCTCTGGACCAGAACAGCAGTTGGGAAACAGCAGCACAAACAGAGGATGAGGAGGTGCTGCAAACGAGGCAGGACCGCCAGTGGTTGACCCGGTTCCTCCAGAGCAGAGGTCGACCTCCCAGCAGCCCCCAGCGGCAGCGGGCAGAGCTCGGCTCCGTCCCCGCCTTCAGAGAGGCTCTGTACGGCGCAGCTCGGCTCGTCTCCCGGCTGCAGGAGCTCTGTCTCTCTCTCCAGGACAATCTGCACACAGGCAGCGGCTGGTCTGAGGCCTATCTGATGGCTCTGCGTGTCAAGAGAGAAGTGCAGGCCAAAGTTAGCCAAGTCACGGACTCCCAAAATTTAGATCTACTTCAAGTTAAAGTGACCCGCATAGCGAAGAGGAGGGCCCGGCGCCTGAGGGCCAAGAAGGAGCTGCAGGTGGAGCAGGTTCTGGCAGAAGAACTCCGCTCGGAGAAAGAGGCCTCCATAGAGAAATGGAGGCTGAGACAGATACAGCAAGTGGAAGAAAAGAAGAAGGTAAGAGCATCAGATCCCCTCATGGTTGGTGCACAGAAGGATGAGGACAAGAATCAGCTGAGTGGTTGTGTTTCTCAGGAGCAGGAGCTGAAGCTGTCTGCAGACGCTGTCCTGTGTGAGGTGAGGAGAAAGCAAGGAGATGTGAAGAGGATGCAGGACATCATGAGGTCTCTGGAGAAACTGCGCCGGCTCAGGAAGGACGCAGCGTCCCGGAAAGGTGAGCTTAACCTTGTCCTGTTGTTCATTGCTGGGACACAATGCCAGGCAGTTTTTCTCCACAGTAATTCAGGTGTTGAACCATTAAATGTGATGGAAAGTCACTGGGAGTTAGCCAACTAGCAGATGATCTGATCTGCTGAGGGAGAGGCCGGAGGGTCTGCATTTAAAGGTGACAAATGTCAACTAACGAGTGTTCACTATCGACCCCTTGACACTCATTTAGTGTCCCAGTGAGAAAAGCTACACCAGTAAGAGAAATTTCCAGAACAGAAGTCATAATCCAGAGAATTAAAGTGGTTCTGTACGGTCGGCTCCAGCCGAGATTCTGCTCATCTCCGCTTTTTTTTATCTGATCAAATGATTGAAAACATCAGTCGAGACAGCTGTAATTTTGTTTGGAAAACAGATGCCATTACATGAGCAGTGATTAAATATAACCCGTTCTGATCCAGTGAACGGTTCCATCAAACACTGATGGCTCTAAAATGCACAAAGGTCTCTGGTTTCATTTTCCCCATCAGGTCTGTAAAGATACCGGTGGGCTTACATTCCTGCTCATATGGAATCAAACTATCAGACTTTCTGCAGTACAGGGAAATTCTTCTTGAACCTTTCGCCACAGTCTGACCCGATCCGGAACCACAAGCATCCTGATAAAATGCAAATCATTCTTGGTGAAAGATGTTTGGTCTGTTCTACACCTGATCGATGGAGGAGATGGAAACTTTTTCCTCACATGATGCTTTCATGAGAGAAACATCCTAGTGTGTTGTAAAACTGAGTCCTGCTGCTGTGATGTGACTGAGTGAAGGAACCGCTCCAGTTCAGCCATCTTTGATTCGAAATGCTGCCGGGGGGACCCGAGGCCGTCACTGCCTGGTGCTGCGACTGGGCCGTTTAATGGGCGCACTGGCCAGCATGCTCATCCCATGTGTTCCGTCTCAGTGAACGTGTCCCTGTTTAAAGCAAGCTGCCCCCCATGCCGAGGCGGGATGCGCACACTCAAAGTGGCGTATGATGACTGCTTCGCACGCCCAGGTGGACTCATGCAAGGCACTTCGTTTTTGTCTCCACATTTTATGCTGCATTATGTAACCTTATGTACAGATAAATGTGGACGTTCTACTAACATCATCACGGTGTTGCTGACGGTCCCGGCACGAAGCTCAGTCAGGTTTAAGTCCACACGTGGAACCAGTTGGAAATTTGTGATTTCTGTTTTTATTTACTCATATTTTAATTCCATTTTTTATATATGGACCTATTTATGTCTTTAATGAAGGTGATGATGATGAAACACTCTGACTTCAGCCTGCTTTTCTGTTTTTTTTTTTTTTTTTTGTTTGTTTTTTGCAAAAGCAATTCAACATAAAAATATATCTTTCTGTTATAAATCAAACTGCAATAATAACAATTTAACACTTCTGGCTACAGTTTTTATTTACCAGCCCCGTTGTTTTCTAATCCACCCCCAGGTCTAACAGTTTGTTTAAGGGAAATCATTTTATTTAAGGAAGCACTAAATCATTGCAACAACACAAAACTTCAGTCATTATATCAATAATTCACCTGAAGTTGTCTTGTAATGATTTCTACTCTTCATACCAAGTTGCTTGTTTTGTATTTTGATAGACTGAGCAGAAAAAGCGAATAAAGGACAGTTAAATGTGGTCTACTATTGGTCAATAAACAGAAAGGAGCAGAAGGAGCAGGATCCATGTGCAGGTCGATTGTTTATGCCAGCGCCTTTGGCTTCAGTTTAGCAGCCGAAGCATCGTTATGGAGGGGGTGGGAAGACGGCCTGTGTGGGAGTTATCAAGGGAAGCTGCAAATAGACTGGACGAGTTGGAAGGCTCGAAGTTTTCAGCTGACCAGTAGTAGAGGAGCTGGACCAAGATGGCCGCCCTCCTCATTTGCATAAGGAGGCAGAAACGCAGACGGTGAAGTAGAGACGAGGAAATGGAAAAAGAAGAAACACTTGTAGAAGGGAAAGGCAAAAGAAAATCTATACATTTCTGCTTTTATTTTTAATTATGTCAGTTAGGGTCGTCCATAGTTAAAGGCCGTTATTATGTTGTTCTGAATCTTTTTAAAGGTCTAAAAATGAAAAGGTGATGGTTTAGTCAGCAGGCTGTTCTGGGCTCTGAAGCAGCAGTAATCCTGAAATCTCCTTTCATGATGACATTGTGGACATGTTCAGGGCTGATATGAATTCTGGCTTCAAAGCTAACTCTGCAGAGCCACAAACTTTCTAAGCTGGCTTGTTTAAAAGGGATCGGCACTGAGCTGCAGTGCGACGAGGCCTTCATCGGCCAGCTGGAGCAGCTGAGAGCGGTGATGACGAGGAGGACGGAGCTCTACTCAGCAGAGGAGAAGGCTCTGATGGTGATGCTGGAAGGAGAGCAGCAGGAGGAGAGGAGGAGGGAGCAGGAGGGACGAGTGAGGAAGGAGAGAGAGCGGCAGCTGGAGAGGAAGCGCAGGGTGGACGCCATGTTGTTTGGAGGTAGCTGTTTTTCCTCCTGAGATTCCTCCCAGCTCTGTGCTGCATCCTCATCTTCCTCATGGGTTTGTTTTGCAGAGGAGCTTTCAGCCCAAGGCGTCCTGCAGCTCTTCACTGACTATTACAGCCAAGCAGAACACTCCCTGCAGGCGCTGATACACATCAGGTTGGTCTTCAGCCTCCTCCTCCACGAGCTGCACGTGTCAGGTCCAGGTGCAGAGGGATTAGCTGGTTGCTGGGACTGAACGGCTTCCAGTTGTAGCCATTCTGCCTTTTGACTTCTCTCCCAGTCTGTTGAGCGTTTGTGTTGTTGTTCCAGGAGGGACTGGGATGTGTTCCTGGTCGCAGCAGATCACCCTGATGGTTCCGGGGTTCCTCAGGGCTGGGTCCTGCCTGACTCGCCATCAGACCAAAGCTGGGCCTCTGCCCTGCAGGCCGGCGACGCCGGCGACCTCTGACCCACGTCCAACCAGCTGAAGGGATTAGCAGACCAAGAACTGGAATGAACTTGGAACCGTGTTTTTGAGGGAACATGTCTCTTTTAAACATGTTATTTTTATTCTCTGGATTCTAATGGAATGTGTGACAGCTGCTGTGGCTTCTTTATTCCAAAATGCGTGTTTCGTTAAAAAACCCCCCAGTGTTACGTTGCATCTTGGGGAGGTGTCAAAAGGACAATGTTCATTTTTCTGTTTGCCATTCTGCAAAGTTGAAAATAAAACTAAATGAAAACAATGTATTTGCCAGTTTATTGAGTCATGATAAAATGGTTTTTCCAAATTAGAAGGCAAAAATGGAACGTTGGTGCTCAGAGAGAGCTGGAGCAGAAAGTGAGCAGAATGGTGTCTGAAAACAAGCCTTTCCCTGTTCCAGACGTTTCAGGAATGATTGTCTGTTATGTTATGCCAGGTCTAATACATGTTTTTCGTGTAAAAGTTTTCATTTTTAATTGCTCATTCATGAATTTGGCCCAGTTTAAAGACGTGATGACGGTTCAGCCCTGACACATGGTTCATAGAGGTTCTGAAGGTGACAGATCTACAAACGTATACGTTTGTAGATCTTCACTTCTGAACGCAGCACGGACGTGTCTACAAACTGAGTGCTGAATGGCGTTTGGAGGCGAAACCATGATGACACAGCAAATCCTCCAAAATAGGGTTTTTTTTAGGACATCTTCAGGACCTCGCTCCATTGACTTTGTATGGGGTAGTTTTTTGCTAATTACGTTGCTATGGTAACTCGAAACGAAAAGTTGAGTAATAGCACACATCTCGAGAACGAGAACGAATTTTTGACATCTATATATTGTGGGGGTGCAGCTACGGTTCGGGCCGCATTAATGGAGAGAGCAGTTTGGAGGTGGAGAGTAACAGGTGCCTTCATGCATTGTTCTCCTATGTACTGCTATGACAGCCCCAGTTATAGATTTACACAAGTATAGGAAAGTTTCCTCAACCTTTTCTAATCAACTGCAAAGTTTTGAACAAGTTTATGCTATTTAGATGTATCACCACGTTTTCTATCATGTTTGAAGGAAGAGGATTACCAGAAACTTCTTCAACCTCATCTTGAATCAACTTGGTGGTTTATCTCTGGACCCAGTTTCAACAGGATAACGAGCTGGTCTGGAGCAGATTAGGCTCCGACCAAGACCTCAGCCCCTGTTGAACTTTGTGGACTTCACAGATGGATCTGTGCCAAGAAACCTCTCAACCCACCACTTCTGGAGACTGAATACCGTCTTCAGTCTGTGTGTGTTTGGGTTTACGCTCTGAATTGTGTGTTCAGAAAAAGGAAGCGTGTGTAGGCGGGATCTGTCTGTGCCCACTCCGGGTTGCAGGTCAAGTGTGTGTCTTTATTCCTCGTAAAAGTCAAGTGAAGGTAGTGGCTCTGAATACAGCTGTGCAATCACATATGCTAACAGTGTGAATGAGAAAAAATCTGCAATAAATTCATCCACTGTGTCCTGAATTATTGTAAAAACTCGCTGCATCATTTCACCCTGGAAAAGTACCGGAGCCTCGTACTTCCTGCCAAATTCCAGTCCTTGAGTTTTTCCTCGGATTGAAGTTGCTTCTCTGCTGGCCGCCTCGTCACAGGGTCTTCGTCCAAAAACCCTCCCCTCTCTATGGGAGCCGATGAAATCCAGCGTCAGTTTGACCCCGTCCTGCAGCACAGGCAGTCCTGGAGCCTGCGCAACACTCTCGGAAGTGCTGAGGCCGTCTAAAATGCAACCGAAGCTCCTTGAAGTCCTCGAGGATTGAGATGTGTGTTCTCACTGCTGCGGTGGTCGAAGCAGAGTTTTCTGCGTACGAGGGCTGTTCGATCAGAACAGATGGAAATATGCATTCATGTCTGGACGTTTCTGAAATAATGCAGCTCTGTTGCAAGAGTTCTTTCTTACTTCCAGACAGTTGTTTTGATGTGTAACCATGGCAACAAGGTATTGTTTTTACAACTGGGAGCAGCTGATTAGCATCTCAAAAGTTAAAATATTATCTGAACGATGACCCCAAATCCCAGAGGAGTTGAAAAGGAGGCTTCATGTGCCTCGCTTCCACTGAGCGCTTTGGGTTACGGTTCGGGACGCTATTTTATGGTCTGGCAAAATGTTAGCAAACGTGTGATGCTGTCTGGTACCTCACAGTCTCTGTGTGCTTCCTTGCCGTGCCAGCTAATGGGGTTAACTGAGGGCAATAGATTAGTGTTTCAGCTGGTTCTGTGGCAGAGCCTGCTGAGAGAGGCTTCACACACCGTTTGACTGAGCCACAGAACACACACAGGTAGGTTTTCTCTTTTCTCCCGTCATGCTGGTTTTAAATCATGTGTAACTGATACAAAATGTAAATAATTATTTTCAAAGATTACTGTTTGCGTGAAATTCCTGCGTTTTCCGTGTATAATCATCTTTCACACCTATTTTCTTTGCTACCATTCTATGCCTGTTTCAGGATAAAAGCTCACAGGAACTTAGAAAGTAATGCCACCTTTAGAAAACTGCTGAATCTCAAGTTTTTGGAATACTTTTGCTGACTCTGTATGTTATTGGTTAACAGGGCATAGGAAAAGATGTGTGTAAGGTGAGTATAAATGACTGCTAAATCTAGAAAACATTGTTGAGATTTTGCTGTTTGGTTCAAGCCTGAGGTGAGGTGAAGTGAGAAGTTCCTTCATCAAAGCTTGATGTCTGCTGGAAGTCTCCAAGGCCTCTCA
Source organism: Anableps anableps (assembly GCA_014839685.1). NCBI lineage: Eukaryota > Metazoa > Chordata > Actinopteri > Cyprinodontiformes > Anablepidae > Anableps > Anableps anableps. Next base: position 2,304,424 of record CM026067.1, on the reverse strand, counting down.
AAGAGTCCTCACTACAGTTACATAAAAAAGTACAGAAGTGTTGAACTACTAGAGCTAGGAAATACATTCAGGAGCAGTATCTAGTTATAATGAGATGTAAAAACATGATCCTCTGACAGATTATGACTTCTTAAAAAGGCACAAAGAAATTTAAGTCTCTTTAAAATGAGAAAGTTTCTCATTTGTTATAATGAGAAAATGTCTTGTTTTAATGAGATATTGCTCCTGTATTTATTTCCGATCTCTGGCAGTTAAACGCTTCCATAGAAAATCACCTTGTTGTGAAAGATGGTGGTGAGGAGCTATCAAACTTTGCATGATGCCTGTTGAAAAAGCTAAAATTTCATTAAAACTCATTTGAAAAAAATCCCAAGATGATAACATTTTGTCTACTGTAACAGTATAGCGCTGTGTAAAAGTGGTTATTATCACTTCGATGTTACACAGAGCTGTCGTGAAGTCTTATTCTGGTTTAGCTTAACATGATCTTCTTTATTAGCACTAGGATATGCACGTCAAAGACAGCAATGAGATTAAGGAACGTGTTTTCTCTGTTGCACCATCTGTCTGCTCTGGCTTTTATTCTCACTACAGCACGTATCTGATTAACTTTTAGTGGACAGAAGGAGCAGAAGCTGAGTGCTCTGTTCTGATGTCACTGCACATCATTAGTTACGCTCGACATGTCTGACAGGTAACGATCTGTTCATATCTGCTGCCCCTCTTTTCACTAATACAATGCCACAAACCTGCAGAGTGTCTAACAGGAGAGCACACACTTTTTATTCATTGTGTAACACTCTTCACCAAAATAGAAAGGTAGAAGTGAAGTCAGGCAGGATTTCTGGGAAGCTAAACTGATTTAGCCCTCAGCCTTCCTCACTACTCCTGTTCCCAGTCAACAGCATACTGCTGTTCTTGGCCATCTTTGAACCTTGTGAACATCTCTGCTGAACTGAAAAACAACTTCTAAACACCTCTTTCAGAGACTTTAATATTTGCTCTTACCGTAAGCATTTAGCTATCTTCTTAGTAGACGGACTTTACAGAGGGCATGTGTGCTTGGTCGAGAACAGATTGGACTCATCAGAATCCTCTTTCTGTGTCCCGACCTTCAAGGTTCCCAACATAAACAGAGTGCAAGCTGCCTGTTTACAAAATATCTTCCAATGGCCAAGCAAACACACACACACACACACACACACACACACACACACACACACACACATGAACAGTATTTAACCTAGCAGGAACACACGTTGACAGAAGCTGCCCCAGGGCAGCTGTGGCTATGATGTAACTCACCACCATCAGTGTGTGAATGGGTGAATGAATGACTGAATGTAGTGTGAAGCACTTTGGGATCCCCTGAACTTGATAAAGTGCTGTACAAGCATGGGCCATTTGCCATGTATGTCTTTTCAACTACATTCATTGGGAGAAAGGTTTTGCACTGTGTTAAACACGCCAGAAGAAATGGTTGGAAATGGTGACGAGTGTTTGGGCGATTTGGGTATGAAACAATGCCAGTCAGTTATATCGTGCAACTGCGTCTACAACATGGTTGTACTCTTTACAGCACAGTGCTGGATAACATCGTATTTATGGGTGCCTTCATGTACCCAGTTCCTCTAACTGGTTCCAATATCAGGCCACTGTGACGTCTGAATGGCGCCCATGCTAAACAGTTGCCCTGTATGACTACTCAACCTTGTGCAAACTCAAAATGCAACCATTTAGATTCAGTGGAGGAGATGCTGCCAACACTAGCTAATTGTCATCCTATGTGTGTTCTCAGTGGACCAAGCAGGATGGATGGTGTACCACTAAAGATGCCCCAGGCTGTGGTCTTACAAGAGGTCAAAGATGATGTCAAAGTGACTATGCCTGATTATCTCAGCATATTACGGGAAACAGAGGTAGAAATGCTTTCCTCACTCTGTGTGTCTTTATGTGTTTTATTTGCGTATCTTCAAAGTTACATGCAATTCTGAAGTTGGTGTTTGTGTGTGTCAGTGGCTAAGACAGAACAGAGAAAGAGCAGTATTGTAGTATTTTGTCTCAGTATTGTAGTATTACCAAGAATAAATGTCATTTTAAGAGTGGAAGCCTCAAAGGGGCCAGTCTTCAATCAATCTTTGGTCATCTCTGACCCTGATTTTTCAACTTTGACTCACCCCTGCTACACTTGATTACCAAACGTATTCCCTTCTCTGCCTTCACTCACATAAGAACTGGATTGACATCCCATTCTTAAACCTTATGTTTTTTCACCATCTGATGTTGAGTGGAAAGAGCTGGGTTGCAGTCTCCACTGTGTTTCATCCCAAAAGTGTTTTATCAGGTTGAGGTCAGGCCAGTCATGTTCTTCCACATCAAACGTCTTCATCCATGTCTTTGTGAACCTTGCTTTGATTACCTGATTACCTTGCATTAAGAGTTCCTTTCAATGGGGCGCGGCGATGGTACTGGGGTAGAGCGTTTGACCCATGTACAGAGGCCTCAGTCCTTGATGTGGACCTCGGTTCGAGTCCCAACCCGTTGACCTATGCCACGTGTCTTCCCCCTCTCTCACAACCTGCTTTCCTGTCAGATCACTGTAAAATAAAGGCCACTACAAGCCGAAAAAACCCTGTTTAAAAAAAAAAAAAAAAGTTTCTTTCACTGAAACCAAGGGGCCAAGCCAAACCTTTGACAAATAGCCCCACATAATAATCCCCCCTGCACCAAACCTTCCACCTGACAAAATGCAGTCAAGAAAGTGCTGTTCTCCTGGCATTTGTGGATGATTGAATTGAAATGATTGTTTTGTAAAGTGCTTCGAGACATTTGTTGTGAAATAAAACTGAACTGAATTGAACTGAAGGATGTTAATGAAAGGTGAACCAAATTTCCGTTCTTTGAGTCAGTAGGACAACATTTCAGACTGAAAAAAGGATACAATTTTTTTTAAACGATGAAAATAAGAACAGAATCCACATCATTTCCCTTCCTGGGATTGACAAAGAGTCAGTCAGTCTAAAAAGTTCTTAGCTGCAGTAGAACAGGCTATAACAGGAATATTGTTTTCTGAACTTCCAGTACGAGTTCAGCTTGGAGAACTGGGTGTTAACTGGGCTGCAGACCAGCCCGAACGACCATCAGCGACAGCAGCCAATCACCTCTTCATCGGAACTTTTACCCTCTTGTCCTCCATATTGGATGATGTTCAGCAGCCCACAGCAGAGTCATCTAGCGAGCCGCCACAGTTCTAACTTTTGGGAACCAAGCCCTCGACAACGCTCCCACAGCCTCAGCCCTGCTGTCCTTCGCACCACTTTTACCATCTTAGACTCAGAGCATGAAGGAGGGAATACTGCGAAGGAAGCCAGTAAAAATCTGACAGCAAAAGTTTGCTTGAAGGAAGAGTGTCCAGCTTTGTGTCAGAGTTCTCAAAGAAAAGCACAGAGAGCCTTCATCCCAGACCTGCTGAATCCTCCATCCTGTCTGAGCAGCCTGCCACACAAGCGCAGGAAGAACCTGCGGCAGTGTTCTCTCTCGGGCATGGACATGTCCAAAAATCAAGATTCCAACATAGACAGACAGTCTTTGAGCCCATTCTCATACAAAGCTCCCTACAGCAGGGCCAGTTCCATTGACAAAGCCACTGACAACCATAAAACAGCAGATGCGGTAAGACAAATTGTTCATGTTATGTCTTGTCATAGTTAACAACTTGATATGTTGTAGGGGAAAAAATTGTATTAGTCTTTTTCTTTCAACTGAGCAAATATTTATGTGTGTGGATTTGGACATAAACATACATGTACAGTGAGTTGTATTCTTGGAAGTACAATTTGCTATGCCCTCAAACATTGTTAGTTTGTCCATCAGTTATGAGTGAGTCTCAAAGCCCATTAGCACTCTCATCCAAACTACGATTTTTTTTTTTATTGCTTTTTGCACAAAATGAGAACATAAACATATTATCTAAAGCACTCCACACCAAGTCAATGCAGAAAAGGTTGATGATGAAGATGACTTTGTCTGTTAATATACAGTAGCAGTAGAGAGATTAGTGGATATATGGAAAGCTAAAAGTCTCACAAAATGCTGCTGACTTCAAATAAACTTCAACCAGAAGCTGAATAAACACCACAAGATGCTTTTTAACTGCCTTTCAACCAGTAGTGTAACACTATTTGAGTGGTGAGTGTTTACCCTTTAATTTAGTTTGTATGTTTATGTAACCGTGCTGAACTTGGCAGTGTACTAGTCCAACTTTGTCCAGTTCAGATCAGTTCTGTCCCTTCTTCATATAGTTACTCTCTGCATTGTGTTTAATAATGATAAGGAGACAGAATGAAGCTGAGTGCTGTTTAACCTATATGGAACAAGATATGCACTGGTCAACAATCATGGGCTCGTTGTAGCGGGTACAGCACCTTACGAACAATAGCACTTTACATTAGCATCAAACTAGCAGATATATTTCAACTCTGTATTAATCCATTGCACTGTTTCTAAACTCAAAAGTGTACAATATGTAACTCATTAGCATCAGTACATATTACAATTACCCAGTGATCAGATGAAGTTCTAGACCAAATTTACCAGGGGGCCAGGGTGGGGCCAAGCTGAGACCAGGCTGGGACCAGGCTGGGGCCAATGTTTTTTCATGGGGGAACAGAACAAAAGAAGTAAACAAAGAAACAGGGCAATATTTCATAGTCTAATTTATTAAGTGAGCCACAGAGCCAAAAAACCACTTTCACCTCCAGAACTGCAGCTTTCAGAGCCCTGATCTAGCAGATGAAAACTGTGATCCTGTCTCAACACAGCTGAAGCTAAAAGAGCAACACCTTCATTTTCAATTCATTGTGAAAGTAAAACTGTGAAGATAAAAATGAAATTGGTCCAAGGGACCAATGAGTTACAGCTTCTGTGCCAGTGCATATCATTATTAGATACTGATTTAGTTTGATCTCTTCAGTACAGGGGCCAGGACCAGTTCTCCTGGGGTGCTGGTCGCTGTTGGCCCCTGTCTAGAACCACCTATGCCACAGATGATAGGATAGGATAAGCAAGGACGATTATACACAATGTTTTACCACAGCACTAATATCAGTGAACCCACCTCCTACCCATCTCTCAGAATAGCAACGTGGCCTCTATGCCCATTGCACTGGTCACAACCGACTACCAACAGATGACGCTGATTCCACCATAATCCATAAACCCAAATGAAAAGTACTGACAAGTGGAATCATACACAATATTAACCTTGTTCTGTTTACACTGGCAGAAGTAAATAGAATCATGATTCCAAAGCCAAATATTGAAGCTGAAACTACTGTCATTTTGTAAATCATGAGCATGAGCATAAATCATGAGCAGCTGAGAGTCCCATCGTAACAGATCTGCGGGCCTTTACATTGTTGTATAAATCTGGTCATGTAACAGGATTACTATGAATACCTTCATCAGATAACACGAGCCTTTGAGTTGCTTATTTAAATTTAATCACAAAAGACTCAGCTTCCTTCACTGCCTCAGATGCTGGGGAAGTTCTGTGTAAATGGCATCACTTATTATTTAGTTATCTGAAATATGAAATCAGTTCTCAGCATCAATTTTTCTTTTTCTTAACAACTTTAAAATTGCTCCCATAGATCTATGGTGTATAAATAGAGCCAGTAAAGCCTGCTCCCTGACAGCAGTCAGGTTACCAAAGCTTGATCAGGATTACAAAGTGAGATTTGTGTCTGTCTTCCATAGCTGTGTGTGTGTGTGTGTGTGTGTGTGTGTGTGTGTGTGTGTGTGTGTGTGTGTGTGTGTCCTGTGATGCTCTGGCCTGCTGCCAGCATTCCAGTAAAATCAAGCAATTAAAACCATGTTTAGGGCTTTTCCATTGTGTCGTGCTGGACTTCTGTCTGCTGTGTCTCTCAGATGCCTCTCAAACCAACCTCGTGGTGTAGAGCTCACCACAGAGCCCCACCATACGGGGGTCTGAGCTCCGCTTTGGACTCATCTGTGGAGCTGCTGTCAGCTTTGAGCAAAGAGGAGAGGGAGCTGCTTGGGGTCATCACTTCCCGGGGCTACCCTCTGCGCACTGCTATCATTGCCCTGCAGAGGGCAGGACAACAGACCCCAGATCAGGTTAGTTTCACGTTCACCAGAAATGATGGATTGAGGCTGATTTGTAACGTCATACAGGATATGATGATTTATCATGGTGATTTACTTCATTGGACCTAGTACCAACTCATGATGACTATTTACATATGTTTGTCAAACAGAACTTTTTAAAAGTCCTGACTCCATATTTAGAACCATATCAGCCAGACATCTGGTAATCTTTTAAAGTGGTCTTGATCAGTTAGTGTCTAGGCTTCCTGTAAAAATCTGAGAATAGAGAAAAGAGGACCACAGAGCGGTAGTGGCTATGGGGTTGTGGGAGGTGAAACTGAAACAGAAATACTGTATACCAAGCCACTTTAAGCCAGTTTAAAAATAGAGCCAAGACTTCCACAGCTTGTTGTGCATTATGTGTTTCCCATGACATGAAATGCCCTTTGCTCTGGGAGGAGTGAAGCTCAAACAGCAGGACATGGTGGGACAACAGGAGACAAACTGATGGGAGACATGGAAATTTATACCATAAAAGTGTTTCATCAGCCACTGTACATAAAAGTTAAAGGAAACATTTTTGTTATTTCATGTACATGTTCTCACATCTCCTCAAGTGTAACTCTTTCCCCAAGATAAATGGAACAAAAACACTTCAGGCCGTTTGCTTTTATTGGTGGAGTTTCACCAACATGGGGCTCAGAAAGTCAGCGGCAGCCTCAAATAGTCCTACAGTCCTCAGATTGACTTGACTTGTCTCTGTCTGCCTCCTTCCTTGGTCCATCAACCTGAGCTCACCTGTCAGCTGCCTCTGAGGTAACATTTAGTGCCACAGTGTTCTGCTCAGACTGGCTTTCAGCTGAGACCCGAGCCTGTAGGATTCATGTCCAAGATCAGAGCTCAGCCTCTGCTCACAGTATGGACAGTATGGACATGACAGACTCAAGGGAGATACAAGGACAGAAATATGAAAGCTTGAATCCTGAGTGAAAACTGTCTAATAATTCAAATATGTCAGAACCTCTATGTCACAACATGATGTAATTATTGAAGTTTTATATGGAAAATAATACCTGAAATTTTATCTATGTTCATTTTTGTTTTTGTACTACTGTACCTCTTCTTACATGGCCAACTGCTGGACTTCTCTTACTTTGGCCAATAGGATTATTGAGCTTTTATTGGTTGTTGTAAATCCAGTGAAGTGTAAATGGCTTCAATATCATGGTTCATATTCATTGATTTTATTTGCTGAAGAGGGACATTGTAAACATCTTGAACAACACACGTAAATGAATCCAGTTACAACCAAGACTGATTTCCAGTGTTTGTCCAGATGGAACAAACTGAATGACCCAAAATGAATAATACATAAACACCTGATTCTGTCATGTGAAGAACAACAGTAATGACAGTCACAAGGCCCTGATCTGCAGCATATCTGAGTAGAAGCGATTAACAACATAATAAAGATGGATTAAGATGTGTTGTGTAAGTACCACACTACCTGCTGTAAATGCCAGAAGTATTTACACTCTAATTTATTTTGTTGTTTACAAAGTTTAACATAATTTCATCCAAAAAACAAACAAACAAACAAACAAAAAACATTTATTCCAATACATTTACAAATTTCCTTTCACTATGCTTCACTGGGTCATATAACAAGCTTCATATGTGGCTGAATTGTATTATATACAGTAGTTTACAATATGTTGTGGATCGTTGCCCAGGCAACAGCTCAGGGTTTCTGGGTAGTTGTAATTCTCACTTTTGTCCACCTTTTTGTTATATAATTAGGATTTTTTAAAAAACTAAATGTAAAAATTACATAATTGTTTACAATTAGTTATTTAAATATGATTTAGTGAAAGAACACCCGCCAGAGGAATTATTTAAGCCTTTTTGAGTCATTTTCAAACGTTTATACATGGTTTGTATTCTATCAGGGGCTTCTTCAGATCCACCATACAGTTTTTCTCAGTCGCTTTGGTGCATTTCTCAGAATAGAACTGAAACTCTAAAAACTATTTGTTCAAGCTTCACTTCATTGTGTCACTTGTGCACATCAAAAAAAAGCAGTTTCTCATTGCTCTGGACACATTACAAATGCTTTTGTACATCAATGCAAGTCATTATGAACAATTCTCTGCTGTTTCCTACATTTTCAATTGTTTGTCATGTTGATCAAAATGGTCTCTACAAGTCTTTACATGCAAAATGCTTGAACAAGTTGTCATAATATGTCAGCATAGTTCTAGACATTTCCATTTGACTTTTTTTCAAACTCTTCCCTGAATTAACAAATTGCTGCCAGGTGAATCTTGACTTTGTCCAACGTAGCTAAATGTGTGAATCTGTCTGGGATCTGGAGTGTTCTGGGGTGTTCACTTCCAGGTTTCCACCAGAGGGCGCCATGGGACCAGTACCTGGAGGGTGGATCTCCACAGGTGTGCTTTCACGCACCTGCAGGTCATCAGTGATCATGTACAGCAGTATATCAGGAGCTGGCCGCCAGTCCCTCGTCACTTGTGTGTTGAAGCCTTGTGGTAAAACCTGAGTCACCTGTGTTTCCCTTGGGATTTTGCTGACTTCTAGTGATACCTTTGCTGACTCCCTATGTTCTCTTTAGGAAACTCTCTAGCTGGATTCCCCAGAACTCCTGACTACCCCTCATGTGGATTCCTTCCCTGAGTGAAACCATAACCTTCTGGATCTTCAACCCCACGGCTGGCAACCTTCAAGCTCCTGGTATTCACCTTCTCAGCGCAACCTGTCCATCCTCCAACACTCCACCATCAACCCAGTCCCAACAACCATCTGCATCCTCAAGAAACACCCCACTCAGAACTCTCACGCCGGATCCCTCTCTCACTTCCCTGGCTCTTATCATCTTCAGCCAAAATAAGATCTCCATCTCTCTCTCAGTAACTTCCCCTGTTCAGTTCCCCACTTGCATATCTCTCTCTCTGCAGTGAAGCAGCTGTCCCGAACCCCCCCCCAGGATCTTCCCATACCATTCCATCAACCGTTATCATTGTTTGTCAATAAACCTTTTAAATTTTACTGTTTCTCTGAAGAGCTTTTGTTCATGTCGGTCAGACATCTGTAAAACAAAAGCATTAGATCAACCAGTTTTCTAAAACAGCTCAAAGGTGCATCTCATGAACCATCAGCTGGCAAGTATATAGCTGGAGCACAACACAATGTTACATTTTTGACAATGTAAGGAAAGGACAAGGGTCAACAGCTAGAGAGAAGAGGAATGAGGCTGTGGCAGAGGAGTTAGGAGGCAAAACAAGAAAAGTCCCATCGCTCCAACATCACCAGGCAACGGTTTGCGACCCGCAACAGGATGCTGATGGAGTTCCTCTCACCGTGCTCTTCATTCCTTAACCCCACTGAGGAATTTTTCTCAGCATGGAGATAGAAAGTATATGACAGCCAGACACATACACAATTGGCCCCTCTCGTTGCCATGGATGCAGCATGTGATGACATCACAGCAGATGGCTGGATAAAGACCCCGACATGCGTCATTCGAAGTGCCAAAATCACTTCTCATGGTTAATAATTCCTGGATGGAAATTGTAACGCTGTTGGCCACGGAGGAGGCTGTCTGCACAAGGGTGTGGTGCGCTCGACCCCGGGGTCGAGTAGGGGCGTGGCTTATACTGAAGTGGGAGGGGTGTCCCCCAGGTGGTCTGCGCTGTTGTATGAAAGGTGTGTGCGAATATGAACAGTTCACAACCACGTGACTGCGCGTTGATTGTTCGGCTTCATATGGAGTATGTCGGGGCCTTAAGACACTAAAAGATTCTTTCCACGCTGCATCACCAGAGAGGACGTTCGTTGTGATGTGGATGAGAGTTTGTGGCCCAACAGACAGGAACATGGGGAGGTGTGGAAAGACTGTACTGTAATTCCTACAGCACTGCATGAACTGTTTTCCTTAAGGGGATCGTCTTAGATTCCTATTGTTACGTTAGTTTTAATTTTCTTTGTGCTCTGCTTTCTGTATCACAGTGACATGGTCTGTCAACAAATTACAGTAAAAGCATAAATGTGAATCTTGTGCAGTCTCTTGCCATTGATCTCCAACAATTAAAATCTACAATACTTTTCAAAGTATCATCAAAACTTTAGCCATAGTTTACATCAGAATATCCCTCCACAGTACCCTGCTATACTGACATGACTCAGCAATTTGACTGTCTCATCCAAACACACTGAAACAAGGACTTGTCATTCTGAGGCACTGACATGTTCATTAACACTGATATTTACTTTTGAGAGATGAACTAAGGATTTTGAAAAAGAGACTGGCTTTTGCAGGTAATCCATGGTGTTTTGCTATTTGTTCAAATTGTTTTGAGAAATGCACTTGCTGTTTTGCAAATGTAGGGGATGACTCGAGAAATGCACCAAAGCGACTGAGAAAACCTGTGGTACGGACTGCTACAGCAGATCCTTGCTGCCCACATCCAACAGCATCTATAATGACTTTGAAGAAACTTCTGAAGTAAAAGCCACACCATTACACTTCCATTTGGGATGAATCAAGTGTTTCTGCATAAACAGCATTAAAAGTAGCCAAAATGAATGAGTGAAAATTAAAATGAATTTTTTAACCTATGGAAGCTGGATTTTTGCTTGGGGTTCTTTTTTTCAGGGAAAGCAGCCTGTAAGACTGAATATGTGTGAATGTGTTTCTGTCTGCAGATCCTGAGTTACCTAGTAGCATGTGAGCACCTGTGTCAGCTGGGCTATGACATGGCTCAGGTGGAAGAAGCCCTGGAGATGTTTCAGAACTGTGAAACGAAGGTAAGCAGCAGTGTATGAATGCTGAAAACTTGACTCATTTCACCTGACAGGCTCAGTTTAACATGGAACTCTTTTCCTGCTTAGGCTGAGGAATTCCTACACCTTCTGAGTCAGTTCAATGAGATGGGCTTCCAGCCACACACCGTCAAAGAAGTGCTGCTTGTCCATGAAAATCACAGAGAGCGGGCGCTTGAGGAGCTGATGATGCGTGTGGCCTGACAACGTGGCAGCACATGCTATGCCGTAGCACAGTTAAAAGTGGATAATGGGTACTAGGCAAGAACGTTCCACATTTGTTTACGTGTTCTGAACGGCTGTACTCATGACTTTAATACATGTTTTTGTACTACATCACTCCAGTTGAACTCTCAGTATATGTCAGAAGCAGTTATAGGACAGTTCTATTTTGTAGAAGATATCTTAAGATGTATAAAAACTAAGCCACGAATATTGCAAAAGGGCTTCAAACCAGCTTCTACGATTATTATTTTAGATGAGTTACTATAACCAAGTTGGAGGAGGATCCTGATAAAGGGGTGAAAAGAGAAAGCACTGCTGGAATATTTGATCAGTCTTTTTCCCATTGTTATGTTGTGATCGGAGTTTTTAAAAAAAATTTTTCTTTTTTAACAGGATGTAGTCTCAGAGCTCCTGGGGGGTTTGTAATTTCTTTGACCACTGAACGATGACTGACGTCTTTTCTGCTTGGCATTTCTGGAACCACCATCTGTTTACTCCTGAACAGCAAACTACCAGAACTACTGTTGTAACTTTTCCATTTTTTCTTCTTCTTTGTTTAATAAATGAAAGTCTAGAATTTGTTCTACATTTAGATCTGAATCATTTTTGGACCACCTGATGAACACCAGGCGTCTCATGTATAAAGCATGCACACGCACAAAATATGTGCTGCGCCACATTTTACGAATAAGTAGGCATGTATAAAAATGAACGTGGCGGAAAAAGTTTGCGTAAATATATGCAAACGTTTTACCTGCCTTGTTAATATGCGGCAGCAACACAAACCTTTTCAGTGGACAATAACAAACTACAAAGCACCAAAAGTCACCTAAATACACTGAAATCTGACTCCATTCAGTGTTATTTAATCAACACTGAGTTGAATTGAATTATTTAATTTCCCTTTGGGATAAATAAAGTATTTTTGAATTTGAACTGAATTGAACCCAAGGTTTTTTTCATGATTTTAATCTTTTATTCTTTAAACTTAAAGTTTGAAACTGAACCACATTTATCCTCATACATTAAGGTAACACACTCACACACAAAAAAATAAATAGACAAAAGAAAATGATGGGAAAACCTCATTTGAATGTAAATAGTAAATTTAATCTATTTTGTTACATATAACTGCGCATCGGCCTGTGCACCGAAGCACATGAAATGCATGTTATTTGCGGGGCACTTTCATTCTCACTGATAAAGAAAACGGAGTCGGATCAGCAGATTAACTCCTAACATGTCAGGTTTGATGATTATTGAGGTGCAGAGGTTGGAAATGATCACGCATGTACATATATAGCTTCACAAAGGTGTGTAATTGTGGAACGATGGCAGCTTTGGCACTGCTGGAGGACATCGCCAATGGAAGGATCAAGAGGAAGAGTGTGTCCAGAGATCACACTGACCTGCTGGGACATGATGATGATGATGATGAGTGGTTTATTAGCCACTTTGGATTGTCCACGTCCATCACCTTGGAGCTCTGTGCAGAACTACCCCCACCCCCTCAGTGTTACAGAGCATTTCAGTGGGAATTAGTTGACAAATCAGGAATATCATTGTCATGCTTCAGCTGAGCCACGCCGTATATGTTGCCCAGATACACAAGGTTCCCCTACACTACAGCTGAGCATGCAGAAATTAAATTGCAATTTATGGTCCAACTGCACTAATATTGCTATAAGGGTACTGTCTGGAAATGAATGCACCTTTATGAATGCATTTCTGTTCTGTAAATGTGCAACTTATAAGCTTTGTGATGCACAATTGTGCCTAACAAATAGTGGCACGTTGGCCTGGTTCAACACATGCTCCCTTCATTCTGTGGAATTATTGATTTCCTCACTCAATGCAAACGACTATTTTGTATGTGTATTTTTAAATCCCTGCTGAAAACTCATCTGTTCAGAACAGCATTTTCCCTTTGATTGATCTCTAAATTTTCTTTTTTGTTTTATTTATTTTATGTGTTTTGGTTTTAATTTTATTGCTTTTATTTTTTTATGGAGGTGACCTTTGGAAAAAAAAAATCTGTTGTTATTATTAGTTGTAGTTGGAAACAGACTCAAGGAGAGGCCATTTCCATGGTTATTCATACATGTTAATTTACCATTAAAATACTTTATTCAAACGTACTGTGATGTGAAAACTTTAAACTATCTGCGGGGTTCAAGTGAATATTATTGGACTGCTTTTTTTTAAACCCCACTACCTTTCATCAGAGAGTTTCTTTCGCTGCACACTATGAAAAAAATTGCCTTTTGCAATCCAGGTTTCACATGGATTCGTCATAGTAGAAATCTAGTTCGGAACAAACCCTGCTCCAACGAGCCGCTAGCGTGAGCCTCCAGAAAAACCAAGTTCTTATTATCTAAACAAAAGTTGGTCAAATAACTGACTCCTGTGGGTAAGATACTGACTGCTTATTAGCTCTCCACAAAAGCCAACTTCAGATTTTCCCTTCAGAGGTTATTGGAGCACTGTAAAGGCAAGCTGGGAAGAATACTCCTGTCCTCAAAGCTTTTTTCTGAAGTTAGATCCAAACAATTATCCATGAGAGAGAGAGTGAGTTTAGGAAGCCTCATCTGGAATGTGTAGATGGATCCAATCCTACCAAAACCTTCCATCTCACACTTTTGTCTCCACTGAGTCTTCTCCACCATGTACTCTGTCGTCACATGTCTGCTAAGGGTAAACACAGAATCCCCTCTCACCACAGCGGTGAACAGAGAGCCTTTGCTGTTCCCATAGTGACCAGACATGGCCGTCCACTGATCTGTCGTCAGGTTGTAGCAGTCCATCACACACAGCAAGAAGTCCTCACATGGTCCGTTCCGCATCACGTACAGATTATCCCTGTGACCCAACATATAAAGTCCATAACTCTGCTGGCGGATGAGCGTTGTGACCAAACGCCATCGGTCGTATTCAGGGACATACTCGTGGATATCCGTGGCCCCCTTCCCTCTCCAGAGACAGATAAAGATCCTGTTCATGACTACAGCAGACACCACAGAAGCTGCTTGGCAGGGGAGGGCTGAGACCAAACCCCAGCTCCCCTCAGACAGCTGAAGTCTCTCCACTGATGACAGGTCCTTCATGTTGAACTTCCCTCCTAATGCATAAAGAGATCCCTCGTGACCTATCAGTGTGAAGCTGTAGCGCAGCTGCTGGGGACCACAGATAGTGGACCATGTGTTATCTGCTGGGTTGTAACAGAACCCAGCCTCCACAACCCTTTTACTAACATCATGCACTCCTCCAATGATGTACAGTTTGTTGTCAAGGACAGCCACCCCTGCCATGCTGGTGCTGGTGCTGAGCGGTAGCTGTGTGAGGGCCTTCCACTTCCTGTGTTCCTCGTCCAAATAGCAGACTGTTCTCTGGACGTCCTGCAGCAGTTCTGAGGACGGAGAGTGGCTGCACACTGCCATGTAGCTGCTCGGGAGAACAGACTCGATATATTCCACCATCTTGCTGGGTAAGGCGTGCACATCCTCTTTCAGATCAGTGTACATGTCTCTGATGAATAAGGCTGAGTGGTGGGACAGCTCCCACACTCCATAGACTGCAGCTGTGTGATACATAAGCAAACAGTTTTCAGAATTGATTATGTTAATCATGTGCTTGGTGAGAGCTGGTACCTGGAGAAAAGCTGTGCATTCAATAGCTTCTACAATCTGGTCACTGTCAAGCATGGGACGCTGCCCTTGCAGCACCTGCAGCAGGACTAGGAACCCCTGAACTCCAACGCTTTGCAGCAGCACCTCCTTCTGTTGGCATTCTCTCATTCCAGACTGGAACAATGCTCTGAAGTACTCACAGTTCTCAGCCATGATGATTTTGTCCACACTGAAAATATTGCCGTTGATGTTGACCCTCACCCTGTCTACTGTCTCACTGTGTCCGGTCCGTGGGCAGTTGCTGGCCTCCATCATTTTCTGCAACAGTCCTTCTACTAAATGCTCTTTCACTAAAAAGGAGTTCAATCTGTTTTGAAATCCAACCACATGCACTGCTTGTTGAACTACCACAGAGGGTATTCTCCTCTCTCTATTTGTTGGCACAGCTCTGAGAACACACTCTATACATAGCAGCAGCAGATGCAGAGGTGTGACAGTCCAAGATGACATGTAACCTGAGCAGACAGAGGAGCTGGATGATGGCATGGTGGCTGGAAACCAACAATGATTCCCTCTTTGTTTGTGGAACAGCTGAACATCTGACCTTGGCTATTAAACCCATACAAATGGAACAATAGTTCATTCATCTGGGGGACATGTCACACATGTCACCATTTCAACACCCAGTCTGTCCTTGGGATGAGTGTGCAGTCAAGTTTAAAGTCAAAACTGGCTCATTTGCTACTGAGATGCATACAGTCTAGATTCCATGTGTTAATACTCTGTAATGTACTCATTTTTAACCTTAGCCATGGTGAAGATGACCTGCTGACGTTCACAATGAGCATCAGAATAGAGATAAAAGGGGATTTAAGTGACTTTGAACGTAACATGGTTGCTGCTGCTGACGGGCTGGTCTGAGCATTTCAGAAACAGCAGATCTGAGGAGGATGGTCCAAAATGGTCCAGTGAACAGCAGCTGTGTGGATGGAAATGGATTGTTGATGTCAGAGTTAAGAGGAGCGTTGACAGACTGGTTTGAAATGAAATGATATAAAGGCAACGGTAGCACAAATAACCACTCATTACAAGCAAGGTATGCGGAATACCATCTCTGAATACATGAAACACTGAACCTTGAAGAAGATGGACTACAGTACAGCAGAAGATCAGGATTTAAAGACAGTCTCCACAGACTGATCAAATCTGGAGAATAACAGATTAGAACAAAATGAGAAAAAAACATTGTCTTGTCCAAGGAGTTTCTATATCATTAATATTTCGCCTAAAGCTGCACTAAACACTAATATTTCCAGTCAGGAACAGTTTCTTCACATGTCAGGTGATCAAGTAGCTGGTTCCAGACCTAATGGGGTCCATTCTCCCGGCTTTGGTCTGGCCTTTGCCAGGAGTATTCTGGACAGGTTTTTCTGTGTCTTATTTTAAAACAGGCTGTCAAGCGCATCCTTAAAATGTCTTAAATTCATGTATCTAAAATTAAGGCCTTAAAATGTCTTAAATTCATTAAAAAAAAAAAAAAAAAAAAAAAAAAAAGTAAGTTGGCCTTAAATACATTAATCACAGGTCTTAAATTTTGTCGTGGCAGGACTATTTAAGCTCATATATTCAATGTAGTTTGGGTTTTTTTCTCACAGGGGACTTTTCTGTCTGTCAAAAGTTTGAGTCGCCTTCAGACATCTTCATTGCGTTCTGTGACTTGAGGTGGTTGAGGCTACCGGTAACTAGCTGCAATAAGGATTCAATTAAATGTCCAATTAAATGCAAAAGAATAGTTTTTGAATAAAATATTTTGTAAATTGTAAATTATGCAGCAAGGACTTTTTTCTTTATATGAAATATATAAATATAGAAGTGTTAACTCAAAGAGGTGAATTAAATATATTTCAAGTGTTCCTGCTAACACCAGTAATGAGTGAAAATTTAAATCAACTCTGGTATAGCGTTACAAGTACTCTAGATAAGATTGATAATTTAACACCTGAGGAGTAAAATTTTGACTCAGAAAAATTGGGTTCTTGAGTAACAAAATAAAAATAGTACTTTTTACTCAATTCTGGAATTTATTAGGTGGTCACGCATGTACAATAAAATTGATTCTGTGATTCTGTAGATGCTGAATAAAAGTGGCCTGTGGATTTTTATTAGAAATAACTCACTGGTTTAAACTAATATAGAAGCACTTGTTCTTAAAGCACGGTAAACAACGTTAGCAGAGGTACATATGTGGCAGCACAAGGGTGTGGGATAGTTTATTTGGTGCTCTGCCCTTTAAATTTACTTATCCCACTGATCAGGGTTAGAAAATTAAACAAGATTTACCAAAGAAAATCAGAATGGTACTAAATCAGATAAAATAAACCCAACCTTGGACACATACACCCATTAAAATCAAGGCTCCAGTTAAAGGACCTAAAACTTTAAGGCTGCTGAACAGCAAGGCATGAGGCTTGAATAAAAGCTCAAACAAAACCAAAAGGAAATCAAAAACCAAAATGGAGAAACAAAACACAGAACAAGGCATCAAAAAAAACAACAACAAAACAAAAATGGAAAAACAAAGCAGCAGGGTCTCCTCCGAGCTGCAGCAGCTTCACTGTCTAAAAAAAAAAAAAAAAGTAATAAATGGTAGTTTAGCCAAGGGGTAAATGGTAAAGTGTAGTGGAAGGGACAGCTTATACCTACCAGACCCTCTCAATTACTCCACCCAAACCGGAGAGCGCTTTCTGGCCAAGCAGCGACAGGAGGCTCAGCTTGCCAGTGATTTCTCAAGTGCAAACAGGTTGAATCAAAATAGTTCAAGTACTAAAATCCTGACAGTGAGCACAATACCTACCCCTTCTATGGTGCTATGATCACCTGGGGAGGAGAAGTTACTACCATACCCTAGCAAAAGCAGGAGACTCCACAAAGTAGTCCTTTCTGGATTCACAAAGAAGCTGGATTAAACAAACAGCCATCTACAGCTTCTGTGCAATTGGAGAAGGTCTTCACTGCAACCAGTTGACCTGTACACACTGCTGACAAACCATGCTGGAACTGTGACCATGTCAGAGAGCAGGGAACAGCAGGTGAAAAAGCCTCCGTTTATACCCACAGCACCCTTGCTGGCAGTTAATTGGATCAAACACAGCAGTGCTCGATCACTGAGAGCAGGCTCAATTCATCCTGCGACACATAGTTTCTCTTATTCTCTGTATTTTGTCAGTTAAAAATTCTAGAATGCTGTGCATCTTAGTTCTGATTGGTTCTTTTTTCTAGACTTTAGTTCATCACGTTTCTGCTTGAATCATTGAATGTTTGGACAGTTATTCCCTCTGGTTCTGGATGCTGTGCAGCTGGAAGGAGTTTTGCTCTCACTACTTTACTTTTGGACAGTTGTTATGTGTAACCATAGCAACAAGGTTACACCTAGTGATAACTGAAGTCTAACCCCAAATCTCAGAGGAGCTGAAAGGAGGCTTCATGGATGCAGAGCAGGACCAAAGATTGGAGGGAGAAGGAGGAAGTTCAGACCATCTCTTCCATCCATCACGATAGACGAGGATCAGATACTCATCGTCTCTCTGCCCGGCTTTCTGACCAGACAGATCTAAAGAGGAGCAGGAAAAGCAAAGGAGGTGGATTAGCAGAGCTCAACAACAACTGATGTCATGAAGGCCATGAGACTGTCATACAGCAACAGTCTTCAGTCAGAGGCCTCTAGAGATTAGTTGTAAGCCTGGCTGCTACCGGAGGTCCTTCCTGCCCACAGCATCACCATCTACAACGACTCTTTCAAGATACTTGGATGATATGAGTTGTGACAACATTTAATTTCGCTTTCGGATAAAGTATTTTTAAAATTCAGATAAAATAACAGTATATAGTACATGCTAGAGTGGCCATAACAGGTCAGTGTACAAGTTAGAGACTTGAACTCTACTAAAAATGTTGGAGGGATTTGAAAAAGGCAAATGCAAAATTCAAACCCATTACTAGTAATGAAGTGGAAGCTTTTGCCCTTGAGGAATGACTTAGATTCCTCAGGAATGCTGGCAGAAGCTGCTGTCTGACTATGAATCCCACTTGTAGCAGGTCATGACAGCAGTAGGGAGCTCTGTTCAGGATTAAAGATGCTTGTTGGGAAGGGCTTGATTAAAAACGGGACTGCACTGATCATTAAACGTAACATTTTATGCTTTATTTGGAGAATTTGGTTAATTGCTTGAGTTTGTTATTGAAAATTGTTTATTGCAGGATTTGAACAGTTTGATGCTCTGATCTGGTTCAGTTTGAATCAGAGTAGAACTTGTGGGTATAGGAAGGGGATATATAGTTCAGAGAAACTGATTAACAGCAAATATGTGGTTATGCTTTGTCAGAGTGATTTGAATAAACTTGTGTTCTGACATTTCTTAAGGATTTTTCACAAGGAATTAAAAGCTATAGGTCCAACAACATAATTATGGATAGATAGAGGAGATTATTTTGAAGGGTAAATTTGGATATGTTCCTGTATGGAAACAAAACAAACAGCTACAAATATGAAAACAAGGATATTTGTGAGCTCGCATGAAAGACAGAACACAAGCGCTGAGCTGCACTAGTTTTTACTAGTTAGTATTTAGAGTCTAACCACAAAGCACTTCGTCAGTTGATGTGTTCATTAAGCTTAGTTCAACTTTTACTGTTTGTCCATGAAGCTTTTTACCTAAAATGGAAAGATGAGTGAATGAGCTGCACACGGCACTATTCCTTCTGGACTGGGAGCAGAAGATTCCCAGTGACCACAGATCTGAAGTATCATCATCAACCCTCCCTTCTCAATGTCAGTTGGGGCTTCTGCCCAAAGGAGAGCAGATGTTTTCCTGTCCCAGCTTTGCTGCATGGACATGACTCCGTCTGCTGTCACCAGCAGAGAAACCAGAAGAAGCGTCAGAACCAGGAGTCTGCGACAGTCT
This sequence comes from Anableps anableps, assembly GCA_014839685.1. NCBI lineage: Eukaryota > Metazoa > Chordata > Actinopteri > Cyprinodontiformes > Anablepidae > Anableps > Anableps anableps. Next base: position 2,284,665 of record CM026067.1, on the reverse strand, counting down.
GAAGTTGACCATGTCAGTGATGTTTGGGAAGGCAAAGCCATGTGCTGAGTGCAACCTGGTTCTGCTTGGAGTGATGGGCTGTGGAAAATCAGGTCTGTGTTCCATTTGTTTCTGCAAGAAATTGATGTTATTTGGTCACAAAATATTGTAAGTAAACCATGTTTATTTATTGGTTATACAGATTTTAATCAGTATTTTAAGTTCTGTTTTTAGTTCTGAGAGAATCTCGATGACATTTTATTTCAGGAACAATGAGAATTTTTTTTTCAGGGTGGTCAAACAGAACAGCAGTTCCATCGTTTCTCCTAGTAAATGGGATTGTTTATGTTGCTATGATTTTCCCAGGACTCTGACTGACCCCCACCCCCATCGGTCCCCTGGGGCTCCACATTCTTTTACACAGATTGTTTTATGCTCCTTTTCTCATTTTACAGCTCTCACTGTCAAGTTTCTCACAAAACGCTTCATCAGTGAATATGACCCTTGTCTTGGTGAGTCTTCTCTTCTTCTATGACAACAAAATGATAGTTACAATAATGAGAACATTTCCTGCTGTGCTGTGGTTGTGTCTGTCTGTGCCTGTTGGGTCTTTACTTTGCTAAAGACCCAACAAATAAATCATATTACATGAAAACAAAATGATTACAAACTGACTTTCATAACAGGACAACCAAATTTACTGACCCATATTAATAATAGTAGTAATGACGATTGTAAATAACAACAGACATACAGCATCAGAATGTTTACCAACTCCTTTTCAATGTATATACACACTATATAATAACATACTTTCATAATATGAGTTATATGACAAACAAACAAAAAACTAATGATGATAATAATTATAGTAAAATGACAATAATAATCTACAAATAATAATAGTAACACAGAGGGAAGGAAGTAAGAATCATTATCATAATACATATTTATATTAATCCTTTTCTTCCCTGTACATTGTGAGTAATATAGTTTTGTATTTATTCTTAAACTGGTTGATTCTTGGACATTGTTTTAGTTTCATATTCAGTCTGTTCCATTGTTTTACTTCAGTTACAGTGATACAAAACATTTTCATAGTTGTTTGGGTACTGCATATTTTGAAATTCAGTGTTCCCCTTAGGCTATACCAACCATCTCTTTCATAAAACATTTCCTGAAGATTTTTAGGTAATAGATTATTGTGGATTTTATACATAAGAATATATCTACAGTGCTCACAAAATTAAAGGGAACACTAAAAAAAACATCCTAGATCTCAATTAATTAAATATTCTCATTGAAAAACTTTACTATTAACACAGTGGGATTGATTGAGAAGAAAATAACACAAAAATGATCAATGTAAATCGAAATTATTACACCATGGAGATCTGGATTTGGATTCATACTCAATATGAAAGTGGAAAATAACATGACAGGCTGATTCACCGTCAGTGAATATTCCTCAAGACAAATCTAAATGAGGCTCAGTAGTGTGTGTGGCCTCCACGTGCCTGTATAACCTCCTGACAACGCCTGGGCATGCTCCTGATGAGACGGCGGATGTTCTCCTGAGGGATCTCTTCCCAGACCTGGATTAGAGCATCAGTTAGCTCCTGAACAGTCTGTGGTGCCACGTAACGTTGGTGGATTGACCCAAACATGATGTCCCAGATGTGCTCAGTTGGATTCAGGTCTGGGGAACAGGCAGGCCAGTCCATAACGTCAATGCCCTAATCATGCAGGAACTGCTGACACACTTCAGCCACATGAGGCCTTACATTGTCATGCATAAGAAGGAACCCAGGGCCCACTGCAGCAGCATATGGTCTCACAATGGGTCTGAGGATCTCATCCCGGTACTTTATGGCAGTCAGAGCACCTCTGGCTAGCACATGGAGGGCTGAGCAGCCATGCAAAGAAATGGCTCCCCACTCCATGACTGACCCACCACCAAACTGGTCATACTGGAGGATGTTGCAGGCAGCATAATGTTCTCCACAGTGTCTCCAGGTCTCCAGACTCTGTCACATCTGTCACATGTGCTCGGTGTGAACCTGCTTTCATCCATGAAGAGCACAAGAATCTGCTAATTCTGGTGTTCCCTAGCAAACACCAGTCATCCTGCCGGGGTTGGGCAGTTAGTACAGGCCCTATATGTGGATGTCAGGCCCTCATACCACCCCCGTGGAGCCTGTTTCTGATGGTTTGAGTCGAAACATGCTCATTAGTAGCCTGCTGGAGGTCATTTTGTAGGGCCCTGGCAGTGGACCTCTTGTTCCGCCTTCCACAAAGGATGAGGTAGCGGTCCTGCTGCTGGGTTGTAGCCCTCCTACAGCCCCCTTCATGTCTCCTGGTGTACTGGCCTATCTCCTGGTACCTATTCCAAGCTCTGGACACTGTGCTGAGAGACACAGCAAATCTTCTTGCCACCACTCACATTGATGTTCCATCTTGGATTAGCTGCACTACTTGAGCAACTTCAGTGGGCTGTAAAAAACGCCTCATGATGCCTCTATGCGTGACAGCACTGACAAAATGAAAAAGTGACTAAAAGTTCAACCAGAAAGGACAAGAACAGAGAAATGATCTGTGGTCACCACCTGCAGAATCATTCTTTTATAGGGGTCATCTTGCTAATTGCCTCTCATTTCCACCTGTTATATGTTCCATTTGCACAGCAGCAGGTGAAATTGATTCACAGTAAGTGTTACTACCTAACTGGTGACATTGATTCCACAAAGGTGGGGCTGATTTGGAGTTACATTGTTTTGTTTAGGCGTTCCCTTTATTTTTTTGAGCAGTGTATATAAAATATTGTGATATTTCACAATGTCTTGCAACTTTAGTAAATTAGACTTGTGTGTGAAAGAAGACTACTACTACTAGCATTGTGTATTACTCTGACAGCTCTTTTTTGCAATTCTATTAGTGGTTGTAATGATGATTTATATGTATTGCCCCACACTTCTGCGCAAAAACTTAGATATGATTGAATCATTGAACAATATAGAATGTGGAGTGACTTGCTATCCAGATATTATCTTTCTCTGGCCATAATTGAAATACTTCTTGATACTTTATTACAGACGTAATTAATATGAGGTTTCCAACAAATTTTATCATCTATTATTACTCCTAGAAACTTAGTTTCATGCACTCTTTCTATAATAACACCCTCTATTTTTATGCAGTCTGAGCACTTTTGTTTATTGTTAGTGAATATCATGAATTTTATTTTGCTCAAATTTCATGATAATGTATTCATATCAAACCAGCTCTTAATTTTGATGAATTCTGAGGCAATAGTATCCAAAAGTTGTTGTAGATTCTCAAAATAAGTTTTAGGACTGATGATACCTTACATATGGCATTAATGTATAAAATGAATAATTTAGGACCCAACACTGACCCCTGCAGAACACCACACACAATGTCCAAGCATCCAGACTGAAATTCTCCCATCTTCACAAATTGTTTCCTGTTCTTTCAACAACTTTTCACCCAATTTAGTGCAGTCATGGGGTCAGTGGGATTTGTTCCAATTTTCTGATTAAAATGTTGTGATTTATAGTATCAAATACTTTTTTAAGATCTATGAATACCCCTACAGAAAATCTCTTTTTATCTATAAAGTTAGTAATGTCTTCAGTAAGGTCAATTAATGCATGTGATACGGATCGTTTACTTCAAAAGCCATATTGACTATGCACAAGCAATTGGTGTTTTTCAATGAAATTGTCTAATCTGCTGTTGAATAGCTTTTCCAGGATCTTTGAAAATTGTGGAAGAAGAGAAACAAGATGGTAATTTGTGAAGTGGTGTTTATCTCCACATTTATACAGTGGAATAACTTTAGCAATTTTCATAGAAATAGAAATCCCCTCAATTACCTTTTTTTTTTTTTTTTTTTTTTTTTTTTTTACCAATGACATATCAATGTCTTTATAATCAGAGGATGTTTTTTATTTTCCATGTTTACGATATCTATAACTTCACTTTCATTAACTGGTTTAACAAACATAGTACTAACATTTCTTTCTATTACAATATCACTTAATGTCCCAGGATTTTATATTGCGTCTGCTAGTTTTGGACCAACAGATACAAAGAAGTGATTGAATTTATTAACTATTTCATGAATATTATTTATTATTTTCAATAACATAGTCAGTATAGTAAGTTTTTTAGAGTTACTTACAATTACCCATAATAGCAGTTAACTTATTTTTATACTTTTTATAGTTTTCTTCAGCTTCAATAGTTCTATGTTGTATAAAATTTTTATCGTGTATTTTTCTTTTTACAAGCATTTTCAGTCCCCCTGACATCCATGGATTATTTTTGTGCCTTTGTTTTTTACAGTATAGTTTTATAGGGCAGTTTTTTATCATAAAGCATTATAAATATTCTCAAAAACCCATCGTAAGGCTTATCAGCATTATTTTCTTTGTGTATTAATTGCCAGTCTTGTTTTAAAAAAATCTTTTTTAAGTGCATCAATGCACTCATCTGTCTTGACCCTTATATGAAATGGTTTATTGTCTTGTTTATTTTTTCCGCTGTAACAGTTATACAATGTGAATACTGAGAGGTGGTCACTGATGTCATTTACTAACAATCCACTAACTAATTTGCTTTCCATATCATTTGAAAAAAATATTGTCAAGCAATGTGGCACAGTAGACTGTAATTCTAGTGGGTTGGGTAATTTTAGGATAGAAGCCAATACTGTACATAGTATTAATAAAATCCTCTGAAGCTTTGTGGTTATTTGGATTTAATAAGTTTATATTAAAGTCATCACCAACAAACATGATTCTGTTTCATGTTAGAAAAGTGTTCCTTGAGCTAGTTTTTAAATATGCTTCTGTCAGAACCTCGTGTTCTGTAGATACAGCTTATGATCATATTTTTCAGTTTTTCCCTACTTATTTCAGTTGTAAGACATTTGTGCACATTGTCTTCAACAGTTGACATTTTTTCCACCACTTTTTAATTATAATTCACGTCCACACATTTGGCTATACCACCACCCTTTTAGTTTTTTCTATTCATGCAGACCATTTCATAACCAGGAAGTTCAAAATCCATCCCGTTATCACTATTTATCCATGTTTCTGATATTAAGACAATATTGAAGAACTGTGTAAATTGATTTAGGTAATCCTTAATATTATGAAAATTTGCATACTTCTGCCATTAAAATGAATAATTGATATTTTGTTTTCAGTTGATAAAGTACTGTTAAACTGGTCAACTGTATAATATTGACCGTCATTGTTGATATACAGGAAAAAATTATTTTCTGGGTCAATGTCATTTTTTGATGTCGTGTGACTTATAGTTAGTATATTATACAGTGTTTAGTTCTAGAGGTTCAGTGCATCTAGGCCTTGTAGTAAATGGTCAGCTTTACAATCTGTAATGTTTTTTTTGAATATCATGGATAATTTGATATGCAACATACCCCATGATTGGTAGCAGCCTTATGGTTGTTTTGGTGTGCTGGTGCATTGTCAGGTAATCAGTTTGTCATGTCACAGGTAAGCGATGTCTCCTCTTCCAACTCTCGGTTCAGGCATCAGTTCTTTTCTCTTGACAGTTTCTGTGAAGTCCTCATTAATACAGATATTTGACCCTTTCAGAAACTTGGTGCAGAGCAATATAAATCTTTGTCCTTGAACCTCAATAGCTTGACTATGATGGGTCTAGGTCTGTCACCACTAGATTTCCTGGTGGGATGTGCTCTTTCCACCTCTATTTCTTGATGCAGTTTAAGTTTCTCCATGAAGATGTTTTCAGTTTGTGCCCAGGTTTCACCTGGTCTCTCCACAACTGCAACCACCAAGTTGTTAAATCTGGACTGTCCCTCCAGGTATTCATTTTTGTCTGTGATGGTTAGCATTATGATCATCTGATTTCAACTAAGCTTTGGGAAGCATTTTGTGAATTTCACAGGCAGGTTTGTGAAAACAGCTTATGTCAGAGGTGGAGAATGGTGGGAAGGCCTGGTAGCTCCTTCCTCACCTAATGGTGGAGCTTGATGCTGAACCTGGTGCCTTGGCCTGGATGATAGAGCCTGTGGGTACTTGCTCAGCTGATGAGCAGTACTTACAGAGGTTTCAACAACAACAACAACAACAAAAAAAATCAACATGTTGACTATCAAGGCTCAGAGTCCATGAACTTCAATAAAGTATATAAATCAATGATTGTTTGGCTTAATAATTTGCTTTTATGTTAAGACAACCTAAAAAAAAAAAAAAAAAAAAAAAAAAAAAAAAAAAAAAAAAAAAAAAAAAAAAAAAAATGCTATTTGATTTGTTATGGTTTTAGTAAGCTGTTTGACCCACATGCAGAGAACACTTAGTAAACTTAAAAAAAACAAAAAACAAAAAAAAAACAACCCATAAAGATCAAGAAAATATGATTTGAAAATATTGATTAATTTTCCACTTACTACTAATCAAAGGCAGCTCTAAACAGGTGGGTTTTCAGGCTTGATTTAAAGGACCTCTGTTTTGGCTATTTTGCAGGTTTTTTTGGAAATTTGTTCCATATTAGTGGTGCATAAAAGCCGAATGCTTCTTCGTGTTTGGTTCTGGTTTTAGAGATAAATAGTAGGTTAGAACCAGAAGACCTGAATGGTCTGGAAGGTTGATACAATGACAACAAGTCTTGTATGTATTTTGGTGCTAAACCATTCAGAGATTGATAAACTAACAGAAGTATTTTAAAGTCTATTCTCTGAGCTCCAGGGAGCCAGTGGAAGGACTTTAGAGCTGGGCTGATGTGCTCTATCTTCCTCGTCTTAGTGAGAACACCAGCAGCAACGTTCTGGATCAGCTGCAGCTGTCTGGTTGACTCTTTAGGCAGACCTGTGAAGACACTGTTGCAGTAATCAATGCGACTAAAGATAAACATATGGATGAGTTTCTCTAGATCTTGTTGAGACATTCGTCCTTAATCCTGGAAATGTTCTTCAGGTGATAGAAGGCCGACTTTGGAACTGTCTTTATGTGACTCTGAATATTTAGGTCTGAGTCCATCACTACACCCAGATTTCAAGCCTGATCACTAGTGTGTAGTTGTAATAACTGAAGCTGTGTGTTGACTCTATTTAGCTCCAAAAATAATTTCAGTTTTGTTTCCATTCAGCAGGAGAAAGTTTTGGTACATCCACACATTGATTTGTTCTAAGCATTTGTTCAGAGCTTGGATGGGTTCATAGTCATCTGGTGACAACGTAATGCAGAGCTGTGTATCATCTGCATTTTTAAATGGTAGCTAGTCTTAATACTTGTTTTAATCTGAGCTAGTGGGAGCATGTAGATATTAAATAAGAGGGGTCCCAGGATTGAACCTTTGGGTACGCCACATGTGACTTTTGTCCTTTTTGATGAAAAGTTGTCTATTGACACAAAGAAATCCCTGTTCTTTAGGTAGGAGTCAAACCAGTTGACTCAGTAAATTATAAATTGCCAGTTAAAACCATCTTTGTGAGGAAACCAGTGGATTGCGTCGGATATTTGCTTTGATTCAGTACTCTGTTCTGCATATGCCCAGTGCAAAAACTGCTTTAAAAAAAAAAAAATGCTGTATTGAAGTAGAACCCAAGTGCAAGCAAACCTGAAGACTGGAGGTAAGGTGAAAGTTCTTTAATAAAATAAATATAAACTTACAGTTTGGCATGAAGGGATCAGGAGAGTTAGCTTGCAGGAAATAGCAGGAATAAACTAGGAAACTAAATACAAAGGAATGAACATCTATAGCAAGACTTTAAAGATAATACTATGAGCTGAATATAGTAAGACCTGTTGACCAATATTGAATGCAGGAACTGAGTTTAATATTGCTAGACCTAAGAAAGTAAATATACAGTAAGGAAATGATTAAAAAAGAAACACAAATGAAACCCATAAACTTCAACACCCAAGAATCATGATAGAAATAGATAATAGACATATTTGTCCTCCATCTCAAGAGGTTTTCTGATTTTTAGTTTTTGGGAGTAAGTTTTACTTAAGGAAAATCTTAAATGTTTAATTGTGTTGTTTGAACAGGATTGGCAGTCAGTGGCATCTTAATTTTTTCCACATATGATGCTATAGAATCTACGATGTTTGATTTATGACATTTGTGAGAATTTGTGATGGCTGTGAATTTGGTATTGGTATTTGTTTGGTCTGAACATTTAGATCCAGCCATTTGGTCGACAGCACAGAACATTAGAGGATCTCAAAACAAGGAGTTCCTTTTCTAGCAGGAGGAGATTTAATAAAACTGTTTCTTCAGGGAAAACATGAGGGAGGGAAGAATGTGAGGCATGGTCAACAACACCGTGATGTGAACATCATGCAAAATCCTCAAATCAAACAGATATTTGTCCATTAGCAAACTTACCTTCAATCAATTATTACATAAGACATCTGGAAGTATCTCTGAAACCATCAGTACTTCTTCCGTCTGTGTTATTTTTCAGAGGATATCTACTCATCAGATGAGGTTGTGGACCAGCAGCCTGTTACAGTTCGAGTGATGGACACCTACGACCAAGTATGAACCACAGTGTTAGACAGCAACCACTGTTGGATTCACCAGAAGACCTGCAATGATCAGCATGATGTTCTCAGTTATCAGATGATTATACTGCTGGCACAGGTTAACTCTGAAAGTTCATAAAAATAGCATTACTAATCATCAGTAGCAGGGCTGTGGGTAAGGTTCTCCCTCTGGTGGTGAAACACTGGAACAGTCAGCTTTTGACACTCCTGAAACACATTTCAGATGAACAGTCCTCTACAGTTTTCAAGGGGATCAGTTTACAAGTGATCTGGAGTTTTTGCAAACAACACTTTAATTTTCATTTACATTTCCTCTGAGACACCTTACTCCTCAATACACAGTGCAGGGGTGGTGACATCACTGTATAAACTATTTCATGTAGTTGATATTGCTGCATATGTCAATTCTCCAAAGAATTTCACAGAACTAATAACGTCACCTTTTTGTAGGGGCTTGTTTTGCCAGGCCAGATTTCCCTCCTCAGTAAAAGGGTTTGATATGATAATGATACGTGGCTCTACCTAGTTGACTTCACTCTGATTGGCTACAACCATATTTGGGAAAGTCTTCAGTAAAATGCGCTGAACATCGTCTCAAATTGAGGTTACAACTGCGTGCTACTTCCCCATAAATGAACTTCAGCCACTCTTCTCTGATTCTCTCATCCTTCAGGAGGAAGTGGGAACTTTCATCCGTTTTTGAGCTCCCTCGGACATAACAGCTTCCCTTTCTAGTAGCCATCCTCTCCTTAAATGGAGCAGCCAGACATGCTAGCACGACTTAGCCCTTAAATTAGCCAGTATAGAAGAAACAAAGCTGACTGCCTACGAGCAGGGCTTTTGAGACCAACTCTTGACATTCACATGGCCTCATCAGAGTACAACAGATCAGATTGTAACCCCAAAACCACTGAAAAATGAAATTTATTGTCATGACACGAATGTTGAGTCATTAAAATGCGAAATATCGAGTGGGAAATTTGGAGAATTATTTTGCATTAAAATGTTCTGAATAATATCATCAGTGCCAGTTCACCCTGAATGAGAACTACTTCTCAATGCAGATCAGTCTGGTTCAGAGGAATCCATCCCTTGATTCATTCACACCTGGTAGTTTAAGGAACACTGAGCTGTGAATTTGAGTGCAAAGCATATTTTCTGACTTTGGCTTAATGGTAAAAAATTAAAATGTTATGAATGTGTGTGTGTGTGTGTGTGTGTATGCTTTAGCTGACGCAGCTCTTTTGGCTTGCCTGATGCTGGAGTCCTATGGACATTTCCAGGAATACTTAACATCTGTTTCCTATCAGACAAACAACTTCAAACACAACTCAGTCTTTATTCAGCTTGCCAAATCCTGAATTCCTTCCTGACTTTGCAAGTCAGAGTGACACACACCAAATTCCTTCTGATAAAATCATGCCTTAGTCCAAAACAGCCGAATAGCATAATTATTAACAAACAAAATAATAATTATTATCCTTCATGTGCAGGAAGGTCCAGTGAATTGTGAGCGTTATCTGTCCTGGGCCGATGCGTTCCTGGTGGTCTACAGCATCAGTGATATGGAGAGCTTTAAGGGCTGCCAGCTCTACCTGCAGACACTCTCCGTGCATAACAGCACCTTCAGGTCCCAAACTCCCATCCTCCTGGTTGGCAACAAGCTGGACATGGACAGATACAGGCATGTTATTTTTCTTTGGGTTTCTGTTATACCTCATGTGTTTCTTGGTATGTGTTTTATAGATCAGGAGGAAGAAAACTGAGCCTTTAGGCTTCATAGTTCTGAAGTTTGTGGTGGCATTTTACCGTTGGAGGAATAGGCTGAACATCTTGATATTAAGTGCTATTTAGGTCATATTTCAATAACTGATGTCAAAGTTATTTATTTACCTATTTGTAACAATGGATATGTGAAGACAATATAGCTCCACTAAAACTGCTGCCATGAGGGAAAAACTAAGGGCAGTACGTAACAGGGAACAGTTTTGAACACTGGCTGCTGCAAACCTAGAGGAGGATTTTGGTAGCGTTATGGTAGACTGCAGAAATTAATTTGTTAGACAACAACATCAGCAGATATGCTTTAGTTTTAGCTAAAGAAAGTTCAAGAGGAGAGTAAACTTGTGAAGGCAATTGAGGTGACATAAAAGTAGAGCTGTTAGCTGAGTATAAAAAATGTTGAACATTAGCAGTGCAAGTGAGGAAAACTGCTAAAGTGTTTTTCAAATGGTAAAAGAAACTTGTGAAAATCATGATGAAAGAGTGTGTGAAATATTCAGAGAGACGGTGCAGTTAGATGAGCAGAGCTGATTTCTCAAGAAACATCAGGTTAATGTTGTAAACGTGATTTAAGCTCCAAGACGTGTGTCTTTCTGACTGACAACAGGTTGTTCTGTTCCACTCATATTACAGCTACAACCAGATATTTACATACACTGTTTGCTCATGCTTGGGGACATTGTCCTTCCAAAAGGGCGATGACCCCAAGTGTGACCCTATGTGCCCCAAGCTTGAACTTTCTGACTGGTGTGTGCGTAACAGCTTGGATGGTGTTATGAGCTTTGTGAGCTTTCATTGAGCAAACATATCCATTTTCGTTTCTTCAGACAACAGGACATGTTTCAACATAAGATCTTTGTCCATTTTTGCATTTGCAAACTGGAATCTGGCTCTTTTTGCTGCTTCTGGTCAGTCCCTGAAAAAAAACAAAAAACATTGATCTCTGTAACTTTACACCCGTCACCCTCCTAAACGGTATGATGGCTGCACAGATGATTTGTTTTCATTTTTGAATGATCTCAAAATCTCAAACAGTCAAGCACTGTGTTTGAGGTGTTTCATCCACTGCTGTCTCCTCAGTCTAGTGAATGAACCAATCAGAAGCTTACAAAGCTATGACACAATCATCCATGTTTTTAGTGATCTGCTCTCTGTCATTATTCTGAAAATCCGCAACTAAACAAAATTATGTTCATAACTCTTCTGACTTAAAACAGGAAAAAAATAGTCTAATATAATGTCAAACAATGACAAAAATACATTGATGTGTCTTTTTCTACAGCGAATATGAATATCTGATTTCAGCTGCACGAAGACATCTGAACACTCAGTTTTTTATACAAGATACAACAAAAAATCTCTTTCCAAAGAATGTCCTAAAGGCTGATGTTTCCTCTCAGGCAGGTGAGTCAGAGTGATGGGGAGGCCATGGCCACTCGCTTTGGCTGCTCATTCTTTGAGGTGTCTGCCTGTTGGGACTTCCTGTCTGTGCAGCACATCTTCTATGAAGCTGTCAGGAGAGCAAAGCGAGGCAGCGAGCGCAGCAGTTTGCTCAGTGCTGCCTATGTCAGCGAGGACAAGGCGCTGCTGGGTGTCCACGCCTTCTCCACTCTGTGCTACCAAGAGCTGCCGGCCCCTGCCACTGCCAAGCTGGTCACAGTGAAGACATCCAGAGCTCAGCGCAAACGGAGGGCCGCCACACTCACCCTGCTCAAGGGTTTTAAGATTTTCTGACACGTCTGGCACCCAAGTGTGACTTTAAATGACTTTCAGACTGACAGGTTGATGCAACGCAGAGGAGAACAGAGCAGAAAGAAGAGCTGAATAAGTAAATACACCCTTTTTTAATGAGCAGGGTGTGAAATATCACAGCAAAAATAAAATGACCTGGTTTTTAGCAGGTTCCAAAATGATTTACATTGTGCAGAAACACACAATATATTTCATACTGTCATTGGTTTGCAAACAAAGATGAAGCCAAAGGGGAGAAGTTGTGTGTTAAAAACCAAGTGGACGGTTTCAGCTTTTCTGAAGTTTAAGAGGGAAGCAGCAGACAGATCATATTACTGGAACATAAGCAGGTTTAACCACAGCTATAAAAGCAGGAGGTTTGGATGTTTGGAGGTCAGGAATATGCAGGTATGTGGTAAAGCAATTCCAAGCATCAGTACTGACCTTACAGAGGAAAGTGTTTGCTGCCCAAGAATCTTGTAAAAGTCACTGGGCCATTTTCATTTGAGGTTCATTATTTAACTGAGAGATCAACTATCCATAGACATGGAAAACAGTTGGAGTGGATATCCCTCCAAATTCACCCAGAGGTCAAACTAAAATCCCCAAAGCTCCATCTCAGACTCGACAGCTCGTACTTTAACAAGGTAGAAACTGAAGTGAGCAATATGAAAACTGGAAAAAGACTCAAGTATGGTTAGATTTAGGATAAGGTTTCCAGGAGCAAGCCTCTTCTCCTGAAAAAGAATATGGCAGCTTGATTTTGCACGACTTAAATGAAACCAAAGTTGAGATACTGGCCATAATGAACAGCATGATGTTTGGAGGGGAAACAAAAACGGTCTGTCATCACAAACATCTCACATTATTGTTAAGCATGGTGGTGGAGGGGTAATGATTTTTGTTAGTCACAAAGGGCAACAGCTGCTCTTCTTCTACTCATTGAAAAGACTGAAAACAAACGGGATAAATACAGAAACATACAGTGGGAAAAGAAGTGTTCCAGGGGGACTCTCCTCCCTGGTGATCTCCTCCATTAAAACTGGCAGACTTTTAAAAATGAAAGGAAACTAGGATTTTTACAGCAGAGTAATGGAGATATTTGTGAAGAATATTGGCAAATGGACTTTATACAAAAATAATAGTAACATTTTTCTCTAATTTCACTTTATATGAACTTTTATCTTAATTTTCTTGTTATGGTATTGCTGAACAATTTGGTTTGGTATTGCTGGAATTAATGAAAGCATAATTAAAAGCTCTTAAAACCACTAGAAGTTTCAGTTAAAGGGTGGTGACATCACTATATACACTTTCATGTGGTTGATATTGCTGCATATGTCAATTCTCCAAAGAATCTCATTTAAAAAAAATAACGTTACTTTTTTGTTTGAGGTTGTTTTGGCAGGCCAGATTTCCCTCCTTGGTAATATGGAAGCAAATGTGTCTCAATTTTCAAATAAAAATGGATTAATAGAAATGCTTTTTCACTTTCAAAATAAAGCTGCATTTTTTGACTCATAAATAAAATGAAAAATAAGTCTTCCAAATTGCATTTTCATTTTCTTCTCCAAGGCTGCTCAATTTGTAAATGAATTAAAATGATAAATAAAATAAAGTTTAACATTTAATTTTCAAAAGACGTCTCTGTAAAAGGTGACCAAAATTCATTTTGAGATGTCAAATTTGAAAATTAAAATGTATTAGCAGAAATGCCTTTTCATTTCACAGTCAAAGCTGCATTTTTGACTCATAAATACAATGAAAAATAATCCAAACAGCATTTTCTTTTTTTTTTCTCCAAGACTGCTCAATTTGTAAATTAATTAATATGACAAATAAAATGACGTTTAACATTTAATTTTCAAAAGATGTCCCTGTAAAAAGTGACCAAAATTCATTTTGAAATGTCAAAATTGAAAATTAAAATGTATTAGCAGAAATGCTTTTTAATTTCAAAGTCATAGCTCCATTTTTGACTCATAAATAAAATGAAAAATAAATAATCTGAATTGCATTTTCATTTTCTTCTCCAAGACTGCTGAATTTGTAAATTAATTAAAAATGATGAATAAAATGACGTTTAACATTTAATTTTCAAAATATGTCCCTATAAAAGGTGACCAAAATTCATTTGACTCATAAATGAAATTGCTAATAGATCATCCAAACTGCGTTTTCATTTTCATCTCCAAGACGGCTCATTGTGTGACACAACTACATAGAAAACTAAGAGGAAACTGCTTTTTCGTTTTCATCCTCGCCCCCACAAAAAGTGCTCCATAAATCAATTCGAATTCGCAAGTTCAAGCGGCGCAGGAGAGTGACGTCAGAGGCAACTCTTCGTCTTCTGTGCTGGAGCGCATTCCACGTCACCGCCATACTGGATGGATCTCTCCTCACCTATCCCTGTATTTTGTGGAGCCTATGGTTGCAATAACTGGTGCAATATTGAATGTAGATCACGGGGAGGGCTATTTGCGTCATGCTGTTGTCCCATTGGAGTATATGAATTATGTAGAAAGATAAACTGCTTTCTGATTTGTCCTTTTTTGAGCAAAGAAACAAAGCTGACAGCCTACGAGCAGGGCTTTTGATACCGACTTCTGACACTCACGTGGCCTCATCAGAGCACAGCAGATCATATTATAGTCCCAAAACCACAGAAAAATGAAATTTGTTGTCATGACCCCTTTAATGGTGAAAGAATATGAGCTAAATTAAAATCTAAGATTCTAGTTTGGGTTTTATATATTTGTACATCTGAACCCAGAGGTGTCAGTGCCTCAGCATTCATTAACCTCACCACATGTCACTGATGCATACACAACCTAGGCTGCAGGTTGAAATGGTTTAAGGTGACGCTGTGACAGTAGTCTTCATAGGGTCAACGTTACACATGAAAGAAAGATGAGAGGTAGAAACGGCATTGAAAGGTTTGTGAACAGCTCACATCAAAGGCTACTGAGTATTCATTAGGTCACATGTTTGTTGGAAAAAAAAAACCCTCAAATCTTTAAAGTTTTACAGTTTATTAAAATTAAATTCAAAGGAACTTTAAAAGCTGTGGGACAGACCAGTATAATTCACTCTGTCATTCTCCCTTCATCGTGAGCCTCTCTTTCCTGCCAAACTTCCTCCTGTTTCTCCTCCTGTTCCTCCTCCTGTTCCTTCTGCAGTTCCTCCTCCTCTTTCTCCTCCACAACATGATCTGAATACAGACAGGAGGTGTTGCCATCTTTCCATGTGACCACAATGTCCCCAGCTTTGAGTTCACTTGTGTCCCCTTCAGACATGGATGACGTGTGACCCTGGGGCAGTGGAGATGTGCCGTTATCCCGAAGAGCAGAAATGACTTGAAGCTCTTCGCCTTCATGCTTCTTAACAAGGGATGCTGCTGCTTTGTATTTAGCTATCTTCTTTCTGCTCCTGTTGGAGATGAAGCAGGTAATCCTTAAAATGACACAAAGTATTTTCACTTGTTGGTAACATTTGATGTGTAACTTCATACTTGTTGGCCATGGCTCCCATTCCAAGCAGCAAAAACCCAATGAGCAAACAGACAAAAGCCAGTACCAGTAGGACAAATGTCCAAATAGTTGCTGTAAGAGATAAAAGAAAGCACTCTGCTTTAATTTTATTTCACTGTAATAAACTGTTATTACTACAAAATTAGGTCATCTTCTCACAGGATCAAGACCTAGCTAAACTAAGAACCTTTTGAAACACGGTTGGACTACAGCAAATCTGGGAAGCCCTACTTCAGTCTGAAGGAATGAATATACTCCTTTGTAGTTGCAAAATCTTTTTTCCTGCATTGTGTTCTATAGACAAGGAGCACCATAACAAGGTGATCCTCACACAGATCCGCAGGATCCCATCAATTCAGTCTACAAACAATATAATTTCTAAGCTTGTCAAATGAACACCACAACTGGCCTCATTGTGGAGACAGCATTTAACAACTGAATGTTTTAGGTTCTTTTAATTTGAGAAGGGGAAACATTTCTGTTAAAGTGAAACTTGAGGCTGGGCCCTGTTACTGTGGCATTTAATATACTGATTTAGAGCGCTGCAAGCCTTGCTGTGATGTGGATGTTTCTGGGTAAGAGGCCAGAGCGGTCAGTCGAATCCTGAAGTTCTTGATGTCCACTTGATGTCACATCAAGTCACAGTGGAAACACTGCCACTGCTGGCACCATGCTCCCATACAGAGCATGGGGGAGGATGGTGCTAGCAGTACCCAGAACATAAATAAGCTACAGACATGATAATAAACCACTGCTCTCCTGCTGCTTCTGCTGAGAGTGTTTCTATGCTTGCATACATTCAGGAAGCTCTCGGGCTCTGTGACATAAAGTGGAGAGTCCACTGTGGGAATTAGTCAATTCAGAACATTACAACAAAACTTACACCTTTACTTCAGACTGAGCTACTGATTTCACAAAACATTTTTAACTTGAACCACGTTTGGTTGAAGGATCTTATGACGTTTTTGATAAGCAGCAGTACTCACGGTTCTCGGTGCGGTAGAACCAGCGAAAATACTCTCTCTGCTCCTCTGTCATGCCTTTCATCTCATCTGCTGGGTCCTCTGGATCCTCAAACTGGTCCTGGTCCTCAGATGCTCTCCTGATTCCTGAGGAGCAGCACACACAATCACTGCAAATCACTCATCACTGGATGCTAACAAAAGAAGACTCAAAAACAAACTTCATGTTTGTAAAGACCCATCAATTCTTTAGCGCTGGAATTCAGTTCGGTTCAGGTTATTTATATGGCGCCAATTCACAACAAATGTCATCCTGAGGCACTTTACAAAAAGAAAAAGAAAATTCAATCATACATACATTCCAACTGATCCTAGTTATCAAACAGTTCAGCAGCTCAATTAATTATTCAAAGTAGTTCAAAAAGTTTCTAAGGAAACCCAGCAGGTTGCATCGAGTCATTGACTTACAGCGTTCACTCCTCCTGGACGAGAATGTAGCGACCTGCATGGCGTTGTGTTGTTGACTTAAGAGCAATCACTCTTACCGAGCATGCATGTAGCAACAGTGGAGAGGAAAAACTCCCCTTTAACAGGAAGAAACCTCCAGCAGAACCAGAACCTGGCTCAGTACAAGAAGCCATCTGCAATGACCAACTTGGGGTTTGAGAAGACAGAGCAGAATGCACAAGAAAAACAGATGAACTGATGTAGGATTATTTTCGATGTTCATGAAAGTAAAAAGTTAATAGCAGGAGAAGGAGAACGATTAGTTGATGGCAGCATTATCTCAGCTGAAGTGCTCCTCCAGCCAAACAAAACACCAGACCAGGTGTAGCTTCTATGGAGAGAAAATAACTGAGAGAAAACAAAAAGTTAACAGTTGAAATAACAGCAAATAATGCAAATTGGAGAGTAGTAGAAGAAGAAAGTGAGAAAAAGTGGTCAGTTTGTCCTCCAGTAGCCTAAGGCTATGGTAGCATAGCTACAGAAATAGCTCAGGATAACCTCAGCCAGTATAAGCTTTATTATCAAGGAAAGTTTTAAGCCTAGTCTTCAAAGTAGACAGGGTGTCTGCCTCACAGACTAAATCTGGGAGCTGGTTCCACAGGAGAGGAGCCTGATTATTAAAGGAGCTGCCTCCCATTCTACTTTTAGAACCTCTAAGAACCAGCAGTAAACCTGCAGTCTGAGAGCAAAGTGCTCTGTTAGAAACATCTGGACCAATCAGATCTCTGATGGATGATGGAGCTGATTATTAAGGGCTTTATATGTGAGAAGGAGAATCTGAAATTCTATTCTGGATTTAACGGGTAGCCAATGAAGGGAAACTAAAATTGGAGAAATATGATCTCTGTTTTTAATTTTCATCAGAACTCTTGCTGCAGCATTTTGGATCAGCTGAAGGCTTTTAACTACATTCTGTGGACTTCCTGATACCAAAGAATTACAGTCGTCCAGCCCTGAAGGAACAAATGCATGGACTAGTTTTTCAGCATCACTCCTGGACAGAATATTTCTCATTTTGGCAATATTCCGGAGATGAAACAAGGAAATTCTAGAAACATGTTTAATATGGGACTTAAATGACATATCCTGGTCAAAAATAACACAGAGGTTCTTTACTTTATCATCTGAGGCCAATTTAATGCCATCCAGATCAAGTGATGGACCAAGCAGTGTCTTTTTCATAGGTTATGGTCCAAAAACAACCACTTCTGTCAAGTCAGAATTTAAAAAAAGAAAATTTTGTTGGGGTCTGGGAGTGTTCTCCTCCTACTTTGCAGTTTCATCATTCATCCACCAGATGACGTCATTGAGCACAGTGGCTGGGGAGTTCAGCAGGTGGAGATCACATCTGCAGCCAATAAGCCTCATCAGTGGGGAGTATAAGAGGAGCTTGCTGCCAGTCCTTTGATGCCTGAGTGTTAGCCCATGTGATAATGGCAAGCCTGGTGTGGTCTTGCACTGTTCCTTGTTCTTCTCTTAAGAAAGTACTTTAGTTTTGTGTTCTGTTCCTAAGGTTATCTTGATTAGAGTTTGGCTCCAGCTCTTTTTTTTTTTTTGACAACTGGAAGTCACCTGCAAATCTTCAGTAGAATCTCTGGTAACAAGACTCTGACTAGCAGAACAAGTTTCTCTTCCTCGTTCCTCCATTGCATGATTGAACCCTATCTGCCCACCATGCCTTCTGGTTACTCACTCACCAACAATCTGGATTCATCCGGGAACTCACCAACCTCCCAGACCACCACTGAAACCCCTCTGGTGGAACTCCTCCATTCAAGTAAGCATCTCTGGAAATATTACCTCAGTTACCCACTTCATCATATTTACATCTCCTGTGTTCTCTCCAAAGCTCCTGCTGCTGCCCAGTTCCAGAACCAATCCCTCCTAGATCATATTTCACTTACCATAGCCACAATCTATTCCTTGTTTGTGAATAAATCCTTTTTAAACTTTTCATGAGTCTCCTGAGAGTGATTCTGCATAAGGGTCAGACAAATTTCTAAAACCATGACAAATTTAGCGTCATCCAAGTTTTAATGTCCTGAAGACATGCCTGTAATCTACCTAACGGATTGGATTCATCAGGATTTATGGATAAATATAGCTGAGTATCATCAGCATAACAGTGGAAATTTATTGCATGCTGTCTAATCCCCCCCCCCAATTGGAAGCATATATATAGTAAAAAGAATTGGTCCAAGCACAGAGCCCTGTGGTACTCCAGAAGTAACTCTAGAGTGAGAAGATTTATCGTTCACATGAACAAACTGGAACCTGACAGGATTTAAACCAGTTTAGTGCTGTTCCTTTGATACATGTTCAAGCCTTTCTAAGAGTATTGTGGTCCATTGGATCAAAAGCAGAACTGAGATCAAACAGAACAGACAAGTCTATTATCTGAGGCCAAGAGAATATCATTTGTAACTTTCACAAGTGCTGTTTCAGTGCTATGATGAGCTCTGAAACCTGACTGAAACTCGTCAAACAGGTCATTACTTTTTAGATTCTCACACACTTGATTACAAACTATTTTCTCAAGGATTTTAGATCAGAAAGGAAGATTAGATAAAGGTCTGTAATTTAGTAAGTCATCATGACTGAGAAAAGGCTTAAGTAAAGGTTTAATTACAGCTACCTTAAAAGCCTGTGGAACATGTCAATTTACTAGGGACAGATTAATCATATCTAAAATGGAGGCAGTTATCAATCCTCTTCTTTGTGTTAATTAAAGGGAGGTGGCAGTTATCCACCTCTTTAAATAATTTGGTCAGGATGGGGTCCAACAAGCAAGTCGAAGGTTTGGAAGAAGCTAATATTTTTGATAACTCAGAAAGCTCAACTGACTCAAAACAGTCCAAACACATATCAGGTCTTTTCATATTCAGTACTGCCTCACTTACTGAGGATGAAGTCATCACGTTCGGGAGGATGCCAACAATTTTATTTCTAATTGAATCAATTTTATTTAAGAAAAATCCCATAAAGTCATTACTACTGAGAGCTGGGGGAATTGATGGCTCAACAGAGATATGACTGTGGAAGTTTGGCAATTGTCCAAAAAAGAAACCTAGGATTATTCCCATCCATCCATCTGTTATCCATCACACTTATCCATGGAGGGTTGCGAGGGAGGCTGGTGCCTATCTCTAGCAGTCATTGGACGAGAGGCGGGGTACACCCTGGACAGGCTGCCAGTCCATCGCAAGGCAGCACAGAGACAGACAGGACAAACAACCATGTACGCACACACTCACACCTAAAGAGAATTTAGAGAGAGGATTATTCCGCTTCTCCTCTAATGATGAAAAATACAATGTTCTGGCTTGGTGACAAGTCTTTTTGTACAGCAGTAGACTATTTTTCCAAGTTAAGTAGGACTCCTCTAGATGTGCAGAGTGCCATTTTCTTTCAAATTTCCCAGTATTCTGCTTCAAAGAATGGAGCTCTGAATTAAACCAAGGAGCCAACCTCCTATGGATAATTACCTTCTTTTTTAATGGGGCTACATTTTCTAATGCCACATGGAATGAGGAAGTAACGCTATGAATAAGAACATCAATTTGAGAAGGGCTGGAAATTAAACTCCTGTCTTCTGCTGTGTTTATCTGAGGAACTTAAACATGGAACAGATTCTTTAAACATTTTTACAGCATTGTCTGATAAAGCTCTTCTATAATGAAATTTTCTCTCGGTTTGGAATACTCAGTTAAAATAAACACAAAGGTTATTTAAAAATGGTCAGACAGCACAGGGTTATGGGTAAGTACTGTTATTTCTTCACACTCAATGCCATATGTCAGCACAAGATGTAAAGTATGACGACACGAGTGGGTAGGACTGTGGATTCTTTGAGTAAAGCCAATTGAGTCCAAGATAGCATTAAAGGCTACATTTAGGCGATCACCCTCAATGTCAACATGAATGTTAAAATCTCTGCCTATAATGATCTTATCAGTATTTAATACTAAGTTAGATAAAAAAAAAAAAAAATCTGAGAAATGATCCAAAAATTGGAAGTAAGGGCCTGGTGGACAATACAAAACAACAAACAAAAGTGGTTTAAGTGGTTTTCTCCTAGGATGAGGAAAACTAAGTGTTAGATGTTCAAAAGAACTGTAGCTATTAAAAGACATAGGATTAATTAATAAATCTGAATGAAAAATAGTTGCTACTCCTCCACCCCGCCTTGTATTTCGAGGAATGTGAAAATGTAAATAATTAGAAGGGGCTGACTCATTTATACTAACATGATCCTCATGCTGCAGCCAGGTTTCTGTGAGACAAACAAATCAATCTGATTATCACAAACCAAGTCATTAACTAGCAAAGTTTTTGAAGAGAGAGAGATCTTATGTTCAATAAACCACATTTAATTGTTTTATTTTTCTGTTCAGTTAGAGTCTTATTTATCTTTATGAAATTTCCATGATTTGCTCTTTTTAGGTTAGTCTTTAATCCATTTGATTTTGGCTATGGGTAAGACACTGTCTTAATAGGGTAATGGGTGGGTAACAGTACAGAAGCTACAGAGAGGTGTGTTAAACTGCAACTCTGCTCCCTGGTCTGGACCCTGGGTTGTCAGTGTTTGTCAGTGGGTTGAATTCCCATAATGACTTTTTTAAAAAACACTAAACACTGTCATAAATTTAGAAATCTCCCCAGTTAGAGTTCATATTTCTCCTGGGATTTCTCACTGAGCTCTGAAAGACTGAATTCATTTACAATTTTGGCTGTAAGTTACCAAAGGTTCGACAAAGACATATATCTACATTAAACATCAGCAAAATACACTATGGGTGATCTGCGGAGCAACTAAATGATCATTCACTGGGGTTCAAAATTCAAAAATATGTATCATGATTTAATAGCATTGGTATAAGTTTGGCCAGATATAATAAGAAGGTGGACTCTTTGTTAAAATGACAGCAGCTTTTTTAACAGTCCCTTAAATTAACACTAATGTTTGATTTCAACTGATCTAATGAAGATCTTTCCCTCTATCACAAAGAGATCTAAATCACAAATAAATCCTTCTGTTTTAAGAAGTTGGTGAATGTTTGTGCTTGTGCTACAAATTCTGCAATGATTTTAATATACAAAAGATTATTATTGACAAGAGTTTCATATGTGAGAAAGTATTAATATTTTGCATTGCTATTTTGGTTTTGAAAGGATCACTGATTGTATATTTCAGATTTCCATGTTTTAACTGCTAAAAAATAGAGATCAACGCCATAGGAGCTGCTTTGGGTTAGTGGTCATTCAGAGACTTACTGAGTCTTGCCTGACAGATGTCCCCCTCGTCAAGAGACTTCCACTCAAAATGTTTGAGACGGTTTGTAAGAATCACATGCTGGCCATCAGTTGATAGCAGTAAGGACGTGTTTCTGCTGGTGAGTCTGTTACTGGTACAGTCCCACATCAGTTCTGCAGCATCCTGGCAAGACTGGGTTTGGACCGACGGATTTTGTTGAGCCGACAGACATCTGGATGATGCGACACACATCAGCATGCCCTGATTGATCCAGACCCACTGTTGAGTCTGTGAGTCCAGGTTACACTCTTTCAAGAGAACTTGACCTGTGTCAGCCGACTCCTCCAGACACAGGCCATACTGCGTGTTATGGATCATGAACATCCATCCCCCTGTAGAGGTCAAAAGGTTGACTTAATTAAAAGCATAGATGCTAACTCAGAAAGACTGTTCCTAATTTGTTTTACAACGTAATAATTTACCCGGGACAAGGAGAAGCAGGAAAATCCAAGAGGCAAGCATTTCTGAAATGGACAAAGAACTGTAAGAACTTACATGAAGAAATGAAGGAACACTTTATACCATCCTTTGCAGTTTTGGATTCGTGTAATCACATTTTCTGTGGTTTGTAATGTCCCACTTAAAGAACAGCCAAGGCAGCTGTCATTGCTACAGCTGTGGTGAAGAAAATTCAGTTATAACTAAGATGGTAATCTATATCTCTATCTCAGGAT
This sequence comes from Anableps anableps, assembly GCA_014839685.1. Taxonomy (NCBI): domain Eukaryota; kingdom Metazoa; phylum Chordata; class Actinopteri; order Cyprinodontiformes; family Anablepidae; genus Anableps; species Anableps anableps. The sequence goes on along the minus strand of CM026067.1, from coordinate 2,261,616 downwards.
TTATGGTACTATGATTTTTATCATGGTTGGTCGGGATATGACTTTCATTCACTGAATGGGGGTCAATAAAGATACTAATCTACTCTGTCTGCACACCTACACACCAACAGATGACCCTAGCCTGCATTACAATGGCAAGTTAACTGCTTTATTCTCTATTTTACTGTGAAATAAAACATCTGAAAAATAATTCTTGGAAGTAAAATATTTACTAGGTAAAGGTGCTGATGTGTCTTAGGCACATGTTAACAATACGAGTTAACATAGTTGTGGAAAGACTAACACAATTTCTGTTGCATCTCATAAAATGGTTAAATTAAGGCTGTTTAAAACTTTATGGAACCAAATCAGTGGATATGTTTTTAAAACAGATCCAGGATGCCTAGGATCAATTGGGGAATCTGCATGATTGAATTGAAATGACTTTTTATGCCTTGAGATGACAAGTTGTGAATTGGCTTTATAGAAATAAACTGAACTGAATCCAGTGTTAAGTGTGATGTTGTATCACTGGGTTTTAATAGACTCTAAATTCACTTTTAAATCACAGGTAAAAAGTCCACAGGCTAGTCAGATACAGTTATCACCATTTATTTTCACATGGTCACATTTATCAATGCAGGCAGCCAGCGTATACAAGGATTGCTGTTTGGTCAGTCAAACAGAACCGCATTAAAGTATCTAGAAGTTCTGCAAACAATCAAAATACTGGACAAGAAACCACTACAATATCACCACAGTACAGTTTTCCAAAAGAATAACCTACTGAGACCGGAGAATATCAGAAAATATTTAAACCTATGTCAGTTACACACAGTTGTTCATGGTATGTCTTCTCCTCCACTTAGCCAGTTTGGAATTATTAGAACTAACTTGTACTGATAAGCAGCACTGTATTGTTTTGGAATGCACAAAACTATCACTTCCTAATTTTCAGTAACACATATTACTTACAGTCCTAACCTGACTATTGTTTACGAGGAATTTCCAAAAGAAACGGCATCCCTTCCTGGGGCTGTGAATTATTTATGGACTTTCATTTTTATCAAGTGATCATTCCAACTATTTCATCCCATATCATGGAAAACAAATCCCACAACCCCGTTACTGTAAAACAGTTAGACATTATATTTACATTACAGTTAACAAGCAGCAATTGAACAAACTTGAACTGGATCAAGTCTGCCTCTCTGGATGAATCCAAAACTTCACAGATGGAGAAAAACATCCCATAATACACTGCAAACATTTATGTAGCAAAAACTTCCTTCCCAGCTGTGCTGATCTGCTGTGAATTTACATGATTTTCGAGGTACTCACTGTGGATTCACTTCTGCTGCGTCTGTCGTTGAGATGAGGAGGAGGAGGGAACATCTAACTCAGCAGGTGATCAACAGAATGAAAAACTTAGGAAAACTTTCCAAAGGTCACAGGGAGGAGTCTGCTTTCCCCTCTTCTTCTGAGGGAATGAAGATTCATAAACACAGAGGATATATTTAGTTGTTTAGCTCCAAAAGGTGTTGTCTGTTCACTCAGCTGCTATAAAGCTGGTCAGTGTCTGAACTTTTACATTTTTGTGTGGCAAGCTTAAATTGCTGATTGTTTGCTTTACTGATTCAGTTCTGCTTGTCATATCGAGAATATCGACACATGATATTAAACATAAACTCACCCTAACAAATGTGTTCTTGTAGAGCCTGTAAAACAAAGTTCAGTGAGATCCTTCAGGTCTTTGACCTTGTTATATGGTTACTGTTTACACAGCCTCATAGTAGCCTTGGTTCCTGTGTGTGTGAAGGTAAATGACTCATCGGTCAAATCCTTGCATGCAGAACAGGAAAAGTACAATTAACTGCAGAGGGATTTGGTTTTTATGGCACTGGGGGACGAGGTTGCTTCATCAACAGAAATGTTAAACCATAAATTTGCTGAACGCAGACCAACGTTGTGATGCTCACTGTTGGCCTGCTTCAGTTGTTGCTCTGGAAGGTTGAGTTCTTTTTTCTTTATTTTTCCTCAAGGTAATTCTTGGTGCCCCCCTCCCAAAATGCTCATTTCTCACCTTCTCACACTGCCAAACAACCTCTGGTGTGAACTTGCATGGTCATTTATTCCAAATCATTGAGAAGTAAAAAACAAAATCTGTCATGTTTCCAGGTATTTTCCTGACCCACATGCAGAATCCAACACAGGACGCAGAATAACGGTAAGAAAAGGATTCATTTACAAATATCCCAGAATGTAAACAGTGATGGTTGGTTCAGCTCTCTGTGTTCAGCGATATCTGGAGGGAAGACATATTGTTAGCAAAAAGTGGTGTGGATATGGAGGTGAATGTTGCAAGGAAGTGAACTAAGGAGGCTTCCCGCTTTAAAGAAGGGTGGAGGATCCTGGTGAGAGATATTTGGTGAGGTCAGAGTTTTACCCTGGTCTTCCAGAAGAAGTGAGCTCTTGAAGTGCGAGATCTGAATGACTGCTGAGCGAGCAGGCAGGTAGCAACTGGGATCGAAGGGTGGAGACGACCGAGGAATGACTGTAAGCTAGATAGTGATCTGGTCTAGATGGTGCTGTCCAGAGGTTGGTGTGGAAGCCAACAGGTTGATCAGAAGCATAAAACTATCACGTTCTTAGAACTAGGAACTCGAGAAGGTTTCTGGCTTGACTCAACCAAGAAGGCTGAACATCAGGCGAACGCTGGTCACTCCTTATATTCCCAGCTGGGAATCAGCTGATTACATACAGGAGGTCAGCTCAACATCTCCAACAACGATCCTCTGTGGAAGATTTCACACTCAGACAGACAAACAAGCACATGCACACAGCAGGATCCTGACAAAAATCAAATCTTTCCATTAATAACCTGAGTATTCCCTGTGAAAGTGGTGATGGCATCTTTTCCACTCATTCTTTTCCTGCCATGCAGCTGTGAATTATCCATGTGGAAATGTATGTCTTTACATTGTTACCTTTAAATGTTTCATTCCAGTTTGATTCCAGTGTCATCTTTTTGGCCAGATAGATGGATCTCTGAATGCTGCTTTCATTTAGCTATCTGCATTCCTGCTACTCTTTATCAAACTGGAGCAATACTTTCTTTTGTTTAGTTTAGATTTGGATGAAAATTTTGTTTTCTTCGAAGGTTTACCCCACAAATCTTAATCCCTGCTATACTTGTGGCATTCACTGATATCTTTAATGTACCTGATTTTTTTTTTTTTTTTTTTTTTTTTTTTTACAATATCAACATTTTTTCTGAACTTGCTCTAAATTTTGAAATCATCTGACCAGGTGAGTTACAACCCCTGGCCTCTAGAGCCGTGCAGGCTCTCTTTTGTTATGCAGATTCCACTGTGCGAGCACACTCACTTGATTGGCTGCCCAGACACTGTAGAGCAGCAACCCCATTGGACCAGCAGAAGATCACCAAGCCAATCAGTGGATAACGAGGCCCACCTGCACCCTATAAAAGGCTCTTGGACTCATTCTTTCAGTGGGACAGCTTTTGGAAAAGGCTTTGTACAGTTGATCACCCCCCCCCCCAGTTTTGGTTTGTGTGTGGGCTTTTGAAGACTGTTATAGCAACTTTTGTTTTACTTTTGGCAAGGTCTGATGGAAAGCTGCCCATCAGATAAAATGGTTTCAGTTTTGAATATAGGGGGGAGCGGGGTGAGTTGTGCCAGTTTTTACTTAGTGACTTTAAAGCAAAGCCATGACAGTAATGCTTCTGATTTCACGTCAGTGTGGGGGAACAAAACAAACAAACAAAAAAAATGCATGTCTTTTTATATAGTGTGTAAATTTCTGGTTTCAACTGTAGTTTAAAGCATGTCTCAAATGTCTTCAAAGTTGTATATAACTGTGCAGACACAACAATCAAAAAACCTTGATTATAGAAATTTTATAGCCTGGCCATTGCCTTCCTGTGCAATTCTGCTCTATTTGAATCTCCCCTCACAGCTCAGTCTGGACTTTCTCCAACTGACTTGGATTTCTGTGGTAAAATTCTCACTGGACCAACGATGATGTTGGGGTTGTGTTTTTTTTTTTTTTTTTTTTTTTTTTTTTTTTTTGTATTATCTGCATGCAGTTTGGCAATAGCAGCAGAGGAAGACCACAATGGTGAGACCTTTTGGGTTTGGGCCCTCAGTGGTCCAATGTAGCTTCTGTGAAAGATGGACTCCAGCCAATCTAATGGATTCATTCATCATTAATTGAACTAATGAGCTACCTTCAGCAAGTGTACCATACATCATTGGAGGAATCATACCTTGACAAGACCAACCTAAACAGTTTATTTCATCATGCCTGTAGCGTCTGTGTGGCACAGGGTAATCTTGTTTTATTTCCCATTATAGGGACTCAGTTCTCCTCTCTAGATCTTCCAGGTTCCACCTCATCAGAACATCATGGTGTATTTTTAACATCCCAGATTGCAATTTTAATTATTTATGTTTGAGATTTTGTGGCTCTAAGAGCCTTTTTTTTTTTTTTTTTTTTTTTTTTTTTTTTTTTTTTTTTTTTTTTTTTTTTTTTTTTTGGGACAATGTTTTGTAAGGAAAGGGGGCAGCGACAAAAGCTGGATGACACACCAGGCCCTGAGGTTGGGAGTCATAGCTAGGATGACTGCATTAAGGACATATAGCCTCTGTGGATAATCTGTTCTGCAACTGCACAACACTGCATCCCAAGATTACAGCTTTAACTGTTCACCCCTTTTGCCAGCTACATGTCTTCCTGTAAACTTTTTGACTTCTTAGTTGTATGGTGTTGCAGCAGTTTGCTTTGACACTTCACAGGAGGAAGTTCTCTGGGTCTGATCACTATTCCAATGATTGTTGTTGAAAAGTTATTCGGAAGGGGTCCCGGGATGCCTGTAGAGGGGTATGATTACTTCTGGCCTGCTGTGAGATGCTGGATTGTTTCTGGGGCCTCTTTTCACAGCCTGCACCTGGGATTTTACCTGGTCTGATAGATATGGGCCTCTACTGCTCTGGTGCTCAGTGCCTGCTCTTGATCTGCCATGATCAGTGCTTCTGGGCTGTGCTTCAGTTCAGCCCTTTCTAGCTATTGGTAGGATTTGATCACTTCAGCTTTCTGTTGGTAATACATCCCATTCATGGTTTTGCTCCCATGGTGGTTCATTCTCTTCCAGTTTCCATTGTCTGAGACATTCACTGAGTGCTCTATCTATAGAGAGAGAATCTGCAATACTGATGTAGAAGCAATGAGTGAGGGATGTGGCTTTTTTTGTTTTTGTCTGATGTAACATTCTAACTTTAAATGCCTTGTTTTCATTAATTGTATAATCATCATAACCAGAAATAAAGGCTTTCAGACATCTGTTTGATTAATCTACAAATGTATTTCACTTTGTGATAAAGTTCCTAAAATAAATGGATTTTTCAGTAATATTCTAACACTACTGCCCCTGTAGTGTTAAAGGGGCAGTATTATGTAAAATTGACTTTTTTGAGCTTTACATCATGTTATTTTTTCATCTAAAACATACCTGGAGTGTTGCCTTGATTCTTTCACGAATGTATGAGAAATCATTTAATCGCCTATGGCAACCATTCAGCTGTGCAAAATGCTTAGGTGGGGACCGAGGCGTAGCTCCTCCTCAGAGCTACAGTCTCCAAGCTTCTACCTCACAGAGCACCCCTCCCCCGTGACTCCCCCACTCAGCTCCTTCAGACTAGCTAGCAGCAATTAGCAAACACCTGGTGGAACTGTGCACCTGATGAGTTGCACAGTTCATATCCACATTAAATGGTATGGAATAGTATTCCAGGACATTTAGAGTAGATCCAGAACTTTGCGACTTTGATCTAGAATCAGACAAAAGGTATTAACTGGAAAGGGAAGCTGATCAGAGTTGATGGGACGATGGATAGAGCTACAGAGCCTAGAACAAGTATTCATCTCCTTGGATGTTTCACCCTTTTTGCTTTTGCAAATCAATCATGATCAACAAAATTTTCCTCCGTTTAGCCGCTGTTTGTAACTGTTCCAGCTCTGTCAGGTTGGTGGGGATCAGTTGTGAGCAGCCCTTTTTATGTCCTGCCACTAATTGTCTATGGGCTTGAGGTCTGGGATTTGACTAGCCACTCCAGAACATCCACCTCATTGTCACCAAACCATCTCTATGTAGCTTTAGCTGGATGCTTTGGGTCATTGTCTTACTGGGAGATAAATGTTCTCCGAAGCCCTAGTTCTCTGGCAGATGGAAACAAAATGTTCTCCAGGATCTCCCTATATTTTGCTGCATTCATTTCACCTTCTATATTTGTTTAGCAAATGATTTGTATAATTTTTTTTTTTAATCTAAAGAGTGAAAAATACAGTTTTAACTCCTCACAACAGTTATTCCACACATGAATCCCTCTAATGGAAGTAAAATTGGATTCAGAGGGCAGATACATTCATGGAATAAAGTGGAAGGTTTATGTTCCGGTCTCATATTCACAAAGATTCTCACAGTCCACTCATTGTTCCCATCTTAGCCTAAAAAAAATCCTGCAAAGAAGTCTGAGCTTCAGAGTGATTTAGTCAGCTGCTGTGAGCGACTGAACGGGGAGGTGACAGAAATTTCCATCTTAGTGAGGAGGTCTGGTTGAGCCTGTGTGGTTGACCCCATTGCAGGTGTGACACTGTCTAAGGACTGTGATTGGTTCCTCTTCTACTTCTGTGGTTAGCAAACATCTTAATGGAGGATTATCATCATCATCTGGTAAGGAGTGTGGACCAAATGTCACTAAAAAAAAAAAAAACAAAAAAAAAAAAAAAAAAAAAAACCCTCATATCCTATCATCCAAATGATTGTGTCTCAAAAATAGAATATGGCCTGGTAGCTTTTATTTCTTGAGCCTTTCTGAAATAAATCAACAGGTCTAGATTTGGTTATGATTGGATGACACATGAAACAAAATAAGATATAAAAACCTAAATCCGCCCCCAGTAATCAGCTGATAGAAGTTCATCGAAAAGTGAGTCATGATAATGAAACAATGCAAAATTAAATGAGTTGCCACACAGCATCAACATGTTTGATCATTCCTCATTTACATCCTCATTATTGTGATTTATCACAAATTTTCACCATGCTGGCCATTTTGCTAGAACATATATTTCATAATTCAATTCAATTCATCCATCCATCATGCTTATCTTTGCAGGGTCATGAGGGGGGCTGGTGCCTATCTCCAGAGGTCATCGGGCGAGATACCCCCTGGACAGGTCGCCAGTCCATCGCAGCAGATCAATTCAGTTTATTTATATAGTGGCAAGTGAATGAAAATTCAATGAATTTGAATTGAAGTAAGGCCTAACATGCTTTGTGAATAACATTTATCTTACTGAGGTAAGATTCAGGGGGAAATCTAACAATTAAAAAAAAAAAAAAAAAAAATTCCTAAAATGACATCACTAATAGTTATTTTTAGTCTTAGGATTCTTTGTGAAAATGGGTCCAGGTGATTTATTTCTTCTGGTGTTGCAACATCTATAGCTGAAAGGACAAACATGTGCTATAAATGCCTCTATTGATAGTGGGAAAGAAAAAAAAAAAAAAAAAAAAAAAAAAAAAAAAAAAAAAGTGTTGAAAATTACAACATTTAACACATTAAACTAAGGAAACTGAATTTCATTTATGGCTTTAAATCATTTTAAAAGCAACTCCACATGCAACTTGATTGAGTAAATAAGATTTTATAAAATGTGTCCAGAGGAATTCATAAAATGAAATAAAAATGGGAGCAGGAAACAAAGCTTGAATTTATGCCAACAGGACATTGCAGTATTTAGAGCGCCACAGGCTTTCGGAGCCTCCTGGCATAACTCCACTCACCTTAAAATGTGGTGCTCCATCCTGAAAGCCGTGACAAGTGAAAGGGTCTGTAGCGTAGGAGAGATTACAAGAGATGTCAAACAAACAGAAGAATCCCACCTCCAAAAAGAAAGGTCGGTCAGACCACAAGGCCCCCTGCCCTGGAGCAAAGCTGTCACTGTGGATTCAAGTATGAAGCTTCTATGCTCCTCTTCCTAAAGTGATCTGAGCATTTTAAACCAGCACACCACTGAAGCTACCCACTTCCCCAGTCACACCTGACTACATTCTAAAATTCAAAGGCAGCAATGAAGAAAGGCATATGGTGCTGGTGTAGTAGAGCTACAGCAGTGAGTGCCCAGCAATTAAAGGTTAAGTTTATCTCTGAGTAACTGCATCTACAAACTGGTCAGAAAGGCTTACCAAACACATTTAGTGTGTGTTGCTCTCCATTCAGCCATTCTTTCATTTTCCAGCCAAACTTACAGGGATTTAGAGAGACTAATCACCCAAGCAGTCATGTTTTTGGACTGCTTGAGGAAATGATTGCTCCATGTTTAGTGCCAGTTGCCAAAAACTAAACGAAGATCAAATAGAGGAGAAAAATGATAAAATCCTCCACAACTGAACAAATTCCATTAGTAAACCCTCTAATGGTTTGAATTTTCTCTGTAAAAAAATTGGCAAATTCATTGCAGCAAGGAGTGACTGAGAAAGAGTTGTATAAATACTGGGGAGCTTGATTACTGAACAAGGAACAGCTGGCTGATTAGAAACCGGTTGCAATTATGAGAGAGAGAGAGAGAGAGAGAGAGAGAGAGAGAGAGAGAGAGAGAGAGAGAGAGAGAGAGAGAGAGAGAGAGAGAGAGAGAGAGAGAGAGAGAGAGAGAGCGAGCGAGCGAGCGAGCATGACAAGGAAGAGTAAACAGGGGAATTAGGAAAATAATCTACCTGTAGTAAAGAATACCTAAACATGAGGAATAAATAAACACAGTAAAACCAGAATAACTAAGAAAGGACTGAACTAAAGTAAAACAGAAACAAGGCTGATCTAATCAAAATAAGAAACTAAGGAACACAGGATAACAATAATCAATAATCAAAGAATCAAACCCCAAAACAGCCCAGGTTCTGACACTTACAGTTTAGTGAATTATGAAATATTGTAGCGCCTCCCACCCCCCCTTATGCTTTCTATTCTCTCTTAAAAAATTGTAATTAGGAGACACTGATTCAGTTAGTACAGGTGCTTCATTATTGTCATCAAATAATATTTGTATTAGAAACATAATATCGATATTATGCTCAGTGATGAAGTCATTAACGAAATGTCCTGTTTTGCTGTGTCACTTTTGACCGGTGGAGGCTCAGTGTTTAAAAGGAGGCATAACAATAAAATGAAGATGAGGTGTTTTTATATCAGTACTAGGATACAAAGACACCAACACCTTATACCTCACCCCCCACCCCCAAGTGATTTAAAGGACGGACCAAGAAAAGGGGTAATCAGAAAATAAGAAATACATTATTTACACAACATTATTTACACAAACCTAACACCAAAATAACAAATGGTATCAATGAATATTTACATAAATACAAATCATTACAACTACAGTAATCTAAGGTCAGTCAAAGAATAAACCTAACTTAACAGAACTGTTCAGAGCATTACCCCTCCTTATCTAAATGATATGCTCCAGGAGCTTTTAAGCAGCACCTGGAGCATTTGTCTCACTTTGCTGCTCCATCCTGCTAAGGAGACACACCAGAAAAAGGTAAGTGCTCATTCCAAAACAATATAGTTGTTCAACTCGTAAATTAAACAAACAGAAATTTAAGGAAACAAATGGACATTTTTCACCACATTCTCCCTGCACAGTTGTGATGGTGAGATGAAGCTTCATGATGCACTGAGGCTTTCCATCAAATTGCTTGACTCACGATCCAACGCTGTGCTGCTTCATTTGCTCTACTGCGCCATCATGTGGACAATATATGTAAAACAGGCAATGTGAAAACAACTTCACACGTGAAGCTTTCAACTGAATAAACAAGTGTTTGTGATGCCAACACATAAATTCTAAAAATGGTCTGAATTATTGTCTTACTCTGGTTTTATGAGACAATGGCTGGATCGACAGGAGAACTGGAAGCAAATGGAGGAGAGGGTTGAGTTGTAAACAGGCTTGTGTTACTTTAACCATGCTTTTGTCACTAGGGGCAAAATTTTGTAACTATTTTTCTGCTTAAAAATATATATTTTTTATTATGCTCAGCTTCAGATGGTTTCTCTGTTTTGAGATGATTTCGTCTGCTATAGAGAGTGCAGATGAAGCACCTCATCAGTGCTATGCGAGCGCTAATGTACCAAGAAACGCATCTGCAGTTTTATAGAAGCCTTGATAAAACAATTTCTGTCCTTCTCAATATTGGGGATTCTTCAGTCCTAGAGTGTTACCATATGTTTATATGCTATCTTATTTTTGCATCCTAAAATGTAGCTGAGCTTGGCCCACTAGTATCCTTGTCTTTATGCATGGCTCTATAATGGCTCAGCAGAGATGAAGTATTTTCATTGCATTAAAGTTCATTTAAACACAACAGACACTTCACCTTTTAAACATCAGAAATTAAGAGAAAAAAAATTAGACCACAGGATCCACTGTGTTGGTTTTATGACATTATGATTTATTATTACTATATGTAAAGCTTTTTGTTAGAGATCAAAATATTGCCAGGGAAATCACAAAAAAGGCACTCAAATAAACTGCAAACACATGCAATAAAATCCTGAAACAAGAAAATATAAGGGATACTTATAAGGCTTCTTATATGGCTACTTGCAAGGCTTCAGACGTCACTGCCTGCATCATCAACACAAGCCTCGATATGCGCTTCATAAAAATCCTCCTAGATTACTCGACAGACGCTTCGAACCTTTGACATGGAAGGACACATCACTACTGCACGGGAAAGATGGCCAGTCCCCCCGCCTGCAAGAATGTTTAAATGTCAAACACAACTAGAATAAAGAATTAAAGCAACCATTTGGTCATTTACACATGACATATCAATCATCCCATTTCATAAGTGATGGAACTCCTGGTCTCAATCACATGCTAATAGTCATCTTATACTTAACAGAACCAGTTTAAGTGACTTGTTGGTGGATAATTCTTCAGTTTGAGGTTGCTTTAGACAGGAGTTAAATCTGAGGTTTGATTTTAGAGCAATGCATTTATTTTTTTTCTGTTTTCTGTTAATTGCTGTTAATAATTCGAACAGAGATTCTCCTGTATCGTTCCACCAGGAGGCGAGATGCATTCTGAAGGAAGACGGGTGTTGAACTAATGTCTGAACCCCCTTCTCAGACTTCAGATATTTCTGGGGAACCAGAGCCAAGTGGTTCTGATGAAGAATAGTCTGCTTTTTGGGTACTCAAAAGAGAAGTTTCTAGCAATAGCTACATAGTGGTTCATCCTGTTGCAGAAGCTAAGAAACATTAGTCCAGGTGGTGATGTATCAGGTAAGCTGTTTTGGCTTCTAGTGGATGTTATTAGAGCTGTTTGTGGGGGAGGTGAATCGAGGAGGTGATAAGCCAGCTGCTTATCCATTTGTTTTGGAACAGTGAGTTCCTGATATATGCTGGGTTCCATCCTTATCAGACGTATTGGTTTGGGGTCTTGAGCTTGTTCTTCCATTATCTTGGCTGGGATGGTGATCTCATTGTTTACATTGTCCTGTGCTTGGAGAGAGGACATTTTGTTGTTGTTTACAGTATGAAATATATTTGTGGTGAGAAGTTTTGTTCCAGCTTTATTTAGGCAGACCCCATCTTGTTTGCAGAGATGATAACGCTTCCAGAAGATCCTGTTATTGTCAATAAAGTTCACTGAGCTGGCAGAGCATGCCATTCGTAAGCCATCTATTGATCATAAGCGGTCTGCTGAATCTCTCATCTCCATGTCCCCCTGTCGGTAGTAGTCCACTGATAAAGACCATTTTTAAATTTCCGATTGTACTTAGAAGATGATTAAAATCATTTTTCAGAATTTCTGATTTTTGTTTAGCAATATCATTAGCTCCAATGTGTATAATTAGATGATCAATATTTGGCTGTTTAGTGGTTAATGTGAGTATTTTTGCTATAACATCAGAAACCCTGTCATGGGGGAAGCAGATTACCTTCATTCTCTTTCCATTGCTGAAGCGGTTGGTTCCATGTACTGCTCCATCACTGACAATAAGCACTTTTGGCATATTTCTCTTGGTTTTCTGGGTCACTTTAGGAAGTAATTATGATGATCTAACCTGATACCTCTTATTGATGTTTGGAGGTGAGGTTTCCTTCACAGGCTCCTGTTGAAGTGCAACAAACCTGTTTTTCAGTGGAATTGCAGCGGAGTTTAGAGGGGTTTTTATTTGGAGATATAACAGGATGTGTTATGGCTCAAGCTTGTTGTTTTGATCTTGGTACCTGGGTTGAAGAAGGTGGAATTACGACAGCTCCAACTGGTTGCTGTTTCTATTTCTTTGGCGCTGGTGCTGAAGATGGGACATCTCGGTTCAATGCTGGCCATGCTGTGTCATCTAGGTGACGGGTCCTTCCAGTTAGTCGTCTCATCAGATCCAAACAATGAGATTTATTTTTTTTGGCTTAACTCCCAGACAGTTCCAGGGAGGGGAAGTGCTTGCTGATGTGCTTGGAAGCTGTCTATTAGACTTTTCGTTATTTTGAGTCATCGGTAGGGTTCTTTCATTTACAGAACCTGTGTTCACCTCGATATTCAACTCCAATGAATAAATGAATCTTCATTCCTATTGCTTCCATTCTTTGTAGAAGTTTGTCAAGGTCCTCAGTGTTTAACATGGGTGTCTTGCTCTGGTTAAGCTTAGAAGTAGAAAAATATTGTAAAAAATGAAAAGTAAAAATCCCCCAGTCCTTAAATCTGAAGTAATCCAGTTGTGAGGATAGAGAATGTAAGAGTAACTACAAAAACTGGGTATATTAAATAAGTAACAGGCAAAAGCTATCAAATGAGGACAAGAGAGAGTAGGATAAGTTGTTCCTCCTTCAGCTGACAAGAAAGAATCTGCTACATTAAAGGGCTGTTTCCCATTTTTTTAAAGATAGGATTACATGTGATGCTCTCCAGTTCCAAATCTAAAACACATGAGTAAGTGATTCATTGATCGATATTGATCAATCAATCAATCTTTATAGAGCACTTTCAACAGAGAGGTTGAAAATCCTAGACACACAATAAAGTAATCAAATTAAGTAAGCAGACACACAAAACCAAATAATTATATTGACAATACAATGAAGAATTAAAAATGAGAGGATATCAATAAATTATAGAGGATGAGGAACTGTGGAAGTGAATCAGTAAGGAAACACTGGAGATATGTTTTATAAGGAGAAAAAATATCAAAATAAAATCTATAAAAGGTTAAAACTACTCAGTGTAAACATACAGAAACATAAATGGCAATCCACAGAGATTCACTGAAAAACTCAGTTCATGTACATTAAACCTTTTTTTTTTTCTTTTTGTTAGAATCTTCTAAAAGGTGTAAAAACACCCCCTCCGCCCACTCAAACATGGTGTTGATGCATGTTGTTATATAATGCATTTAAAATGGGTGAGATGGGGCAGCGGCTGACACAGACACCCCCTTGCCCGAGAGTAGGTGCTGCCAACTCACCCCCCCCAACCCTTGCCCAGAACCCTAAATGTCTTCATGCAACATTTGGGAGTGAGCACAGGCACTGGAGGTGAGACTGATTAAACAGCTTACCCCCTGCATGCTATAGGGTGTGCATCTTTGTGCAGCAATGATATGACAGAGTCACTACTGATATATATACACATATCTCTGAAACATGTCTCCTACTGCCTAAATCTCTGAAAGAAAGAGTTGTGCGTGTTGCCCATGAGATCACCAAGGCATAACTTGCATTGACCAATGCCTTAGAGAATGTTATATCACAACATGGCTGAACACAATTTCTCACCACACATGATCTGCTTGGCATGTGTGACAAGCGAATTAACTAGTAAAGGGGTCAACAATGTTTAAAGTACAGAAAGCCATTTTTCCCTCATTTCTACTAAATAACATTTGACTGGAGCCACAATAGCAACATGATCAATCAAAAACAGCTTATTGGTTTTATTAATGACAACTTCATTCAGTTTATGGTTAAATTAAAGAACCATGTTTTTTTATATATTTATTTATTTTTTATTTTATTTATTATATATATATATACGAGGAAATCCCCAGTGGGCCGCTGACTTAGTGGGCCAGTGGTCCAGCCCGTGAACCAACGGCCCAGAGGCTGAGTCACCGGCTCACTGCTCTGCACAGATGCAGGGCAAGCACAACAGCAAGTATGCAAGAGGTGACAGGTTCTGGGGCACTGATGTTTTGCTGGACCATTATGCCCCAAACTATGTCATATCAAATGGTTTCTCTATCTCTCCTCCACTGCAGTCAGGCAGATCAGCCCTGCTGCACACAGCCACAGAGCTGATCTGTAACAGATGAACATGCGCTATAGGACCGGCCAGCTGAGCTGAGCGGAGTGAAGCTGACACCCCACCAACATGAAAAATTCCAGCAAGTACATTGATCGGTTAGTGCTCTGTTTGTGCCGTTAAAATTTTAGTTTCTGTTGCTTTGGTTTCTAAGATATTAAAGATTATTTTTTAGGTCATCCAAAGGTCACCATCCCCCCAATCTTGCTCCAAAACAAACCAGATTTGTCTGTTTTTAGTGCGCCATTTGTGCATGTTTGTGCCGTCAAAACCGTCGTTTGTGCTGCTTTTATTTCTGAGATATTATGAATTATAATTTAAGCCGATGACGTCACCATCCCCTGATCAAAGATTGCCCCCCACCACTACTATGTGATGGAACCAATCAAAGCAACCTAGAGAAACTGATAAAATGTGGAGACACAGGCTGTCTCAAAACTGATGTCATCCAACAAAAGGTCTCTATACATGTTAATACTATGAGTATTTTTATTTTTCCAATTTAGGAGTATAGTTTTCTTTGCGATACACAAAGCAGTAAAAATAATGTGAAATGACTTTGTGTCCAAGGTGACGTCATTTCTGGTAATTGTCAATTCAACAGTCTGCTACGAGGCTCAGCAATCAGCATCCAGGCTCTGCTACCAGGCTCCAACCATCAGCCTCCAGGCTCTAGTCATCAGCCACCACACCCAACTCACAGGCACCAACCATCAGTCACCACGCCCGACTCACAGGCTCCAACCATCAGCCTCCAGGCTCTGCTAACAGGCTCCAACCATCAGCCTCCAGGCTCTGCTACTAGGCTCCAACCACCAGCTCCAGGATGTGCTACCAGGCTCAAATGCCAACCTTTCATGCTTGGCCACCACGTCTAGCTCGCAGCCTTTACTATTAGCTACTAGGTCAAACAATAAGCTCCCCAACCTGCAGTCAGGGCCGGACAACTAATCATTTTCACACACAATGCCATCAAAGAGAAATTTTGTTAATGAAGATGAACTGGCGGATATCAAACAGTCACTTAACTTTCTTGTGTGAAGAAATGACAAACTTCTCAAAACAACAAAAAATAATTTTGGACTTAATGGGAGAGATAAAAGACCTTAAAAGGCGAAATGAGAAAACAAGTCATATCTTGAACAATAAAACCTTGCATACTCTTTATTGTACAATGTTATTGCCATATTTAGAGTGTAGAGTTGAAGTCTGGGGTAACATGTATAAAAGTTCTTTACAAAAAATATGTACAATGCAAAAAAGAGCATTAAGAACTAGAAAATTTCTGAAGAAATTTAAAAGGGGCCTGCCAAAGTGTGCGTGTCACACACACACACACACACACACACACACACACACACACACACACGTGTGTGTGTGTATGTATATATATATATATATATATATATATATATATATATATATATATATATATATATATATATGAGCGGCTGGGTAGCTCAATGGGTAAGTCACCTGACCTTCACCCGGGGTTCGAATCCAGGCCGGGTCGCTTGGTTGAGATATCCAGTGTGGGTCCTTAAGCAAGATCCTTCGCGCTACTGCCTACCTCATGATGAGTGACAAAGGAATACACGCCATGCCGGCTCAGACGTCGACCGGCCAAACAAGGTCTGCGTCAGGTGCTGGGGAACCAGGGCACCTTCACGAAAAATGGGTTACTGGAACAAGACGGAATTGGGAGAGAGGTGAAAACTTGGATCTGTTGGAATGCTACTACTCAAGTAACCCTAGTCAGAGGGGTTACATGCAAAGAATGCGGGAGGAATGGTTACGTCGACATTCCCATTCAATGCTAACTGCCAAACAACTAGTAGCTCAGTGTTCCAACATCCGCAAACGGCAAATGCTGTCACAACTTGAGATAGACGAGGTACAACACAAATGCTACGGCAAGGGGGAGCCAGGACGCCAGTTCAGAGGGGAGTTAGCTTCAACTCCCCACCCGGAGATTGGGTATGCAGCCCCAATAATGAACGAACCATCACAGCTGAACGAGGCAGCAACTGACCTGAGAGGTAGGATCGTGGCCCGAATGAACACCAGGCAATCCCGATGCCAATTACAACGGCTGAGTGAAGTACCATCGGAATGTCTCATTGAAGATGTGAATGCAGCATTGAGAACGATCCCTACCAACACCATAACGGAAACCAATGAGCTCGTGTACAACTCAGCATCAGTGATCCTTGAGATGCTCGGCTATAGGAGCAACCATGAGATTCAATACCCACCATGGAAAAGACGGTTAGAGGCTAAAATCAAGGTAACAAGGAGGGAAGTGAGCCAATTGTCAGAGCTCCAAAGAGGTGCAATCAAAAGACCGGTACCCAAGCGGTACAGCCAGATGCCCATACCTGAAGCGCTCGAAACTGCCAAACAAAGGCTCCAAGCCTTGGCCAGTCGCCTAAAGAGGTACACGAGAGAAAATGAAGCCAGGAGGATTAACCGGCTCTTCTCCACCCAACCAGCTAAAGTGTACTCTCAATGGCAGGGTAATAACAACAGAGCAGACCCACCAAGGCTGGAGACCCAACAGTACTGGAAAGGCATATGGGAAAGGGAGGTGACCCACAACAGCAATGCACAGTGGCTAATCTCTCTACGAGATGACCACAGCAACCTCCCTGAGCAAGCCCCAGTAACTATCACAGTGGCAGATGTCCAAGAAAGAGTCTCAGGTATGAAAAACTGGACAGCACCAGGTCCTGATATGATCCATGCCTACTGGCTAAAGAAACTCACTGCCCTCCATGAGCGACTGGCAGCTCAAATGAACCAGCTGCTACAAAGTGGGACTCACCCTGAATGGTTAACTGAAGGGCGCACAATCCTGATCCAGAAGGATCCCTCAAAGGGTTCGGTCCCATCCAACTATCGGCCAATAACCTGTCTCTCTACAACATGGAAGCTCATGTCAGGCATCATAGCAGCTAAGATAAGTGGATAGATAAATACATGAGCCAAACACCAACTCCTGGTAGACCAAACAGTCGCCCGAGACTGCAAAACCCGACACACCAACCTGTGCATGGCTTGGATTGATTACAAGCCTATGACTCAATGCCACACACTTGGATCATTGAATGCTTAGAGATGTACAACATCAACAGGACTCTAAGAGCCTTCATTGCAGCCTCGATGGGGAAGATGTGGAAAACCACCCTTGAAGCCAACTACAAGCCAATTGCACAAGTGTCCATCAAATGTGGCATATACCAAGGAGACGCTCTGTCCCCACTGCTGTTCTGCATAGGTCTGAACCCCCTCAGCCAAGTCATCAACAAGACTGGCTACGGATACCGACTCAAGAACGGAGCCACCATCAGTCACCTCCTCTACATAGATGACATCAAGCTGTACGCTAAGAGCAAACGAGACATTGACTCACTGATCCACACCACCAGGATCTACAGCACTGACATTGGGATGTCATTCGGACTAGAGAAGTGTGGTCGGATGGTTACACAGAGAGGGAAGGTCATCCACACAGAAGGGGTCTCAATCCCAGAGGGAACAATAGCAGACATTGAGGACAGTTACAAGTACCTGGGAATACCACAAGCAAATGGCAGCCTCGATGAGGTCACAAGGAAAGGAGCCACAGCCAAATACCTCCAACGAGTAAGGCAAGTCCTGCGAAGCCAGCTCAATGGCAAGAACAAGATCCGTGCGATAAACAGCTATGCCTTGCCAGTAGATACCCTGCAGGAATAATAAGCTGGCCAAAGGAAGAGATAAAGACCATGGATGTTAAAACTCGGAAACTACTAACCATGCATGGAGGGTTCCACCCTAAATCCAGCATCCTGAGACTATACGCGAGCCGTAAGGACGGAGGCAGAGGACTAGCGAGTGTGAGAGCCACTGTCCAGGATGAAACATCCAAGATCCATAAATACATCAAGGTCAAAGCCTCAACCGACGATGTGCTCAGCGAATGTCTCAAACAATGGGGACCAGAGGATGAGGTGCTGGAGGAACCATCATGGGAGGATAAGCCCCTACATGGGATGTACCACCGACAAATAACTGAAGTGACTGATATCAGGAAATCCTACCAATGGCTGGAAAAAGCAGGACTCAAGGACAGCACAGAGGCACTCATCCTGGCTGCACAGGAACAGGCCCTAAACACCAGAGCAATAGAGGCTCAGATCTACCACACCAGACAAGATCCAAGGTGTAGATTGTGCAAGGAGGCCCCTGAGACAGTCCAACACATAACAGCAGGGTGCAAGATGCTAGCAGGGAAAGCGTACATGGAACGTCATAACCAAGTGGCGGGCATAGTGTACAGAAACATCTGTGCAGGATATGGACTGGAAGCCCCAAGATCAAAGTGGGGCACACCCCCAAAGGTGGTGGAGAATGACCGAGCTAAGATCCTGTGGGACTTCCAGATCCAGACAGACAAAATGGTAATGGCGAACCAACCGGACATCGTGGTGGTGGATAAACAACAGAGGAAAGCCGTTGTGGTGGATGTAGCAATACCAAACGATTGCAACATCAGGAAAAAGGAACACGAGAAACTGGAGAAATACCAGGGCCTCAGAGAGGAACTGGAGAAGGCCTGGAAGGTGAAGACCACAGTGGTGCCTGTGGTCATCGGGGCCCTCGGGGCAGTCACCCCCAAACTGGAGCAGTGGCTAAAACAGATCCCAGGAACAACGTCAGACATCTCAGTCCAGAAATGCGCAGTTCTCGGCACAGCCAAGATACTACGCAGAACCCTCAAGCTCCCAGGCCTCTGGTAGAGGACCCGAGCTCAGAGGTTGAGAAAGACCACCCGTGGAGGGTGAGAAGGGAATTTTTTAAATTTTTTTTTTTTTTTATTTTTTTTTCCTATATATAGAAAATGGACTGCCAGGTACTGCTAAGAACTTCCCTCTTAAGTTCCCAAAAAGCATGTTTTTTGTGTTCCGACTCACCGGGTTATCAAAAGAATCTGAACAACATCGATCCTGTATTTCTGAAGTCTGAGATGGGGTTCAAGAAATTATTTTTACACCTGTCCTTCTCCAGAAAGCGTCTGGCTCCCCGGCGGTAAGATACAGGAGCATCCCTGTCAAAATTACTAATAGAGAACTAGCAAGGAAATGCAGTGATCTAAAAACAAATCCCAGATTAATCCCTTGTCTTAATCAACCTCAAACTGTAGAATTATTCACCCCCAAGACACTTAAACTGACTTTGCTAAATATAAGATCACTATCAGCAAAAAGACTTTTAGTTAATGACTTCATTACTGAGGATAATATTGATGTTATGTTTCTCACAGAAACATGGATGGATGAACACAATGAAACACCTGTACTCACTGAATCAGCCCCGCCTAATTACATTTTTTTAAGTGAGAATAGAAAGAATAAGAGGGGCGGAGGGGTTGCTGCCATATTACATGATTCACTAGACTGTAAAAAGGTTTCCCAGGGCAATTTTAACTCTCTTTGAATATTTTATAATATCTATATAAAACCCCAAAATATGTGGCAAATTTTTTCCATGACTTTAGCGAGCTGTTATCGATGATTAGCATTGATTATAATTGCTTAATTATGGGAGACTTTAACATCCATGTTGACAACCCAATAGACAGAGAGGCAAAAAAGCTGAATAATGTACTTAAAAACTTTGGTTTGACTCAACATGTTAAACAGCCGACACACAATCAAGGACACACCCTGGATCTGATTATCAGCAAGGGTGTAAATATCGCCAAGGTCTCTGTAATTGATGTCACTCTGTCTGATCATTTTTCTGTTGTTTTTGAAAGTACAATCTCTGTTGACTCGCTTCCTAAAACAGATATTATTACAAAACATTTTCTTACAGACAACACAGCTGAAACTTTTAATCAAATCTACTCCTCCACCTCACTTCCATGCTGTAAACCAGTTGATGAACTGGTACATAACTTGTGCTCTAAAGTTTCAGACATCTTTGATTTCATTGCACCTGTTAAAGTCGCAATGGAAAAATTTCTGGTATGCCCATTCTTGGGCTTTAACAAAGTGCTCTGATCTTTTATTACCCCACTCATTCTGTGACCCCTGTTTTTAGTTATTTAGGGGGAACACATTCCAGTCTTATAGCGAGGAGATCTTGTCACAAATGTCTCTGGGAGTAGTGCTGTGTGACGAAAGTGATGTTTCACAGCGGGGTACTCATAAATACTTTAGGAGACCTCTCACCCTATTTAGGGTGGAAGGCTTTTCTTCCTTCTCCTTTAAAGATAAGATGACTCCCACATACCAGTATAAATATCTGTCTGTGATTCTGTCTGGGGCTCTGTTTCTCTGACTTGTTCAGCGACAGAGACTTCAAACGCTGTATGCCTCTGAATAAACTTAATAAGACAAAGTCCGGTCTTTCTCTTATTCAATGAGTTGTCTTCTCTCCCTTCTTTGAGTAAGAAAATCCATGACAGTGAAAATTGTGTCTGGTAGGAAGAAATCTCCATGGATAAATGCTCTTCGTGTAAGAAGCGACAGTTGACCACAGTTGACAGGTTGACAAACCCTCTTGCAATTTCACCACCAGAACTCCAGTCTACCAGGGCCTGCAATCAATTTGCCAACTTTTTTACAGAGAAAATTCAAAAAATTAGAGGGTTAATCTGCACATCCACAGCAAATCCAATAACAATGCTACGCCCAAACATAACAAAAACAGAGAAAATGGTTGAATTTCACCAACTCAACCATGAAAACTTAGAAAAGATTTTAAAACAATTGAGCTCATCCTCCTGCTGTCTTGATATCCTACCTACGACCTTCCTTAAGAAAGTTCTGCCTGTCATTTCATCTGACCTGATTGAAATAGTAAACTCTTCCCTCTCATCAGGTGTTTTCCTCCAGGCTCTAAAAACAGCAGTTATCAAACCATTGTTAAAAAAGAACAATCTGGACAAATCACTATTGCAGAATTACAGGCCAATCTTTAACCTTCCATTTATCAGCAAAATTATTGAAAAAGCTGTGGTTCAACAGTTAAATAGCTTTTTAACAATGACAAACTGCTTTGACGTCTTTCAGTCCAGTTTCCGTGCTCACCACAGCACTGAGACTGCCTTCGTCAAAGTGTTCAATGATATCCTCACAAATACAGACTGTGGAAGAATCACAGTGATGGTTCTGTTGGACCTCAGTGCAGCATTTGACACTGCTGACCATGATATATTATTAAAGTGACTAGACAGCTGGGTCGGACTCTCTGGTCCGGTACTTAATTGGTTCCAATCCTACCTAAAGAACAGGGATTTCTTTGTGTCAATAGGCAACTTGTCATTGGAGCAGACAAAAGTCATATGTGGAGTATCCCAAGGTTCAATCCTGGGACCCCTCCAATTTAATATCTACATGCTCCCATTAGCTCAGATTATAACAAGTAATAAGATTAGTTATCATAACTATGCAGATGATACACAGCTCTATATTACGATGTCACCAGATGACTCCGAACCCATCCGAGTACTGAATACATGCTTTGAACAAATCAATGCGTGGATGTGCCAAAACTTTCTCCAGCTGAAGAAAAACAAAACTAAAATCATTATCTTTGGACCTAAAGAGGAACGATCTAGAGTCAGCATGCAGCTGAAGTTATTACAGCTAGAAACTAGCGATCATGCCCGAAATCTGGGTGTAGTGATGGACTCGGACATGAACCTTCTGAGACACATAAAAACAGTTACAAAGTCAGCCTTCTATCACCTGAAGAACATTTCCAGGATTAAAGGACTAATGTCTGTCTAGAGAAACTCATCTATGCGTTTATCTTTAATTGCATTGATTACTGCAACAGTGTCTTAACAGGTCTGCCTAAAAAAAAAATCAATCAGACAGCTGCAGCTGATCCAAAATGCTGCTGCTTGTGTTCTCACTAAGACCAGGAAAATAGAGCACATCACCCCAGTTCTAAAGTCCTAATCTGGAACAAATTTCCAGAAAATTGCAAAACAGACAAAACACTGAGTTCCTTTAAATCAAGGCTGAAAACCCACCTGTTTAGAGCTGCCTTTGATTAGTAGTCTGGACCATAAATCTGCAAACAAATCTGGGTAAAAGAAGCTTGGTTTTCCAAAGGGTGGAAGTTTAAGTGTAAATAAGTTAAATAAAGTAAGTGAATCATTGATCAGTGTTTTTGGTGATGATTTTCATGTGTATTTGCTAGATAATTTTGATGATTTTGCTCATTGATTTTGATGTTTTGATGATTCTGCTGTATACTTGATTGATGTTTTTTTATGATGTGAAGCACTTTGAACTGCCTTGGTGCTGAAATGTGCTTTACAAAAAACTTTACCTGACTTCATTAAGTATGAAAAAACCATGTCAAACCTAAAATTAGCTAAAATGTTAATATTAGCTAAAAGGCTATCACATGTGGGCTATAATTAGCATGCTGACTCACATCAACTCACTCCATTCAGTGTGTTAGATTCAGCTTTTGTATCAAAGTTAGCTAACATGTTATTTTTCTTAAAATGCTACCATTAGCATAAGGGGTATCACTAACATGTTGACCTACAGTAACATACTCCATTCAGTTTTAAAAATAACATATTAAAGCAAACATTAGCTAAAATGCTATCAATCAAATGTAGGCTATCACCAACATGTTGACTAATATTAACTGACTCCATTCAGTTTGGTTAGTTCAGTTTGCAATACATGCAAAACCATTCAGTTTAGTTTAGCGCTTAAGCAACATGAGCTAAAATGCTAATTTTTAGCAAAGATGCTAACATTAGCATGAGGGCTATCATTAGTATGTTGCTCTACAATATCATACCCCATTCAGTATGTAAAAACCCATGTTAAAGCTAAAATTAGCCAAAATGCTTTTAGCTTAAATGCTATCATTATCATGCAAGCTTACACTAGCAAGATGTATAACACTAAATCTATCCATTCAATTTGTTAACTTTAGCTGGTAAGTCAAAATTATCTATAAAGCTTATATGCTAATATTAGCACAGTTTCTAATGATAGAAAAGTAGATGCCAATAATTTACTCGATGTAAAATGCCTAAAACAGCCTATATGCAAAATTCAATGAAACTGGCCTTTAAACCTAATCACCGCTGTCCAGCTGTGGAAACAGCAGAAAAAGCTGTTTCACAAAATGGCCTCTGTCTTCTGTCCTCCCTGAGAGCTCTAAAACTGAATGATTGATTGTGCTGAGTTAGACAGGAACTGAAACATAAGCTCTATATAAAGACATAATGTATTGCAATTCTCAATTCTACCACAGGAGGGAGCTCTAACACAAGGAATGGAAGGGCCCTTCATTACTGACCTATTGCTGCAGGACGGCAGTCTCATCTGCTTACTCCATCCATAATGCTTCCAACAGCCTGTATGAAGAAGCATATAAAACCACCCTTTAAAAATAATCACTGTTGGGAACGCCACTGGCCTGTTACTATAGCAACAAGTGCTATTAATAGACTGGCAGCTGTCTCATTCTCACAGTCTACTGCACATGTGTCAAACTCAAGTCATGGGGGCCAAATCCAGCTCGCCGTAGCTTTTAATGTGGCCCTCTAGATTCCAGAGGGCCACGTAAGGAGAACTTTCAAGATAACTTGCTTAAACATTATTTTGTCAGTCAAATCAAAGCAGTTTTTATTTGTATTCTGGCAAATTACATCAATCAGTTCCACCAGTTTTTCGTGGAAATTAACTCAATCAACAGATCCAATAATTTTTTCATGCAAATTCATAATTATGAGTTAACTGCAAATTTTCTGCAAAAATGGTCAGAATCCTCAGGTTTAATTGATGCTACCTCCCACCTGCAGGTGGCAGTATTTCTTCCTTCTACTTCTCTGCTGCCTCAGCCTGACTTGTTGTCAGGTTTAGTCTGTAATCAATGTGGCGAGAAACAAACAAAAAAAAAAAAATCACATTTAACGTCATTTTGTGCAAATATTGCAAAATTTTGTGCAAATATTTCTAAATTAGCTCCATAAAATCAGTGATTTTGATCACGAAACCCTGGAGGGACAGATCGATGTGAAAAGTTCAGCATTTAGGAAGTACCTATGGAATGCAGAGACAGCTATTAATATTTTGGGTTTTATCAACACATTCTGGCTCAACCGACCCTTTAAGGACGTTCATGATCTTGATGGGGCCCAACATGAAAATGAGTTTGACGCACCTGGTCTACTGAAAGCACCCCACTTTTGACTGTTAAAATGACAGGCTTTTAAAGATTGAGAAATGCCTCCAAACAAATCTCAATATCTTGAGAACCGCAAGGGCTATCGACCACATTTATCGACTGTTTTTATCGGAAAGGATAGAGGAACATTCCTGACCAACTAAAATTTTTGAAAATATAATATTAAAGGCATAAAACAATGTCAAAAATGTTGATAAAATGGATGACTTCTGAAAATTGTCTTTATTAGGTCCCAAACTATGTCCTCTAGCTCGGAAATTATAAGGGCTGTCGATAACATTCTTTCACCGTAGGGTATCGGGAAGGATCAGTGAACAATCATGCCGTGTTTCATGCATGCACCTTTTTCTGTCTCTGAGCTGTGATGATGTAAAAATATGCCTAATTTTGCAAGTTTTCGATCTGAGCTGTGTTAGCGAAAAACACGTGGAAGTTTAGAACAGACAAAATTTATGGCAAAATGGTAACATGTATGAAAAAAATGAATGAATGGTGAGCATCAGGAAGGTGAACTCAAATTATGTCAAAGTTCTTGTCTCCACATTGCCAGAAAACTGCAAGTCCCACATCAATGAGAGTTACATTTTCTGAATTCAAACATAGATTCCTACGTTTTGATGCATGAGTACAAAGAGTGAAAACTGAGCGAGTTAGCTGAAGTTGTTTGAGGACCTTCAGAATTCTCATCCAGTTAGAGTGACGCACTAACCCTCAAAGAATTCCACCATTGAAATCCATTGTAAAGATGAATTATGAGCAAAATGCAACAAAAAAGTTGAGGGATTTTATGAAAATGTTGAAATATACAGTAGTTGAAGGATATGTCTACATTTTACAGCTGGAATGGTGTTTTTAGCTGAAAGTATGTGGAAGTAGTTAAGTCTGAAAAACAGGCAAGTTTTAGCGGAATTTTTGTGATTTTCCATTCATTTCAATGGAGCTGAAAAATTGACAAAAAGCTGAATATTATAAAAAGTACAAAAGTTATGAATAGCATACGATATAGCCGGTATTAGCAGAATAAGCTGAATCATTTAAAAGTTGAATGTGAAAATAGCACAAAGTATGCAGAAGTAGATCCATGGCAAAAAATGTACGGAAGCAACCAGAATAAAGGAGGCAAATAAAGAATGAGAAAATGGATCTCAAGAGTGTGAATGCCTTACAGCATTCACACAACTAGAAAAAATTATATTTCCTGCAAAAATGCAGTGTGAATGCTGTAAGATGAATGTTTTTAGTGAAATTTACAGAAGCATTTGAAGTCAACTGCAGAAGTCTTGCAGAAATGTAAGAAACAAGCAGAAGCAGCAGAAAAAGCAAAACAGTCTGCAAAACATGCATTGTAAAACTGTGTTGAAAATGAGTGAAAACTTTAAGTCAAAGTAAAAATCCCAGCTAAGGGAATCAGAAATTGGTGCAGAACACTGCTTACAACTTGTATGATTACCATGTTGACCTACAGCAATATACTGAGGAACAGCTATAGAGAAAGACAGAGCTGAAAAGAGACACAGCTGAAAGAGAGAGACAAAACTTAAGAAATAGACAGAGCTGAGCAGACACGGAGCAGAAAAGGGAGACAGAGCAGAAGAGAGTCTAAGACAGAAAGACCAGAACACAGCTAAAGTCAGAAAGCCTGAAAGAAAGATGAAGACAAAATGAGCAGAAGACATGAAAACAGAAAGAGCAGAAGACAAAGACAGAAAGACCATAAGACAGCTGAAGACCGAAAGACCACAAGACAAATGAGGACAGAAAGATCAGAGGACAGATGAAGACTGAAAGACTATAACACATTTGAAGACAGACCAGAAGACAGATGAAGACAGAAAAACCAGAAGAAAGATGAAGACAGAACGAGCAGATGAAAGCTGAAGAAAATAAGACCAGAAGACAGCTGAAGACTGCAATAGCACAAGACAGCTAAAGACAGGAGACAGCTGAAGACAGAAAGAGCAGAAGACAAAAAGGCCATAAGACAGTTGAAGACAGAAAGAGCAGAAGACAGAAAGACAGTAAAACAGGGGGAAACACAGATAAGAAGACAGCTGAAAACTAAAAAAGCACAAAACAGCTAAAACCAGGAGACAGCTGAAAACAGAAATACCATAAGACATCTGAAGACAGAAAAAGCAGAAGACATCTAAAGACAGAAAGACCATAAGACAGCTGAAGACCGAAACAGCAGAAGAGTGCTAAGGACTGAAATAGCAAAAGACAGCTGTAGACAGAAGATAGCTGAAGACAGAAAGACCATAAGGCAGTGGAAGACAGAGCAGAAGACAGATGAAGACAGAAAGAGCAGATAACATCTGAAGACAGAAAGACCAGAAGACAGTTGAAGACAGAGCAGAAGACAGAAAGATAACAAGACATTTGAAGACTGAAAGACCAGAAGACAGATAATGACAGAAAGATCAGAGGACAGATAGAGACAGAAAGACTATAACACAGTTGAAGACAGAAAGACCAAAAGACATATGAAGATAGAAAGAGCAGAGGACATCTGAAGACTAAAAAAGCAGAAGACAGATGAAGACAGAGCAGAAGACAGAAAAAGCAGAAGACAGATGAAGACAGACAGAGCAAAAGAACTCTGAAGACAGAAAAAGCAGAAGACAATAAGACCAGAAGACAGTTACAGACAGAAAGACAGTAAAACAGCTGAAGACAGAAAAAGCAGAAGACATCTGAAGAGAGGGAGAGCAGAAGAGAAAAAGAAGACACCTGAAGACAGAAAAAGCAGAATAAAGCTTAACACAGACAAAAAAATAGGAAAGGGGGTGACATGCCTGCACTCCAGTTTTTGTGGAATTTTCATGATTTTCCATTCATTTCAAAAGAAGCAAAATTGTTACAAAAAGCTGAATATTTTAAAAAGTATAATAGTTACAAATAGCATAAGATATAGCAGGAAAGAGCAGAATAAGCTGAACATTTTAATATTTTAATGATTAAAATAGCACAAAGTATACAGAAGTAGATATGCGGCAAAAAGTGTACAGACGCAACTATAAGAAAGTAGAATGATAAAGAAAAACAGGATCTCAAGATTAATTGTACTCAGACTGTATTCAAGCGCTTTTTTCTGGTAATGTGATCATTTTTTTGCTTACAGTCATGAAAATATGATATTTACGATTAGAATATTATATCCAATTAAAAAAAAAAAAACACTTTAACAAAGAAATGTGGCCTTAATGATAAGTATATTTAATACCTGCTCAAAGGCTATATATATATATATATATATATATATATATATATATATATATCATTAAATATATATAAAAATTTTAACCAAGCAGCAGTAGGTGGGACAGTCTGTTAGGAACTACTGGACCACTTTTTCTCCTCAGTTTGCACCTGGGCTGCAGTCTTAAAAACTCCCAATCAGTGTTTATGAAACAGTCCTGAAGTGCTGAGGATGCACCCTCTGTGCTCTTCTGCGTTGTGGTGGTTTGAATGTGGGCCCTTACATCACTGAAAGTGATCAGAGACTTTAGAACTCTCTCCGAGTTCTAAAGTCTACAAATTGCTTGAACTTAAGTAGCACAGTTTTTAAACTCCTCACCCTAAATGGCTGTTAACGTGAGTTCAAGGTTGGTGCTAAATGTCAAGTGGTAAACTGAATTATTTTCCAGGTACCAAACAACCAAGGTACAAATTAGTGGAGGGATAAAATTCACAGCACTTAACATTTTCAGCTCATCAGACTAAACACGTCTTCTGAAATAGTTCTCTGGTTGAGTTTACAGTGGGTGAAAACTCATGAAAACTGCATTGAAAATATTAATTTAGTAACTTCAGAATGCAAAATACATTTTTTATTTTCCATCTAATTAAAAAACTTCTGTTGTAAGTCCAGTCTGTTCTCCATCAGCAGCTGGAGGATCCAGCCTGTTCTTGTTTAATCAGGAAGTCTTCATTTCTATCACTGACAGCAAACTAAGTTTTCTGCGGTCCACGAGCATCTTTCACTACCTTCCATCTAGTGAAGTGTTTCCTCCAGGTCTGCCCTCTTTGTTTCCTGATCTTGTTAACACTGAAAGGCTCATTCCTTCACTCATGGTGGCAGCTCACAGCATCAGCTCAGGGAGGGGGGTCAGCTGCCAGTAGTTGCTCATTTGATGTCTTTTAGGAGCAGAAAAGACAGGGAACAAACGTCATGTGTCTGATTTTTAGAAATGCAACAAATATGTGCAGGGCAAAATTGAGAAATCCTGATTACTTATTTTGTTCCATATTTTTGTCATTTTGTAGAAATCAGTTTTCACTTTGATATGAAAGTTTTTGTAATTCTTGTCAACCCCCCCAGATTTTGTTGATCTTGACTGATTTGGAAAAGAAACAAAAGTCCAAGACATCCAAGGGTGCGAATACTTTTTTATATGCACTGTATTTTAAATTGACAGCAACCTGTTTGGCTGATAGTTGGAGTCATCCTCTGTTCTTCAGTTGCTCACTTGGCGCAATGAAAGGAGGAAAATATTAAAGCCGTGGTTACCTTTGTTATCTGGGATGTACTAATTTAGGAGCTGTCGCTAAACTCATGACAATCATTTCATGGGGTGACTTCTGAAGAAACAGCAATGACTCTTTGGTATTAAGTATTTATTTTACTTTCTGATGAACAGTGTGGAATTATTCAGATTTCGGTCACAGGCAGGAAGTTGGAGTAGATCATTGAGGAGAGAACTGTGTTGGGAAAGAAATGCAGGTAGAACACAGAGAGGTGAAACCATAAATGAAAATTAAAGTTAAAAACCACAGAAAAACCAATTGCTTCAAGATTCTTATCCCCCAAAATAGAAAATTCCACCTAAAAGTCTCCAGCATTGGAAACGCGTTTCATTTTTGTTCCCCTGTACACAGCTTACTCAGCAGATTTGATTTTTTGTCATTCTGAACCATGTGGTGGTCCTGTCTATCAAAGGAGGTTCTGAAGCACCCAATGTTACTCTGCTGAGCTTTCTTCAAAGTAAAGACTCCCAGAGGTCAAGTAAAATAGAAATCTTTATTGGTCACACTGGAGCACAACAGCAGATGGAGCAGAACATGTGATATTTGATTTTAATTTACATTTAACAGATGAGAATAAGCAGAGAGGATGGCATCTTCCAAGTGTCCAACTATATAACTGGAGCTAAAGATCAGAGCCCTGATAGAGCAGAGCAGCTCTGGCCGCCAAGTCTGAAGATAACTGGAGATTTTTAGCTATGAAAGTAAACAACAATCAGGGCTGGCAGATATTGCTTTAGAGGACTGAGGTCCTCTGCTCCCAGTGGGGATTCCCTCAGCCTTTTTAAGACTGAAAGCTGGAGAATTAGGCCACCTCTGTCTCTGAATGTTGTTTATCCCACAATCACTGTGTCATCATCTGGAAACTCGTAGTATGGGACCTCCAGGTTGAGAGGGGCAGGGCCCTTCCTGATGCGGCCAGAGGCGTCATAGTGTGAGCCATGACAGGGGCAGTAGTAACCTCCATAATCTCCAGCGTTGGCGATGGGCACACAGCCCAGATGTGTGCACACACCAAGGACAATCATCCATTTGGGGTTGAGGACCCGGTCCTTGTCGTGCTGAGGGTCTCGTAGCTCCGAAAGGCTGACAGCAGCTTCTGCTTCAATTTCCTTCTCAGTGCGGTGACGTACGAACAGCGGTTTACCTCGCCACTTGAAGGTCATGTTCTTCCCTTCAGGGATGTCACCCAGCTTGATCTCGATCTTTGACATAGCCAAGACGTCAGCTGAGGCGCTCATGGAGGAAACGAACTGAGTCACCACAGTCTTGGCAGAGTAGACACCAACTACAGCTGTAACTCCAGTAAACAGGTAGGAGAAAGCTCTCCTGGATTCACTGCTCTCCTGGGATGACTTGTGGGGGTCCAGCACCTCTGGACGTCTGTAATCAGAGAAGTCTGGTACTCTGATGTCGGTGTGGGCAAACCTGACTCCCGCACATCCTGCAAAAACAGTCTCATCAGTTTAACTGCTGATTGTTCATCAAAGGCCAACACAACAAGCATCCTGACAGGACATCACACTTTCATTACACAACCTTCAGCTGCAGGGGTCAGACTCAACTTCCTTCATTTAGGAATGTTTCAGCAAAGAAAACAAATGGAATAAATTTCCACAACAAGAGATTTCTATAACTCAATGCAATTCTGTGAGATGTAAGGTCTACCTATTAATGTCTGCTGCTTTCAGACATTGTTTAATGTGACCCTATACGACTGTAAAGTGAACACTAGTCAGAATGTAGCAATGCAATGGATATGCAGTGTCAAGTGCAACTAAAATAACTGAAACACACCAGAGCATTTAACTGGTAAACTTGTTCAGTGTTCACATGACCTGAGAGAAGCTGTTACAGTTTGCTGGGCATCACCTCATGCTTCCAACAGGTAGAGCTAAAAAAAAAAAAATACATGAGACGATCATGAAAAGGTTCAATACTGTCACTCACCTCAGAAAAGGAGATCCCTGTGTTATATAGATTCATTAAATAGAGAATGAAATATTTCTGGCCTTCAGTTATTGTCATGGTGATAATTATGGCTTTCAGAAAAGAGTTAGGGTTTGAAAACCAAAATTTATCATATCACAAAATTACATCAGATCAATAAAAGCTGTCATTTTAAACTGAAATGTCAGGCTACTGAAATTATGATCATTTCTATGCACTCAATGCTTGGTTGGGGTTCCTTCTGCATGAATTCCTGCATCACTGCAGCATGGCATGGAGGAGATCAGCCTGTGCTTCTGCTTTGATTCTGGCCTGCAGCTCATCTGTATTGTTGGTTCTGGTGTCACTCATCTTCCCCTTGACTCCATAGCTTCTCAGTGGGAGGGGTACACAAGAGCAGTCCTTGAGAGCTTCCAACCTGCAACTTTTAGATGCATCCCTGCTCCAACACGCCTGAGTTGAAAGGCTGAATTCCCTCACCAGCAGTAACTCAGAGGCCTGATGATGAGCAGTTCATTTGATCTAGGTGTGTTAGAGAACGAGCACTAGACTTGGAAACCCCTGCTCTATGGGGTTCTGGTCAGGTCCATTTACTGGTCAATCAAGTACAGTACCACCGTGATCCCTGGACCAGCTTCTGGTACCTCTGGCAGTGTGGGTCGGTATCAAGTCCTGCTGGAAAGTGAAACCAGCACCTCCATGAAGCTGGTCAGCAAAAGGAAGCAGGAAGGGCTCTAAAATGTCCTGGTAGATGCTGGGCTGACTGTGGACTTCAGAAACCCAGAGGACCAGAACCAGCAGATGACATGGCACCCCAACCGTCACTGACTGTGGAAACTTCATACTGGACTTCCAGTGGCATGGACCCTGACAGGTGTTTGGAGTTAATTAGCTGATTAGAGTGTGACGCTATGAGTTTCCAAAATGTAACTTTTTCACAGCATTCTAATTTTCTGAGACACAGAATTTGGGGTTTTCATTATCTGTAGCCAGATTCATCAAAATTACAAGAAACAAAAGACTTGGACTATATCACTATGTGTGATGAATCTATGTAATTCATGAGTTTCACTTTCTGAGATGACTGACCAAAAGTATTGAACTTTAAGATTTTTTTAGATGTACCTGTATGTTAATAACATTTGGAAATAAATAAGGAAAAGGTTGGATTTTTGCTTGTTGCTACTAAAACTAGTTTTCACTTTTGGAATAGGCAGTATAACTCCTTATTGAGGAGCAAAGATGTCAGAAATAATGAAAGGAAGTGTTTGTTGCACTTTGGGTTGTTTAGTTCCAGGGAAGAAGCAGCTGGATGTCAATAATACAAACTAGTTCCAGATTTACCTACAGTTTAAGCTAAATAGTCCACATGCTGACCAACAATCACTGACAGCATAGTCTTACCATGTTGGAAAAGAAATATTTCAGAAGATGTGTCTATAAAACAAAATGGACAAAAAAAGATGGCAGTTCTAAGACTTCTAGGTCTAAACAGTACTGAAAAGCTGAGCTACATTAACCTGTACATAACCATCCCTGGTTGTCTCCAAGTTGTTTTAGGTGCAGGGAATTATTTTTGAATCATGCTACTATGTTGCTCCACTGAGTTTGCTACAGTCAATATTTATTGTTTTGCACAGCTATTATGAATAAAAGTTACACAGCTTGTCTGGCAGATTAGCCTTGGTTAGATGTCTTTCCATTTTTCTTTAACAGCTGTTGTCATGGTGATCACCACACAGAGGCCCATGTAGAGCTGAGGTATCTGTTGAAGTATTTTCAAAATCAAACTTAAAACACTACATGTTTTTGTCAGGCTACCAAATTCAATTGAAAAAAAATTGTGATGTTGCTATCATATCGAAGTTCTAAATTAAAACATTTGTTTTGACATATCTTGTGAACATTTTTGCTAAGATTGTTAATATGTCAGCTCTGATCATTCATTCAGAAGATTCACTAATGTCTCGTGTAAAATAGATATATGAGATTTATTAGTAAAGTTTAAGTGAATTCACATAAGTTTGCCATTCTGTCCATAGTGCTCTAAGTGCAATCCCTACTATGTTCCACAGCACAACAACATACTTACGGCTTCCATCTACCATAAGTTAAGTCTGACTCAATTATTGTGCTCCATTTGGATCTTAGGATTAGAATTTAAAAATTGTAGGTTGGAAAATTAACCTCAGCCTAAATTTGTGCTTGAAGTTTGAAGTTTCTGAAATGATTTATTAAAATATATATCACACAAGTGGTAATTTCGTAAAACATGGATTAGTTCTTTGTGAGTTTTTACCTCATTAAATCAGTCACAAATGCTCTGTCTAATGTGTACTAGTGAAATGTTCCTACAGTGAATGCATCCAGAGAAACACCTTATTTGATACCGACTAAACATGTTACTATCACAGCCTGCCGCTACAGTTTTTACAACTTTTATTTAATAAAAGTGGGTCACAGTTTGAAGAATTTACAAGGTTATGTATTGTAAACATACCCACATCACAGGGTTTCCTCAACATGGAACTGATCATGGTGCCATGGCCAAATAAAAGCCACCACACCTTCAAAATAAAGTTGTTTTTTTAAAATGTATGTTAAAACAGTGTAAAGCATATGAGATATGTACACATATATAGCCTATATTTGAGCACTTATACTAACCATAGTCAGAGTTTGAAATGAATTTAAATATCACAAAATGTTCAAATTAACTATTTTGAAAATCCAACACTTCTGGCTTCTGGCTGGGTGGGTGCGAAGCTGGCTACAGCACGGTTCGCTGCTCTTCTCTTAGGGGCAGTCCTATCAAGTCCACTTATTATAAGTGATTTTGGGCTTGTTTTTTTCCATAAAGTTGCTTGCAAATCTCATGAGTCACGGGTTGACAACACTGATGTTAGGTAGTTAGTAGTGGTGTAATCTGTGTGATACTCAAGTATCTGCTGTAGAGATGCATAACAAGCCCCAGGATTTGTATGACATCCAGGTAGTTTTATTCAGGCTCTCCCTGTCCATATTTTCCTGGATGAGCCCCTCCCCCACCTCCCGTGTCATTGTTAATGTCAAGGTAATATTTGCTGTGAATGACGTAGAGCTTCTTGTTGTGCACCAGCAAACTGTGAACATCCAGACTAAGATTTGGAGAGTGCAATAAATGTGAAGACAGCCATGAACGAACGTGTCCATAAACGTTCACAATTAAACGCCATTGTAATCAATAATGTAAAAGATAAGTGCCACAAATCTGTATAACCGCTGGAGGAGCCTTGTATGCTCTGGCTGCAAACGCAGGGCTGTAACTTTGAATCTGGAGGTTAAGCGGCTTTCTGTCAGTGATATATATATCATAAAAAAAAAAAATAATATATATATATATATATATATATATATATATATATATATATATATATATATATATATATATATATATCATGCCCATGTAAAACTATTTTCATTAGAAACCTGAAAATTGAAATCTTATTTAGAGTTTTACAGACAATAGTGGAACAGATACAAT
Organism: Anableps anableps; assembly: GCA_014839685.1. Classification (NCBI taxonomy): domain Eukaryota; kingdom Metazoa; phylum Chordata; class Actinopteri; order Cyprinodontiformes; family Anablepidae; genus Anableps; species Anableps anableps. Next base: position 2,227,028 of record CM026067.1, on the reverse strand, counting down.
AAAATTCCTAAAGTAAGTTTCCCCCCCCCCCCGGACTGTTGTAATCATTAAACTATTTTCATCGTCATTGATCGCCGCTGTTTAGTTGTATAAAATACATTAGGGGATACATAGTGGATATTTGACTATTTAATTTCTGTTATTTCTATTTTTTTTTTTTTTTTTTTTTTTTTTTAACAATAAATATATTCATTTATACTATTTACAAGCAGCCTCTGTTTTACACAGTGTAGTGGGTTGCCAGGTGGGCTTTTTTTGAGCTTGTTTTCATAGAGCTGGTTGCTTGTTTCTCTCACAAGATCTGGCAACACTGGTTGCACTGCTCTCAGGAGTGAAGGAAGACTTGAGACGACAGTCCAAAGTAGAGGGAGAGAAAAGGCGAAAGAAGGGTACCTAAGGAAGGTTAAGTTGAATGCATTTTTAGTTCAAGTCTGTGAAAACGACCCTAATGTTAACATATGTTGCATTTGAACAACAGTAACGTAGTTAATTATTATAGTTTGGCTTTCAAGCATAATGTTTCAGATACATTTTGAACAGCAGAACATAGTTTAATGTCGGGTAATTTTTCTGTTGAGACTCATCAAGCTTAGACAAAGAAGACAGGCTGAAGTAGTGGAGGAGTTGCATAGTGTGAATATAATGAATAAATGTTTTTTAAAACCCATGTTGTTCTACAGCCGTAGACCATTTATTCTAAACACTAAAAAAGATGAACATTGTATACTGATATTGACAAATATTAAATCAAGAAATGAAAATTTTTGGATCACAATTTTTTTGCAGGTTTCCATATAAATTGATGGAGATAAAATATCCCAAAATATTGACTTTTAAAACAGCTATCATGAATTTAGTTATTTTCATTTCAGGTGAAAATGTTTGTTTTGAATTACAACTCTTGGAGATTCTGACTCCAAATCTATCAATAATATTAGCTGGCTTGATCACTGAGACAACAATGATGAGATCCTCTGATAATTTTACATCACCATTTTGTTTCATAAGTGACAATAGACATGACTTTATAGATTGTGCCTTTAGGAAAGAAGCCACTGGGTCACATCAAGCTCAACTGAGCGGCTGCTAGCCTTGCCTGCCAACCTATTCTTCGAGAAGAGAAGCTGTTCATAACGCTCATGCTAACCAGTATGATAGATTAACTGGTGGCACCATTAACTTGTGGTGGCAGCTGGGAGAAGCAGATGTTTTTGTGGGCATGGCCTTTTAGGACCCCTTTACCGAACCAGGAAATAAACAGTGCGAGTTCAAATTAAAGAATTAAAAATCTTTGTGAAATACTATCTAATTCTGTAAGATATCTATTACACTTAATACATCTCAAGATGCCATAAACAGATTCCAAAGCACTGATTAATCCGTGAAAGCCGAGACAAATGTTGAACCATGGGAAATAAAAAGGTTTAAAAAGAATGACTGGCTTTATTATTTCTCATATCCCTCATATTGTATGATATATAAATTACACATCGAAAGAAAAAAATAGCAAAAAACCATGTTTTTTTTTTTTTTGTTTTGCAAACACTTTGTTACATCTTATAGTTAGAGGATATGAAGGAGTATTAGGGTCTCTCAGAAAACAACAAAGTTTGTGGCGCAGAGTCTGTAAGTGTCACCAGTTGATCTGGGCCCACTCCTCAAAGCACTTGGTGTGGGTTAGTTGAGAATCAATGACACATAAGGGACGCAGTTACCTGTCTGCAGAGATAATCTAGTGGTTAGGGCGGCGGTGTTGCATTCGTCGCTAATTGATTCGAGTTCAGCAAACAATTTCGTCAGATTGATTTTTTCGGACATGTTTATTTTATGATATAGAAAAACAGATATTCACCTGCTGTCAGCGTTACAATGATATCATTTAACAGGTTTGTCAGGCAAACATTAACTGTAAGAATATTGTCCAATTACCAAGTAGCACAGCTCTAGCAAATGCAGCATAGAGTTGTCTTAAGTAATTTGAAGGTGCTAGAGGTCCTCCTGAGATGCAAACGAAATTATGAGGCTTCCATTAAATAAGCAAGTTATTAGTTTGCATGATATCATAACTGTTAACATATATTAAAAAGTTTGTAGAACATGTCAGTCAACATACAACTGAGATGAAAGACGTGACATAATCGTCATTTTACTCGAACAATGCTGGGTAATAGTACAAATTAACACTGTTAAACTATCATAATTTATCCATCTTAAATACCTGTCTGTGCATTTCAGTCTGTTGAAGTCCAAATAACACCAGATAAAAGTGGATCACAAGTTAATCTAAAATGATGCTGTTTAGAAAAGTTTCCTCTTCAAGCAGACTTTAGTGACCTTTAGATCACATTAAATATGTTATTGAATTTTCCCTCACTGGCAAATAATGTAAATGTTTTTGAAAGATCTTTGGGAAAGTATACACATTTTCACATCCGTTTTGTTACGTTTGTAGTGTTTTGATCAGGAAACGACACAGCCACCTAATTTTTTACAAACGTCTGCATTGAGGACCCCGCTTGGCTATCACCAGTTAATATAGGTCTGAATGCGACTCAATTGTTTTCCTACTTTATTTCCCTTCGTCAACAGCCTGCGAACAGTTCTCCAATAGGGAACAAACAGACAAATAATATAGATATGGCTCATAATATCTAGGGTGTATTTTACAGTAATGTAGGAACGTTTCTTATTTTGGCTTGCCCATTTGGATATCTCCACCAGCTGCAACATTGGCTGCTAACTTTATATCGTTATTTAGATTCGATTTTATTGCAGTACACCTTATCGACATCACTTATTCCTCTCTTTTTGGACACGTAAACACAATAAGCAACAAAAGTAGGTATGTGATTTAGATTTTATTAAATATGATGACTCCAACCTCAATATATACAGGTATTGTGAGTACAGTGCCGCTAAAAAATGTTCAGAAACGGTGTAATTACATGACCTGAGACAAAAGCACACTGAGCTGCAAGTGCTTTTAACAAGCAGTTCATTCTACAGGTACTTGCTGAACAACACTGATTTACATTTGGGATGTAGTGGCAGCTGACCTGAGAGATTTTTGCGGTATGATGGGTATATTAGATTGCTTCACAGCATATGGTAGAATAACTCATTTACTGTAAAATGGGTGCCCACTATAAAGTTTTTGTTTTTTTTTGTTTATGATCAGTGCTGGTTACAAAAAGTAGAGACTGTCCACTTAAGTTAACATTATGGCTATTCGTGAATCCTTGGAATTTAAATTCATTTATTCTGGTGGACTTTATAGTGTGTTGCTAATTGATCTGTTTATTCTCAACGGCGGTGTTCTCGAAGCGTAATGAATGCTGCTCTATAGATAATTGATTTAAAACATAATTTTCTTGTGTGACATTACAAATATATGCGTCAAATGGGATTCATAAAGTTTATCGAACGGTTTCTTTACATAGGCAGCATTTTTAACAGGCATTGGCGCAGCCACCTACAATTTTGAAACATCTGCGGTGCGCATACATTTCAACCAGTTAACCTCGCCACCAGTTAATCAATCAAACCGGCAGCTAACTACCAACCCAGGAAAGTTGGCTTTCAACTTTAAATAAAACCAATAAATAATTGACTGTCATCGACTGATTCTAATGTCGCTCAACCTTTCTCTCCCAAAACACACACCTGAATTATATTATTTACATTCCATCCGTACTATTTTAGACAGCTCTCAACCAGCTACGCTAAAGCCAATGACAGCACTCACCGTTGATGCTAACTGTTACAGCAGGGCCTGTCTTTGGGCTTTGACCGCTCAGCGTCTCTCGGCAGAGGAATGGCTTCTTCGAGTCAATCAGAAACTTCTCTGCCTTTACAACAACACCTGGTACCAGAGGCTTCAGGGGTCCTGCAACAGCAAATGCTGTAGCCTGCATGTAAGGGGAAAATGCCCCTGATCGGGCAGCTAGGGACATCATGCTTACACCACTGATGAAATGACCTTGTGCGCAGCGCATGCGCACTGTTGCCAACTCTTAGCAAGAAAAGTTCTTCTTCTTTTTTATTGTATTGGCGGTTGGCAAACAACAGAAGTATGTATTACCGCCACCAACTGGTAAGGAATGTGGACCACATGACAAACACACACACACACACACACACACACACACACACACATACATATATATATATATATATATATATATATATATATATATATATATATATATATATATATATATATACACACACACACACTGAATCCTATTATACAACTTACACTGTTTTAAAAAGTAAAATATAACCTGATACCCTCTACTTCCTGAATCTTTCAGCAGTATATCAACAATACAACAATATCGAATTTCATTTTCATATTACTAAGATTCTTAACTAACTTATTTCTCTAATAATTCCTACAATGCAAAATAACATGTTCTCATCTTCCCCACAATCACATTTCCCTGTCTGATGTCTCCCTATTAAAAATAATGTGCTGTTCAGTCATGTTCCTTGGGCAGTTTGCCCAATTCTGAGTCGTGAAATAATTGTCTCTTCTCTCCTGTTCCTTTCTGTTCTTCTCATTTCTCCAATTTTCCTTTTGGATTTTATAAAACCATCGTCCTTTCCTTTCTTCCTCCCATAACTTGCCACCTCTCTTTCAATTTTTGTTTTATTATACCCTTTATTTCTTTAACACTAAACCTAACATTAATATCAACCAATACCCGAGTGGTGCTCTCCTTAGCCATACTGTCTGCCATTTCATTCCCCTTAACCCTGTGATGTGCTGGTACCCATATAAAATTTACTGCAAACTCCATCATATTGATTCTATAAATGTTCGTTGTATTTCAGTTAATATATCTGGTCTACTATCTGACTGGTTATGTTGCAAACTGGCCAATGATTAACTAGAATCTGAGCAAATGATTGATTTTAATGGTCTTACCTCTTCTACCCACTGAACTGCTAAAAGTAAAGCAAGCATTTCTCCTGAATAAACTGATACTCCATCATTTACCCTTTTTACTACTTTAATATTAAATTATGGTACAATGAAAGCTATCCCTATCCTGTTAGCTGTATTTTTTTGATGCATCGGTGTATATATGTACATAATTATAATACTGGTTTAAATTCAAAAATACTTTATTTGTCCCAAAGGGAAATTAAATGTTGATGTAACTCATTTAATTAAGGACTTATTATAGATTGTGATGGCTGTGGGCAGGAAAGATCTCCTGTAGCAGTCTGTTTGACAACCAATCTGAAGGAGCCTCTGACTGAAGAGACTGTTTTTCAATGACAGTGTCATGAAGAGGATGGTCAGGGTTGTCCATAATTTTCTTAATTTTATGCAAAAATCCTTCTTTGCATTATCAACTCCAGAGGTTCCACAGTCGTCCACCAGCCTTCTTTATCAGGTTATTGAGCCTTTTTAGGTCCCTGGCTCTGATGCTGCTGCCCCAACAGATGATGGCAGAGGAGATGACGCTCTCAACAACAGACTTATAGAAGACAGGCAACATCTTGCTGCAAACCTTGAAGGATCTTAGCTTCCTCAAAAAATACAGTCTGCTCTGTCCTTTCTTGTAAACGGCTTCACTGTTGAGTCTCCAGTCCAGTCTTCTGTCCAGATGAAAACCGAGGTATTTATATTCCTCAACCACCTCCACTTCTTCGGGGTTTGATCTGACCCTGTTTCTCCTGAAATCTACAGTCCTACAGTCCTTTGTTTTGTTCACATTCAAGATGAGATGATTGTTTCCACACCATGCCACAAAGTGGTCCACCAGCTCTTCTATAACCAGCTTCTTCTCCATCTCTGATCCACCCGACCACTGCAGAGTCATCTGAGTATTTCTGTAGATGACAGGAGTCTGACTTGTGCTGGAAGTCTGAAGTGTACAGAGTGAAAAGGAAAGGTGAGAGTACAGTCCCCTGTGGTGTTCCTGTGCTGCTGACCACCTGGTTAGACACACAGTCCTTCAGTCTCACAAACTGTGGTCTGTTTGTCAGGTAGTCATGGATCCAGGTGATTGTTGAGGCCTCCACCTGAGTCTTCTGGAGTTTCAGACGAAGCAGATCAGGCTGAATTGTGTTAAATGCACTGGAGAAATCAAAGAACATGATCCTCACAGTGCTGCCTGCTTTGTCCAGATGACAGTGGGTTTGTTGAAGCAGGTGTATAATGGTGTCTTCAACTCCAAGTCCACGGCGATAAGCAAACTGCAGGGGGTCCTGATATGTGCTGGTTTGCTTACTCAGGTGGGCCAACAGGAGTCTCTCCAAGACCTTCATGATGTGGGATGTCAGGGCAACAGGTCTGTAGTCGTTGATGACTGATGGGTGAGATTTCTTTGGTACCGGAACCAGACAGGATGTCTTCCACAACAGTAGTACCTTCTCTTGGGTCAAGCTAAGGTTAAAGAGGTGTTGCAGAATCCCACAGTGCTGCTCTGCACAGGCCTTCAGGACTCTGGGGCTGACACCATCTGGACCTGCAGCCTTGTTCCGGTTCAGTCTCTCCAGCTGCCTCTTCACCTGACTTCTAGAAACAGAAAAGTGAGGGGGGGGAGGCAAAGAGAGCAGCAGCATCATTTTACCATTGTGCATAGTTTTAATTGCATTCAGGTCTTTCAGGTCATTTAAAAAGAATTCCAATTCAACGACGGTAGCTGTGGATTCAGATTCATACTAGGAAGAGTAATACTGTTTAAACACTTCATGGACTTCTCTGGGATCAGAAACCAAATTGTCTGCTGTGTCCTTAATTTGTGGTATTGATCAGGAAGCTGCTTGATGTTTTAATGGGTGAACCCATAGTCTGGTCGGTTTATCCCCATGTTCATAATAAGTTGCACGTGAGCGAAGTGAGAGGCACTCAGCTTCTATTGTGGAAAGCAAGTCAAACTCAGTCTACAAGTCAAGTTGTCTTTTATGTAATTCAGGAGTTGGATCAGTTACAATTTGTCTGTCTATGTCACAAATCAGTGTAGTTAGGTTTTGGAGTTTGGATTTATGATCTCTACTTAAATGGACTGAGAAGGAAATTATTTGCTTTAAGGCATTCCCATAGCAAGGATCTTGTAACAGTGTCACCTTAATTAAATGTAATACATAAATTAAATTCAGCTCAATAAATTCATTGATTGTAGAATTAGTAAAACTAGCAAATGTCTCGTCCAGGAGTAACAAGAAGTTTAATGTCCATGGAGTTAGAGGGAGGGGTTGATTTATAAATATGCCAACACTAAGTGGTATACGATCAGATTCAGTTGATAGCACTTTTGAAATAAGGGAACCATCTACAAAAAAATAATCAATTTGTGTGAAAGATTGATGTATCTAAGAGAAAAAGGGAGCAAGCTTTTGTTGTTGGATTAAACTTTCTCCAAGGATCTACGAACCCATTCTGAAGCATAAATTCAGGAAATAGACTTGGTGATAGAGGATTGAGTCATTGTCCTGTTATGGATGTATGATTTTATGGCTTTTTCTAATCATCTCTTTGCTGCTGTAATTAAATATACTTAATTGCCGCACCGCTCACTGCTACATGCTTACATAACTATAACTGCTGATATCACATAAAGCGCAACACACAGTCAAGGATAAACTGATACAAGAGGATGACAGCCTTTAGGAGGGTTCAGAGTGAGGCATCGATCAAAGCAGGGCTCACGCTCCATTCTTCGCTCCTCACGGTTCATCCTTAAGATGGGCTGGGGGGGGGAACCAAAGGTGAATGTCACTCTGGTGGATCTGTTCATTTGTGTACTCTGTACACTGATCATTTTGGCATTAAATCTTAATTTTATACTTAACCATTTCTCATTATTCACAAGGTAAATGCTTTGCTGGCTTTATTGGTTGAGTCTCGGAACTGGAGAGAAACGAACTCGGTGGTGCAGGAGGGGGAAGAGGGTGACCCCACCATCAACAGTGGGGACTTGTCCAGCTGTCCAGGTTCCAAACGAGACCAGAACCCCGCAACAAGGACTCCAGACTGCTGACATGGGGACCGAGCCTTCAGTAACGATCAGTCATCTCATCAGGTAGGCAGAAATACCTGTTTTAAAGAAAACTTTCTGCAAGGCAGCTGTCCGACAGATACCTTTTACTCAAGGCTCGGTTCTCACGTTTCCTTTTTGGACTTCCACTCATTTAAGGAACAGAGGGACATTCGCTTAGTCTACATTGTTGTGTGGAAAATTGTGAAAAAAATGAAGAGATAAAGACATCATGAGATGGAGAAATAGAGAATTCATGCATGAAGTAGAAAACTAATCAGTGATTTAACAAGAAAAGAGAAGAGGTTTGATAAGATAGAGAATTAGGCTTAACGAGGACACGTGGATCGGTTCCCAACTGTTTACAGGCTTGCATTAAATAGTAGTATTGATGTTGATTGAGAGCAATCAGAAAATTTCTCAGAGTTGTAAGGAATTGGTAAATAGAGGACCCAAAAAATGCCACCAACACAGCAAGCAGCATTACAGGATTTATTTTAAGATGAAGGTAGTCGCTCGAGACGCTGGACTGCAGGACCTTTTGGCAGACCTGTTAAAGGTGTAGCAGGACTCCTTAGGAAAATCCAGGAGAGGTGTGGTCCAAGTGATGGTCCAGGTAGGTGAAGAGGTCTTCAGAGAATGATAGAACGGCAGGCAGAGCGGAATCCAGAGGGCCAGGCAGGGGTCATAACATAGGGTCTAAGAGGTGAAAACTTGTCTGGAATAATTTTTTGGTCAGAACAGGAAGTGCTTCAGGAGAAAACTCTCTGATGTCTGATGACTCCTTAAAATCCCCAGCCCAAACAGGAAGCTCCCTCTCTGCTATCCTCTTCTCTTCTATCCCGTTGCTCTTCAGAGCAGCAGGGGTAAGACTCCCCACTTCTCCTACAGGCAGAGACCCACTCCTGGACCTGTAGGATTTTTTGACCAAAAACTATGCAGGTGAACTGTATTGCACTGATAGGCTGGAGGAATAAACCTTAATCCTGGTCTATTAATAGTTTCTGCAGATATAACCTTGTATTTACAAATTCAACCACTACTGATGCTGGCTGCTCCATCCCCCACGCCGATGGAGAAGCATGGGAGCAGATGATGATCCAGAGCTAAGGAAGAAATCCTGGACTTCAGCGTTTTTCCTTCGCCAGCCTCTAATAATAAACAAACCCCTGACCAGCGGTTAAGCTTCTCCGAGCTGAAGACACAAGGCTGTGAAGCTGTTTACCATTGCTGAACACCCTGAGCTAGCCTGACCTCGAAGCTATTAGCTGCTAGGCATCTGCTAACGTGTACTAATTGACAACACTTCCAACTAGTCCAGACATCCGGCCATCTATCGGACTGTATTCCCAGTAGGTGTGGTACCTGGGCAGTCATAATACTTGTTGTTCAATACTTGATGTTCAATTTAAGTGTTTTTATTGTTTCATAAGGGTGTCGACCCATAAAGGGTAATTTTCAATCATGCAATGTACGTTTACTTTGTTTTCAAGTGTTTTCAAGCTATGGTATATAGCGCTAGATGCTAAGACATTTCAGGGCTTGTCATTCCAAAAAATAGCTTTTCTACTGGGATAGTCCACCTCAGTGGATCAATGATGTTTATAAACAATTAATATGGTAATTTATGATGGACTTAAATAAGATTGTTTAAACAGGACAACATCTGATTTTTTCGGTCTGTGTAGGATGCCATTTTGTGAGTGGCAACGTCCTCTCATTTCGCCATTTTGTGAGTGGCAAAAAGCTCCGGTTCTGCTATTAATGTATTAATTTAATTAATTTATTTAATTTAATTAATTTATTTAATTTATTAATTTATTAAACTGTCATTACATGAACTGATAAGTGGGTCAAGAATCTGCTTTCCAAAAAGCTTAATGATTTCTATTTATCACGTTTTAAAAAGACATTACTTCCTCAGAATAATGTTTTATTACTTCACATTTTCTGGTGATGCTGTATGAAGAATATTTTGATATTTTGGTATAAACAAACCTAAATTAGTTGAAACTAAATAATACATTCCGCTTTCCTAATGGAATAAATCTAGGTTCTCAGTATTCATAATTCATACTGAACTATGACATCACTGCATCATTTTATTGGTTCTATTCTTATCTATTATTTATGTTTTTACTTCTAGTAGTTTTAGTTTCATTCATTTTTATCTGTTTCTGAGTTGTTTAGTTGTGTGTTACTGTGCAGTGAGTTTGTTAAATAAAATGTCTTAACTGTGAAGTTAAATTAATTTTTGTTAATAATAAACTCTTGTATATTTGAGAGAAGTTGTCTATGTTTGTTCCACATAAATGTGCAACATATTGCTGCTCGGATAACGCCAGTGCTGAACTTAGGCCTTCATCTGTTTTTTCAGGCATGTACTTAAATAACTAACTGAGACTGAACTCTTTGGCTCTAATATATATATTAAAAAAAAAATTCCCTTCTCACCCTCCACGGGTGGTCTTTCTCAACCTCTGAGCTCGGGTCCTCTACCAGAGGCCTGGGAGCTTGAGGGTTCTGCGTAGTATCTTGGCTGTGCCGAGAACTGCGCATTTCTGGACTGAGATGTCTGATGTTGTTCCTGGGATCTGTTTTAGCCACTGCTCCAGTTTGGGGGTGACTTCCCCGAGGGCCCCGATGACCACAGGCACCACTGTGGTCTTCACCTTCCAGGCCTTCTCCAGTTCCTCTCTGAGGCCCTGGTATTTCTCCAGTTTCTCGTGTTCCTTTTTCCTGATGTTGCAATCACTTGGTATTGCTACATCCACCACAACGGCTTTCCTCTGTTGTTTATCCACCACCACGATGTCCGGTTGGTTCGCCATTACCATATATATATATATATATATATATATATATATATATATATATATATATATATATATACTCTTTTCTCTTTGTTGAGAAAATGGTGCCCCGATTTGGTAATTTTTTTTATCTAAATTACTATTTTATTGATAATTGTCATAAGCCATTATAATAATCATTCATAGCCAAAGTTAAACCAACTGAAGCACAACATTTAATGGCGCTGCGCGTGTGTAAGGGGTTGAAATGAACAGTTTATACTGCACATGTATGAGAATAATACACTTTTAAAAAACAAATTTTGAAATCCCAAAAGGGAAATTTCTTAAAACGAAAGAAATCTCAATCTGTCCATATACAAGACTAATTCTCACAAAAGTATGGATTTTGGCACATTGTAATAGCCCTGAAATCAGAAGTCACTGCTCATATAATCTGTCTAATCTTGAGCTCCTGGGATTAAGCCTTATTTTGAAACCAATGGGGATGATTTAGGCATTATTTCAGTGTTGGATTCTCGAGTGAAGTACAGCTCAATCGAACTGATGGTCATTAGAGACAGTTCGGTTATTACCATATCACCAAAGCTGAAATCCGTACTCGGTACACAGTGGTTCCTGAGGTCAACGGGCTGGCGCAGTGGAGTGCGGGGAGCAACGGTCAAGGGGAAACATTGTGCCTGAAAACAGAAGAGGGGAAAGCGGGCGGGCGCGTTGGCCCAGCTAAAGGCTAGAAAACCCTCGTTCCCGACTCTCTTTCTGGCCAACGTCCGCTCTCTAGATAACAAAGTGGACCTGTTACATCTGAGTGTTTCTACAGAGATGAAGAACTGTGCTGTTCTTTGTCTAACGGAAACCTGGCTTAACAACAATATGCCGGACTCAGCCTTCCAGATCAATGCTCTTCAGCTTTTCCGAGCGGACTGCACCAACGGTTGGGAAAAACACGGGGAGGAGGACTCTGTGTGTAAGTGAATGAAGGTTGGTGTACGAACTGTGGACTGGTAAAAACCTCCTGCTCTGAGGCGATAGAATTTCTGACTGTGAAATGTCAGCCATACTATCTGCCACAGGAGTTTACTGCGGTGTTGGTCACCACTGTTTACATCCCGCCGGGTGCTAACGCAAACGACACATCAAAGGAGCTGTATGACACCATTAGCTCACTGCAGATAAAGCACCCAGAGGCTTTTTATGTGGTTGCGGGGGACTTTAATCATGTGAAACTGATGGACACTCTGCCCAGGTTTTACCAGCGTGTCACCATTCCCACGAGTGGAACTGTGTGTACACTAACATTGATGGTGTGTACAGACCCCTTCCTCGCCCCCAGCTTGGCCTCTCTGACCACATCTGCATCCTGCTGGTGCCAGCATACCGTCTGCTGATGAGACAGATTAGGCCAACAATGAAGACAGTCACTGTGTGGCCCACGGATGTAACCTTTGTGCTCCAGGACTGTTTTCAGTGCACAGATTGGCAGATCTTCAGAGAGGTGGCTACATATGAGGGTGAGGTGGACTTGGAGGAATACACCTCCTCTGTTCTTGGCTTCATCTCCAAGTGTGCTGATGATGTCACCACCACCAGGACAGTAAACTGTTATCTGAACCAGAAACCCTGGCTGAATGCTGAAGTGAGAGCTCTGCTGCAAGCTAGGAATACTGTGTTCAGGATAGGTGAGACATCAGCACTCAGAGAGGTGAGAAAAGGACTGACTGCAGGCATTGCGAGGGCCAAAGCCACATACGCCCAGAAAATTCAGGGTCACTTCACCACCAATGACCCCAGGCGCATGTGAAAGGGCATCAAGTGCATCACGGATTACAACATCAGAGATGCACAATGCCCAAAGGACCCCTCATTGCCAGATGCACTCAATACATTCTATACCTGCTTGGAGGATCCTCACACCCCCCCAGCACCAGACTTATACCACCACCCAGTGACATGCCCCTCTGTGTGACCACAGCAGATGTGAGGAAGACCTTCCAAGGAATCAACCCCCGTAAAGCTGCAGGCCCGTAAGGCTGGGAAAACATCCCAGGGCGGGTACTGAGGGACTGTGCACACCAGCTATCTGAGGTGTTGACAGACATCTTCAACACCTCACTATTACTGGCATCTGTCCGAACCTGCTTAAAGACTGCCACTATTGTCCCTGTCCCAAAGTGTTCCACAGTGACAGGCCTAAATGACCACCGACCTATAGCTTTAACCTCGGTAGCCATGAAATACTTCGAGAGGCTAGTCATGACCCACATCAAAGACTCCATCGACGCCACTGTGGACCCCCATCAGTACACCTACAGGAAGAACCACTCCTCTGCTGATGCCATCTCATCGGTGGTCCACACAGCCCTCACCCCTCTGGAGAACAGGAATTCCGTCTGCTCTTTCTGGATTTCTCCTCGGCCTTCAATACCATCATCCAACAGACCCTGGTGCAGAAGCTCTCTTCTCTTGGACTCAGTCCCACACTGGGGAACTGGGTCCTAGACTTCCTGACCAACAGACCTCAGACTGTCAGGATCCACAACACCATCTCCTCCTCCATCACTCTGAGCACTGGCTTGCCCCAGGGCTGTGTGCTGAGCCCCCTCCTGTTCACTCTGCTGACGTATGACTTCACTGCAACACATGCCAGCTGTCATATAGTGAAGTTTGCAGATGACACAGCAGTAGTGGGATGCATCACAAATAATGATGAGTCTAAATACAGAGAGGAAGTGGAACAACTGGTGCAGTGGTACAAAGAAAATAACCTCTGCATCAATGTGAAGAAGACCAAGGAGATGGTGATGGATTTCAGAAGGGGCAAGAGCTCCGTTCCTCCCATCGGAGGAGCAGCTGTGGAGGTGGTTTCCCGCAACAGGTACCTGGGTGTGCATATATCCAGCGACCTCACCTTGTAAACCAGACAGAGAACAGACGCAAAAGAAGGCGTAAGTCCCATTCCCCAGTGATGGAAAAGAACCAGCAGAATAACTCGTGGCGACCAAAACCTAAGCCACCAGTGTTGGGGTCTGGGAGTTTGCTCACACTTCCTTTGCAGTGTCATCATTCATCCACCAGATGATGTTGTTGAGCACAGTGGCTGGGTGGTTCAGCAGGTGGGATCACACCTGCATCTTATCAGCCTCATCAGTGAGGAGTTAAGAGGAGTTTGTTGCCAGTCCAACAAACTGATGCCTGAGTGTTAGCCCATGTGGTAATTTCAACCCCTCTGAGTTCTCACACAGGTCCTTGTTTTTGTCCTTCTAGGAAGATACTTACCCTCTGTGTTTCTGCTCCCAAGGTACCTCTTGATGAGAGTTTGGATTCTGCTCCAGCTCAATCACCCAGCAACTTAAAGACACCTGCAGACCTTCAGTAGACTTTCTGGTAAACAAGACTGACCGGTAGTTCTTGGTACCTCTTCCTCGTTCCTTTGTTGCATGAGCAAACCCTGTCCACCGTGCCACCTGGTTTCTCCTTTCACTAAACCATCCAGATTCATCTGAAAACCCACCAATCTCCCAGACTACCACTGAAACTCTCTCTGGCTGATATCTTCAACCACTTAAGTAAGCACCTCTGGAAATACTTAAATATCAACTTCATCATATTCACCATCTCTTGTGTTCTCTCCAGAACTCCTGCTGCTGCCCATTTCCTGAACCATTCTCTTCTGGATCGTATCCACTCATCATTGCCATAATCTTACTCATTCTTGTAAATAAATCATAACTCTTCTTTTGTCTCCTGAGAGTGATTTTTGCATGTGAGTCAGACAAATTGCTAAAACCATGGCAACCAGATGACAGGAACCTTTTTTACTATGCAAAACCAGAAGATAACATTGATAAAGGTTGAAAGAACTTCAAAGAAGTGTTAAAGCAAGACTTTGAAAAATCCGAATGTTTCATTACTTTCACTGAGTTTGAACAGCTATGGCATGCCATTAAGAGTTTGACTCAAACATGTCAAACCACAACTTAGAAATGGTAATTAAATTTGAACACTATCCTGTTTTTAATTCTTGTGATTTGAATGCTTAAATCATGAAGGTTAAAGTAGTATTGTGAAGAGATTTGAAATGTAAATACATTAGGACTGCCCAGGCTTGCCTACCTGTCCAGGTACACACCTCTGAACAAACATGGACATTAAGTATTCATGTGGTTCTATCCTAAACTTGTTGCCCCAATGCTTTCAATTTTTTTTTTAATTGTTACATGTTTCCTTTTTATTATTTTGGACATTCTGGAGAACAATTGTGTTTATCAGCAATTTGTCTGACCCACATGCAAAATCACTCTCAGGAGACTCATGAAAAGTTAAGATTTATTTACAAGAATGAATAAGATTATGGCAATGAGTGGATATGATCCGGAAGAGAATGGTTCTGGAGAGAACACAGGAGATGGTGAATATGATGAAACAGATATTGTATTTCCAGAGGTGCTTACTTGAGTGGTTGAAGATATCTGCCACGGAGGATTTCAGTGGTGGTCTGGAAGATTGGTGGGTTCTCAGGTGAATCCAGATAGTTTGGTGGAACTAAACAGGTGGCACAGTGGAGGGTGGACAGGGTTCAATCGTGCAATGGAGGAACGAGGAAGAGAAACTAGGACTGCCAGTCAGTCTCGTTATCAGAGATTCTACTGAAGATTTGCAGGTGACTTCCAGTTGTCAAGTGAAAGAGCTGGAGCAGGATCCAAACTCAAATTATGATAACCTTGGGAGCAGAACACAGAAGGTTAGTACTTAGGAGAAGAACAATGCAAGAACACACTGGGCTTGACGTTATCACATGGGCTAACACTCAGGCGTCGAAGGACTGGCAGCAAGCTCCTCTTATACTCCCCACTCATGAGGCTTATTGGCTGCAAAGAAGTATGAGAACACTCCCAGACCCCAATATTTTTTCTCTTTGTAAGATGATGGAAAGCAATAATTGTTCTTCTAAAGTCACATCTGTTACATTTTCTTCTTGGCATTTGTGTTAACATGGTTATTGGGGATTCAAGTTATTCAGGAGGCTGGATATAACAACTTTGTGCTAACATATGTGCTTTGTTTTGGCCTGAACAATTTTACTTTAAAAGCATTTGTCATTTTTGGGCAAACATGACATAATAAACTAAAGGTGACATTATCTAGCGAACAAGCCTATTTGATACAGATGAGGATTAGATCTTTGTTTTAAGATTTTGAAGAAGTTTAAATCCACTATAGCACAAATATTTCATGTGAGAGATAGAAGTTGACCATATGGCATGTTTCTCTCTCTCCCTCTTGCTGAACACAGTTCTATATTTTTTCCACTCTCTGGTTTTAAAGACATAATCATCTCTGCAGGCTGCAGAAACAGTGAAGCGGCTATGATTAGGGGCTGTTGTGACTCTTTTCACCTCTGTGAACTGGGGCGATGGGAGAAGAGCTGGCAGGAACCTCGGCTGACTGAATGGGGTCATAATGAAGGGCCACAGGTAGAGTCCCATGGCAAGTGAGCAAATGATGTAAAAATAACTGCAGACTCTGGAGCAAAGAGAGCGGTGCTAATAGGGCATCTCTGGCCATGTGCATGTAACTAAAAAAACCCACATCACTGCTGTTTTATTTGTTCAAATATACTGTCAAGAGAAATATAGAGTCGCGAGATTTTCAGACACCTTGGAATACTGGTTGAATTGAAAAACAGTTTTTATATCTGCTGCTCTTAACCACTTACAGTAAGCTGTGTGTTCTAACAACAAAATAAATGTATACAGGTAACAGTCAGGGAAGTTAAAAATTAAAATTAAGACAAAAAGTCAAGTAATATTCCTAATTCAACACACAAGTTCCTTATAAAGGAATTAATCTTTTTGTCTTTTGAAACTCCTGTCTTATTTTAAGCCAAATAAAAATTGCCCTAGGTCTTACTGTAATATCTCCCCATCTTGCCATAATCTTTCTTTTCAACCTGGGCATATGGATAATGTCTTTACTAGCTGTTCTGAACCAGTTCTCTTCTTGTATCCAACTGCAACCCATATACCAGCTAAAACAAATGTTTTTGGCATCCGCCAGGAAGAAACTGTGCCCTCTCAACAGTTTTGTGATATGCCCAGACAGCACTCCCTTTATGGGCTGTTCATCTGTGATCCTACCTCAAACCATTTAGTGTGTAAATTTTCAAATTTGTTTCACCACCCTATCTCCACCCTTCACATTAGATGTTTGTACATATGTACCCTTTATTTAAAACCTCTTTTCCAAGACTGAGCTGGCCAGACAGCAGTATAGTGACGTTGTGTTTGACCTTGCTGTTACTGGCTGTCTCACTGCTGCAGGCTGTTGTTGTTTTTATGCATTTTTTAAAATCTGTTTTCTCCCATTTTCATTTTGTATTGGGGATGTTCTACCTATGGTGGTAAAGTCTGCTGTCCATTCGGGGGTCCATGCAGGGGAGTTACACCAGTAACTCCCCTGCATGGACTCCCCTGCAGTATAATAAATTTAATTCTAATAATAATTGTAAAGAGCTTGTGATTTGTTGAAACCTTAAGCTGATTTGTGAAACTTCAATACAGAGCAATTTCAGCACTTTTTCGCTCTTGGATCACACTGGAACTGGTTCAACTCCAAAACTACAACACCTAGACTCTTCAAACCTGGACTAGATTATTCTAAAGTAATAGAAACATAATTTAAAGCAATTTTTTTGAGTTTTTGAGTTCTGAAACCTTTATTTGATTTGTGAAACTTCAATAAAGGCTGATTTCAGCACTTTTTTTTTGCATCTGAACCACTTGCCTTGACATGGAATGTAAATTTGCTGTATATAAACAAACAGCAATGATTTGAAAATTGAACTGACAAGTGTTGGAGTTAATGCAGATGTCCATGACTTATATCTTTATTGTGTAGTCAAATTATATTAACAAGGTCTTTTTTAGGAACACTTTAGTTTGATGTTTATAAAGAGTCCATGTAGAAAAAGAGTATAAATCATTAAGTATTAATTAACATTTGGCAGATTTAGGTTGCAGTGGGTGTAGCTCTTTGTAGTGATTTTCTCTTTCAAAAGAAAATCATACATGACAAACATGGCTTAAAGTCAGACATACAAGTCCATTCAGAATGTCACTTTACCATGCAGGTTAAATATTCTGCCCCTTCAATCATTTTATTCATACTGTGACCAATCAGAGACTAACTGTAATTACCCTTTTTCAGTTTGTTTAGATCTGACATGATATAGCAAGCCATTACTTCAGAAAGTCACTTGTATGTGTGGTGGATGTGCCGGTAACTAAAGTGAGTAGACTTTTGCTTACAAGTATTTGAGTGTTAAGGTTTTACAGTAACTTACAACAAATGTTTAATGTTATCACAACTAATTAAACCCGGTAATCTAATTATTTCACAATTTGTAAAAAATAAATCTATTCAAATATAACTATAACAACATGTACATGGTACAAACTGCGTCATGTTTAAAACATTTTTTATTACTTTTCTTTTAACCTTGTTAAGTGGTCAGTTGGTTTGTGGAAACATGCAACCTGCTACTTCCATCAATTAAGCAGATGGTAGCAATTTACACAAAACAATTCAAAACCTGAATGAGATGCTTTTACATTACCCCACTTGCTGTTCGTTTTTATTGCACCAATCCAAAACAAATGTCGTCTCGAGGCACTTTAAAGAAATCATTTCAATTCAATCATACATACATTCCAATTGATCCTAGTTATCAATCAGTACAGTAAGCTCAATTAATTATTCAAAGTAGCTTAACAAGTTTCTTTCAAAGGAAACCAAGCAGAGTATCGAGTCATTGACTTGCAGCATTCACTCCTCTTGGACAAGCAAGTAGCGACAGGAGAAAATCGCTTGAATTCAGGGACAATATAACAGAGTAAAGTCAGAAATAATATTCAGAAAGGTAGCTTAGTAGTAGAGTGTGTGCACCATATGAGAAGTCTACAGTCAGTGATGCAGCTATCTGGGGTTCTGTTCTCTTGGCATTTACTGCATACCATTCCCTCCAGTTTCATCTGTTCTTCATTGAAATAGAAATAGAAATATCATTTATTGTCCCACAATAGTGAAATTTCTGTGCAACAGCAGCAAAGTGGTAGTGACAAGCAATAATAGAAAATAAACTCACACAAAGAATATAATATATATATATATATATATATATATATATATATATATATATATATATATATATATATATAAACAAATAAAGAATAAAAATACTATACAGTAAAGCAAAATTTCAACATGAATACTCTGTAGATGTAAAAAAATACTCCAGTCCAGAGGAATGTGCAACTGAGTTAGTTAATTAAAAATGTACAAGATCTACATGTCTCTGAGCATTAAAAATACAAACCTCTCACAGTTAGTGACAATAGAAAAACGGTAAAGTTGTACATATACTTGCATGGATATAAACACTTATTGAGTCTGTTGGGAGCAATAATGGCTCTAGAGTCTAACAGCTGCTGGGAGGAAGGATCTCCTATAATGCTCCTTAGTGCACCTAGGAGCTCTCCAGCTCAGCATCAGCTTCATGCATGGGGTGGGAGACTTTGTCCATCAGTGATGTTGTTTTAGCCAGAGTCCTTCTGTCTCCCCCCACCTGCACTGGGTCAAGGGGCATCCTAGCACAGAGCTGGCCTTCCTGATGAGCTGATCTCACTGCTTCCTCTCAGCTGTAGATAAGCTGCTGCTCCAACATACAGTCCCACAGAACATGGCTGATGCCACCACAGAGTCAAAGAAGGTCTTCAGGAGCACCCCCTGCACTCCAAAAGACCTCAGCCTCCTCAGCAGGTAGAGTGTGCTCTGACCCTTCCTGTAAAGCACTTCAGTGTTATGAGTCCAGTCCAGTATTTTGTTCAGGTGAACACCCAGGTACTTATAAGAGTCCACAATCTCAATGTCCACTCCCTGGATGTTCACCGGTGTCAGTGAGGTGGGTCTGCGCCTGTGGAAATCCATCACCAACTCTTTGGTTTTAACAGCATTGATCAGGAGGTGGTTCTGCTGGCACCAGTCCACAAAATCCTGAGTCCATTGTCTCTGAGTTGTCTCCACCTGTGATGAGGCTGATTATGGCAGAGTAACCTATAGCAATAATGCTTACATCACTTCAAAGCAGACACCTGTAGCTACGTTTTGATGCTTAAATTATTTCTGTAGAGTTAAATTTGTGTGAACAGCAGAGTTTTGTTTGTGAAAAATCAGTAAAAGTTGAAAAGGTGTCAGTTATTAGAGTGCACACTTTGTCGGTTGAAGAATTCCATCATTGGATTACATTGTAAAGCTGAAAACCTGAAAAAATTGCATCAAGCTTAAATCGCAATTTTAGAACAACTGTAGCAGATACCAATAAGCTGAATCATTTGAAGACAGTCTAAAGCCTTGTGAGCTGTTTAAACTTTGAACTGAGTTTTTAGATTAAAGTAGGCAAAAGTAGTTAGCTTTCAAAGAGAGCAAAGTTTTTGCTTAATTTTTCAGAATTCTTGAGATTTTCAATGCATTTCAATGGAGCAAAAAAGTGAGAAAAAGTTTAACATTTTAAATAACATAAAGAGTATTAATAGCAAAATTCATAGCCGTAATGCACTGAATGAGCTGAACATTCTGATAGGTAAATAGCCAAAATAGCACAAAGTATGCAAAAGTAGATTCAAGCCAAAAAATTGTTAGATTTAATATAATATAATAAAGAGAAAGTTCAATTCAATTCAGTTTATTTATGCAGCACCAATTCACAACATGGATCTCAATAGTTCACACAATAAAGAGAAAATGGATCTCAAGAGTGTGAATGTTTTACAGCATTCACACAATAAGCATTGGTACACTGGGACATTACTTTTGGGCATGGACTAAGCTTAATGGCTTTTGACCTGGTATTTTTTGGTTGTTTGCATCCACATACACTACTCAATTATCCTCTGACCCTCTTCTCATCATATTAGAAGGCTCTTTGAAGTCTTTGGCCTTGGCATTTGGCATGGTGGTGGCTACAAAGGATCATTCTGAGGGAATGGAAGCAGCACCTTGTTTTAAACATTGTTTGATAGATATGGTCTCCTGTCTTCATTTGGGAGGGGGTTCATTATACTCTCTGACTCCTTCTCAAGATATTTAAAAATTTGGTGCACCTTTTGGATTGGGCAGCATTTTAATTTTATTTATTTTTTTATTTTTGATTGAACATTGTTATTTTGTAATTTTGTATCAACTTTTTTACTATTTTGTACCATCTTGTTTTTTTTGTGTTAGTGTTTATTTGGTATTTTGTATTGAAAAACTTTATAAAAAATATGGTATTTGTGTAAATTAACTGGAACAAGTTCTAAATGCTGTTACCCGTTTTATCTCTGCTACCTTGATGCGTTTGGCAAATAAGATGTGAAATATATCAGCTAGTACCTTTGAAAGTTGTCATGTACGCCACTTTAAGACCCTGTCTAATGTGTTATCTGTTCCTGCTGCTTGTTCCTAAGAAGGGCACATCCAGCACCCCTCCAAGAAGACACTTGTTAACCTGATGGCAGAGTGAGCATAGTTCCAGGAATCTTCCCATTTGTAAAGCAAACATAAAATGTATTGAGAGCAAAAGGCAGATGCAGGTCTTTAGGGTGTTCATGGTCCTCCCTGTTACAATCAGATCCTGTGAGGGTCTCTTCAGCCCCCGGACCCTTCAGCATCTTTTTGTGTTGTTTTTGTTCCCCTACTATGGAGGGCCGAAACTCACATAATTAAAAATAAAAGCAGAAATACATATATTTTGTTTTTCCTTTGCCTTAGACATGCGTTTTTGTCAAGAAATGTATATAATTTGTTTTGCCTTTCCCTTCTACAAGTGTTTGTTCTTTTTCCATTTCCTCGTCTCTACTTCACCGTCTGCATTTCTGCCTCCTTATGCAAATGAGAGAGGCGTCCATCTTGGTCCAGCTCCTCTACTACTGGTCAGCTGAAAACTTACTGCCTTCCAAGTCGTCCAGTCTATTTGAAGCTTCCCTTGATAACTCCCACACAGACTGTCTTTCCGCTTCCTCCATAACGATGCTTCGGCTGCTAAACTGAAGCCAAAGGCGCTGGCATAAACAATCGACCTTCTTGTTTATTGACCAATAATTGAGGAGCTGGACCAAGAAGGCAGCCCTCCTCATTTGCATAATGAGGCAGTAATGCATGTAAAGTAAAAAAACAGAGGAGGACGAGGAAATGTAAAAAGAACAAACACTTGTATAAGGAAAAAGCAAAACAAAATATACACATTTCTTGACAAAAACGCATGTCGAAGGAAAATAATTATGTCAGTTTCAATCATCCATATATTAACATTTTGGATTGGTTTAGAGCTCTGGAGTTGTTTCATAATAAAAGTAATCTTCAAAAATACAGCTTTTCAATAAGTGTGTATATCATCTGAAATATTCTTATTTGTTAGAATGAGCTGTGAATAATAAAATGTAATCAAAAGTGCTAGAGTCCCAATTCAATAAGGTGGAGGAGGAGGACTTTTGTTTAGACCACAGGCAGCCTGCAGAGGAGAGAGAGTGAGTGCAGAGGAGGGGGAGGACTCCAGCTCTGTGACAACAGCAGTGAGCACAGACTCAGAGATTATCATCAGGGTGAAGTTATGCTCCCTGGTCTCTGCCTGCAGCAGTCCCAGCACTGCCCGCATCTCCCCTGCTCTATCTGGAGCCGGAGATGTGATGGGTTTTGGAGCTGAACCCAGGAGAGGCTTCCTTCAGCGGGCCAACAGGCTGATTATGGAGCGCAGCTACTCTCTGCTGACTGCAGGGAACTTCCCCGTGCCCTCACAGAAGAGGCTTGGCAGGGAATAAAACAGCCACTAGATCATCAGGAGATTAAAGCTGCCTCCGTGCACCGCTGTTTCCTTTCTCTCTGTTCACGGATCTGAAATGTGGGCAGACTAATTCTCCAGCTCACGATCTCAGAGCGGCTACATGTTGCTACGGGGCTTCAATCTGTTTGCCTTTCAGCCCGCATGTAGAGTTATTGGACCTGACAGGTACCATTGCTTCCAGGTTTAAACCATGACCTTTTCATGCCTGCTGTGAAAGTGCCAGCCTCCCTGTGACATGGAAAAAGCAGGACTCTACAGACTCATCTTTTACTTTGTTCTCAATTCCCCCTTCGTGATATATGCCGATGGTAAGTAACCCCAAGTAGACAGTAGGGTTAACCTGCACCAGCCACTGCAAACCCTGCTTCATGGTAAAACCTAGCCTGTAGAGTCTGCTGTAGGCTACAGACTGTCTTCAAACTTTAACATCATAGGAGATTTTCTGATTTTGTTCTAGTGGCTTGATTTGATAAAGTGGAGCCAGATTTATTGTGATAATAAAGTTTGAGACTAGCGATGTTCAGCTGTTGCAATTCAGCCCAGGAGCAGTGGGGGTACGTTGTTGGGTTTTCAGAAAGTAAAGAGATCAAGTTTCAGTTCCAAGCCATTAATAAATCTGCTGTATTTTTCTCTTCATGCATGGAACCAAAGCTGGGTTCACTGAAGTCCCCAAAGATGTGAATGTCGGAGAAGGAGAGGACGTGGAGATGCCCTGTGCCTTCAAAGCTCTCAGCTCTGCACCTATGTCTTTGGAAATTCAGTGGTGGTACATCAAGCTGGACAGCCCTAAAGAAACAGCTCATGAGCTACAGAGTGGTTTTCCAACGACCAGGGCCAAGGTACCTGCAGCCCAGGCTCTCTCTCCTAATCAGACGTATCTTAGGAAACGTATTCCCCAGATACAGTCAGGAGAAAACACACATTTTTTGCACTATAGTGTACTGTGATAAACTCTGTATGTCTTGATTGATACATCCACAAACTAATCTAAACTAAAACTGGTCTATTTTTAGACTTCTGGTGAACCTCTAAAAACATAGGAAAAATGTGCACTTTTAGACTAAATATCTACCAGTTTTAGCTTTCATGTCTATGAACCATTTTGACATTTTAAAAAGGATTCTTCAACAAAAGAATGGCCCCAAGGGCAAAATATACTCTATATTCTCTGTCCATTAAGAAAGTCCAACTAGTTTTTAATGTGTGGGGGTTTAATCTGTTTTAGCTGTTATTCCAGTTAATCTGCATGTCCTAACCTTCTTGTGATATATTCCACCTTTGCTGGATCTGTTTGAACTCAGTCAAGCGCACACAGGGGTTAGAGTGAGTATAAAGAAGTTGTGGGGAGTTGGATGCTTATGAATGGCATCTTTGAGAGACTTCCTGATCCATCAAGGTGTGCTTGTTTATCTGTTGCGGTGTCCAGTGGAAAAAATGCAAATCTTGTTTGAAATTTTTTTCGAACAAATAATTTTTTTTTTGTTTATTGTAAGGAATGTTTCTGTTTAATTTAATATGCTTCTGTCGTTTCAGGGCAGCTTAAGGGAAGCTACAAAAATAAGTGTAAGTGACCACTTGTATAAACTGAGCAAAACAAGCTACAAAAATACATAAAGACATAAACTTTTCTAACTGTGAATATGTTTATTATACCCTGCGAAGAGATGAATTTGAGCACTGGAATCAATGCCTCATTTCATGCTTTATTTACCCATTTATATTACCCATGACTTTTCTCTTTGTGTATTGAAACTTGCTCAGGTTGCTCTTGGCATCTTAGGTTTGATGATGTCACATTTTAATCAAGGAAAAGTGGCCCCTATTAAGTACTAATCGAGGTTTTATGAGAATGAATGTGTGCTGAGCAGCCAACACACCATCGTGATTTGGTGTTGGATTTTTAGCCAGCACTTCCACCCCCAGTCATAAAACATGAAGCCAGCCTCATTAAGCTGATGACTAATGGCTCCTAAAACCAGCTGTTATCCAAATGTTTGCCAATTTTGTAATACTTCCACATCTCTCTGCCTTGGGTTTTCAGACCGTGCGTGTTCAGGGAAATGCCATCTCCCACTACCTCAGTCTGTCTAAAGTGAAGAAGAAGGACGAAGGGTTGTATGAGTGTCGTGTATCTGATCTGTGGGTTGAAGAGACTCAGGACTTTACAGTTCACGCTACATTGACCATCTCAGCGGGAGGTGGCATGGTAGCTGAGGAGGCTGTGTCACACATTCAGAGCCGCTGGTCAATAAGGAATACCAATATAGCTCTGGGAGGGGGCCAAGCAGGAAGCGCCACTTCCAAGCCAAGCCAGGGACTGACAGGAGGAGACAGGACAGGGCAGGAGAAACACCGAGTACCTCAGCTGGCCCAACCTGACCTCTTACCCTCCATCTCGTCCACCACTACTACCTCAGTGGCCAAATCCTCAGCCTCACGGCTGCCGGGGAGCACAGCGATCCTCTGGAACAAAGCTGGTGAGTACTGGAAGGTCAATTGGGTGTGAAACAGAGCAACAGTGAGTCTTGGGGGTAGTTCCAAGAGTATCACTCAATATCTGTATTACCATAAAAACACACACACACACACACACCCACACACACACACACACACACACACACACACACACACACACACCCACACACACACCTCAACAAACAGTGTGGCTACTTTGCTTGGTCTGTACTTGTTCATCTGTTGGAGAAAATAAAACTTGTAAAACAATGTGCACCTTTGTGTCATCTTGACAAGAACCTTTTAGCTTTGAGTTATTGTGAAAAGCAGTGCTAAGCTTGTAAGAATCTTTCTGCTTCCATGCCATTTTCAGAACTAACATTTCACACATTTCAAACCTTTTGGTCAACATAGAGAGCTTTAGTTCACTTGTATATAGATGTTGAAACCTATTTATATCCACCTGTGCCAGCAGCTCAGCAGATGGTATGAGAAGGGGTGGTGGGGACTGAGGGCTATAATCTTCCACCTCATTGCTTTCTCCTGCCCTAATTCTGTTTGTTGGAGAGTGCTCACGAATAAATTTCTAAGCAGGCTTGTAGACACTTGTCTGGAAGGTTGCTGAGGAAGGAGCCACCAGTCTTGAAGAAAAAACAAACTGAGAAATGTAAATACTATATGTTGTCATTATGGGTCCAAACTTGGATCTCTCTGGGGTTTGTGCATCCATCTTGTCTGGAATATGCTGCTGAATGACTGAGGCCAGTGAGAGATGCTTCCTTGTGTGTTGAAGCCTTTCCAGTGGTGTCAGAGGCAGGAGTGGCTAACGACTCCTAATGACTTGACTGGTTTTCATTTTAACTGCAGTCTGTGTAGTATTTTATTCTGAAAAAATCTTTTTTTTTTTGTGAAAAATATCAACTTCCACTTCCGTGCAACTTCTGATGTGATGGGGATACACCCCTTTACACATAATTAGGGGTGTCCCGATATCAGTTTTTTCCAGACTGAGTACAAGTACTTCAATCTGGCTACTTGCTGATTTCAAGTACCGATACTGAGTAGTTACCACATAGGTACTTATACATCACACAATAACTTTTGAAAACAAATTTATTCTATTTAGAACTGGGTGGGTCTTCTTCTTTTTAAGCCTTAACAAATCATAAATAGAGCATGACATACAGATTGCTTAGTCTTCAAATCCTTTATCAAATTACTTGGTAAAAGATGCAATTTTCGCTGGAGTTTAGATTTATGGCCGGAGTCCAACCAGAAATTAAGACCGGGTTGAGCCAAAATTATTTGCTTGATAATCAGGTCAGGTCGGGTCAGGCTCGGGCTTCTGTGGCGTGTTTAAAAAGCCTATAATACATACAGCACAGAGAAAGCCAAACGAGAATACGTGATATAAAGCTGTGTTAATCTACCTATTATAGTCTAGAGGAGAAGGCAGCTTACCCTGTTGAGGAGGAAAGAAAGTGAGGTGCAGAAGTTCATTAGACTGTAACAATCGCAGTGCAGTGCACTGTTCCACCCTGCTCTGCTACTGTCAATCACACATCCCAGATGACCTGCATTCGACTCACTCTGAAGTTACAACAAGCAACAAAATGGAGCTGGAAGATATAAACCCAAAGCAAAAAAACAGCAGAAGTTACACTGCTTATTCAAATTATGGTCTAAAAACATAAGCAATAAGCTTACTTATAATATGTGGGGTTAACTTCAGGCTCAAGCCTATAAATAATGCTAATTAGTTGGGTCGGATCAGACTTGGACACAATGCCTATGGGCTCTGGTTGGGTTGGGTCGGATTTTTTTAGGCTTGATCGAAACTCTGTTTTTCACCCCTCCTATTGAAAGCTTAGATGAGCACACTGAGAAGTGTGGTTTAGCCTTTGAATTGCACCACTGCCCAGGAGGAAAATTCAACACAAAAGTGGTATTGATCTGGAGTATTGGCTTGCTTTAACAAGTAAGAGTACTGGACGCTGGTATTGGGCCTGATACCAATACATTCTACACATAATTATTGCAGCTGTGTTTGCAATCACTAATACTGTTGCTCCTCAATAAATGTTTAGTTTTTACTATATTTAAACAAATGCTTTTATACACCCTAAGGCATACAGATGAGAATGGAAGACTCAGCATCATTTACAAAGACACTCGACCATTTGCCAAGGTTGGGGAACAAGCCTTCAATATGCCTACTGGAAAATAATCAGGAATAAAACAAATGTCTGATCATCACACATT
Organism: Anableps anableps; assembly: GCA_014839685.1. Lineage (NCBI taxonomy): Eukaryota > Metazoa > Chordata > Actinopteri > Cyprinodontiformes > Anablepidae > Anableps > Anableps anableps. The sequence continues at coordinate 2,199,630 of CM026067.1, read as the reverse complement.
CTGAAAATATACTAATCTTGCTTTTCATACTCTGCAAATTTTTTGATTCTGACAAAAACAGTTAAGTCCCCAGAGTATAAACTGAACTAATGGTTCAATTTGTAAGGAACTGGAACATCTGGAGCAAGCACCAGGGTGCGTTAGTGCTGGTATTATGCCATCAAGCGATCGTGTTATCAGGCAGCTGTGAATAGTGAAGGTCATCAGACAAAGATCAGCATTCCCCCTTTCATTATATTAAGGGAGGACTCCCTGTTGGTGATGAAGTCATTTGTATATGTTCCAGATCATTTAAGGTTACCTTTCCTTTATTACACATCACACCTATAACCTTCCTTATTATTCTTACTAAATAGCCTTTTGTATAAATCGTATTTTCACAACAATCGGTTCTGTCTACATGGCCATGCTTTTACAACTCTCCTCTGCTCTCCTTATCACACACTGTGGGGTTACGCCAACATGTGCACCCACAAAGATGAGCTGTGCACTAAACATGGACTGGTTATCAGTCTCAGGCTATGGCACAATAAAGTTAGGGTTTGAAAACCACCAACATTTTCCATCATACTTCTCCTATAAGTTTATATCGTAATATGCCAGAGAATGAACAGAGAGGTTGGGCTTTCCTCTGAGTGTATGAACAAGTCCAGTCAAGTCAAGTTTATTTGTATAACACATTTCAGCAGCAAGCAGTTCAAAGTGCTTCACATCATAAAAACATCAATCAAGTATACAGCAAATCATCAACATCATCAAGCAAATACACATGAAAATTTTCAAAGCAAAACCAACCCCCTTACTTCAGCACACTCTGTTACTCTGTTACTACTATACATTTCTGTTATTGCGACACATTTGTTCTTGCTTACAAAGCAGATATATAGTATAAAAGGTGGAATGATAGGAGCCCAAACTGTTAGGATTCTGGTGTGTTTGGTGGTTTTAGTGTGAGCGTGAGTCCCGTTCTAGAGAAGATCTCTGCTGGAGAGCTCCGCCGGCTCTGTGCTGCTGCACACCTGACACATCTTCTCATCAGGCTGACTGGTGCTTATAAGGAGCTGCAGGATCATCATTCTTTACCGGATGATTACCTATGACGGTATTTCCAGCCAGTTCTCGTGGTCCTCCTGTGTTTCTGTGGCGATCTAGATCTCCATCTCAAGTTGTCTTGTTCCTGTGTTCCAGGTTACCTGAAGCTCTTGAGTTTTCTCCCTGACCTACTTGAGGGGAAACTTACCTGTGTGTTGCTGTTGGCAGTTTTGATGACTCTCTCAGCTCCTTTACCTGGCTGCCTGCTCTCCAGCGTTTGCTTATTTCCAGAAAACATCCCTCTCGGGATTTTCACTTTCTCTCAGACCCTGGACCTTCCATGTGGACAAGATCTCTTCCTCAACCTGCACAGGGACCTAACACCCCCTCCACACTCATACCATTCACAGCCAAGTAAGCCCTCTCCTCCCTTGGGTCAGCACAACATCGGTTTCCTCTTAAGCCTTATTAACCAGCCTCTCTCCTCTGTAGATGATCTGGAAAGCAGATTGCTGTGGTTTCAGTCCCCTTGTAAATATTGTGCAGACCGCCGTGGATCCAACCCTCTTGTTAATTTCTGTGAATAGTGTAAATAAACCTTCTACCTTCACACCTGGTCTCCTGTGTAATTCTGCATGTGGGTCAGGAAATTATCACCCATCATGACACAAACCATCAGGTGTGATAAGCAGGAGATTGCAGGCTAGCTAATGGAGCAGATAATTTATGTAGATAATTAACATTATATTAGCGTAATTAACCAGAACTTGTCTAACCTGGAACTAGTCAGCTATAAAACATGTTGCAGATATTCTTGGTTTGAATCAAGATGCAGTGGTATGGTAAACAATCTGTAAACAATAGTCATCAGATTGGTCCCCAACAAACAAATGTGGTTACAGCTATAATTCCATGTGACAACTGTTTATTGATGTAACTTGCATCTGTTAGTTGTGATCTGGATGATTACTGATGCGATACTTAAATGCTTACAGCCAAAAATCTGCTTTTACTACAACAGTCGTGACCTAAAGTTTTGGGATTGACAGAAATGACAGAAATTTTACTGCCCCATCAATTTGCATTGATTTAGGTTGCTATGAAGAATGATGGGATGTAATCTAATTAATTGAAAAATTCATTTCTTAAATTTAATTATCTGAAAAGGGACAGTGTGCAAGGATAAACATTTTGACAAACACAAAAGTAAATGCATCCAATTGCAGCTGAAGACTGATTTCCAATATTTGTCCCCGTTATAGGTGGTACTGGTTGAACGCCATAAAAAATTATCAAATTAGTCACTTGAATACAATTTTTAAAATATTACAATCTAAGAAAGTATTTGGTAAAAAAAAAAAAAAAAAAAAAAAAAAAAAAAAAAAATGGGGAAAACACAATGTTTCAGGCTTCTAAATAACAGAAAATTTTACATACGCACAACATTACTGACATTTAAAAAAACCTATACATGTCGTATGAATGCAACAAGTAAGTTTGTTGCATGAGATGAATGGTTTTTGCTTAGATTGCTGCCTGCAAGTGTGCCTGGGCATGTGTATCCATACACATTGTTGGGAATCAAAATTTGCCAAAATGTTTGGCTTATGTAATTATTAAAAATTACAATGAATAATGTATTAATATTTTTTTATTGATAATACATTATGCATTATAATTATTAAAGTTAAAGCTTCTTTAGTTGAATCAGGGCACTGATTCCAGTAAAACTTAAGTAAAACCATAAGTAAAACTTGTCAGTCTTTCATGAAGGAATGAATTTAACACAACCAGCAGAAGAAACTCTCCACACAAGGTATGATCACTGACATGCTTATTTCCAATTAAGTCTTAGAATTTATTAACAAAATACCATAACTTTACAACTTAAATTATCCCCTTAAATAACATTTTTCTCTAACTACCGACATGCAATCTAGCTACTGATGGAACAGACAAAAAGGATATATAATGAATGATTCAAATTCAAATACACTTTATTGATTCCAAAGGGAAATTAAATATTGATGTAACTCATTTAATTAAGGAGTTATTATAGATGGTGATGGCTGTGGGCAGGAAAGATCTCCTGTAGCAGTCCATTTTACAACCAGTGTGAAGAAGCCTCTGATTGAAGAGACTCTATTTTCCAATGACAGTCTCATGAAGAGCATGGTCAGGGTTGTCCATACTTTTCTTGATTTTATGCAAAATCCTTCTTCGCATCATCAACTCCAGAGGTTCCACAGTCGTCCCCAGAACAGAACCAGCCTTCTTTATCAGGTTATTGAGCCTTTTTAGGTCCCTGGCTCTGATGCTGCTGCCCCAACAGATGATGGAAGAGGAGATGGCCAAAAATCAACAGACCTATAGAAGATCTGCAACATCTTGCTGCAAACCAAGGACCTTAGCTTCCTCAAGAAGTCCAGTCTGCTCTGTCCCTTCTTGTAGAAGCTTCACTGTCGACTCTCCAGTCCAGTCTGTTGTCCAGATGAAAACCGAGGTATTTATATTCCTCAACCACCTCCACTTCTTCTCCAATAATGGACATAGGGTTTGATCTGACCCTGTTTCTCTTGAAATCTACAATCATCTCCTTAGTTTTGCTCACATTCAAGATGAGATGATTGTTTCCACACCAGGCCACAAAGCGGTCCACCAGCTCTCTGTACTCAGCTTCTTGTCCATCTCTGATCCACCCAACAACTGCAGAGTCATCTGAGTATTTCTGTAGATGACAGGAGTCTGACTTGTGCTGGAAGTCTGAAGTGCACAGAGTGAAAAGGAAAGGTGAGAGTACAGTCCCCTGTGGTGCTCCTGTGCTGCTGACCACCTGGTTAGACACACAGTCCTTCAGTCTCACAAACTGTGGTCTGTTTGTCAGGTAGTCATGGATCCAGGCCATTGTTGAAGCCTCCACCTGAGTCTTCTGGAGTTTCATACAAAGCAGATCAGGCTGAATTGTGTTAAATGCCCTGGAGAAATCAAAGAACATGATCCTCACAGTGCTGCCTGCTTTGTCCAGATGACAGTGGGTTTGTTGAAGCAGGTGTATAATGGCGTCTTCAACTCCAAGTCCTCGATGATAAGCAAACTGCAGGGGGTCCTGATATGTGCTGGTTTGCTTACTCAGGTGGGCCAACAGGAGTCTCTCCAAGACCTTCATGATGTGGGATGTCAGGGCAACAGGTCTGTAGTCGTTGATGACTGATGGATGAGATTTCTTTGGTACTGGAACCAGACAGGATGTCTTCCACAACAGTAGTACCTTCTCTTGGGTCAAGCTAAGATTGAAGAGGTGTTGCAGAATCCCACAGAGCTGCTCTGCACAGGCCTTCAGGACTCTGGGGCTGACACCATCTGGACCTGCAGCCTTGTTCTGGTTCAGTGTCTCCAGCTGCTTCTTCACCTCACTTCTAGAAACAGAAAAGTGGAGAGGGGGAGGCAAAGGGAGCAGCAGCATCTCCTGATTTGGTTGAAGACAAACTAGTGGAAGCAGAAGAGTCCATGACTGAGGTGGAAGATAGAACATCTGAGGTGTGACAGGAAAGCTGTGGGTCAAAGGAGGGTGGGATGTCTGTTTGGCTGGGGGCAGGAGGGGAGGATGGTGAGCTTGTTCCTGAACTGAACCTGTTGAAGAATGTGTTCAGCTCATTTGCTCTGTCCATACTTCAATCTATCTAATACTGGTTGAATTAATTTTAGAAGTCTGGACTAATAAACTTCAAGGATTTTGTTTTTCTATCTAAATCTCTTTATCAGAACAATTGGTCAAAAACCTCTCCAGAAATTCTTTAGAAGCCAAGCAGCGAAACTTTTTACAACCAACCAGAAACCTTAGAAGTGACAACTGAATTTCCACAACGTCCAGTAGAAATTTGGCTGCTTTAATTTGCAGAGCTTTGCAGGAACAGCACACAGTTCAAATCCAGTAACTCAGGAAAAGTAGATAACTTGCAAAAATAATCAAATTACGTTTAATTGTCTTTTCCTATAACTGTGGCTGAGTGAACTTCTTGGGTGTAATACATCTGAAGGAGACAGAAAGAGAGGCTCATGCCATTTGAGATGCCCTGTCCTGGGTTGATCCATTTGTTCTTTGTGTGGGAAACTCAAAGAATCCTCAGACCTGTTCTTGACAGAGCCCATAAAAGTTCTTGGATCCAACAAAAAGAAAAAACCCAGCGTGAAGCAGCAGTCTTGAGAGTAAATCCAGATTCTGAAACCTCAACCTTTGGCTCGTGGGTTGGCCTTGACATGGGTGCAGCTCTCCGGTCTGGTTGAGGCTCAGTTCTACTCTCAGAACCCCGATGGTTCGTCCTTCACGATTTCTTCTCCTGATGTGAATGCGAAGACTGTCCCCGAAGCACAACTACTGAATGACAGCAAGTGCTTCTAATTTATACTTTTTGGGTTCAATGCCTACGTGACTTTTTGCATGAACTGTTAAAATCACCTTCTACTGGAAAATTCCACTTTCCACTCTCTCACGGTCAACTTCCCCTTTTCACTCACACCACACAAGTCATCTCCTGTCCCTTAGAACAGATTAATACAGTTTATACATTACAAAATCACATTTAAATCACAAAGACTAACTTTACTTCCCATTTATTGAAATCATTTGTTCAACATTATTCATTGTTGATATTTGTAACATTCAATTCCCCACAGTTGTCAAAAATCATGTTTCTATTGTGTCATGATTCATGTTTGGTCCTGTCCATGCTGTGTTAGTTTTCATTCAACTCACCTGTGTCGCCTGATTGCTGATCTGTGCCACCTGGGCCCTGCTCTACTTAACTCCTCTCAGCCCCTGCCTCCCTGCCAGATTATCGACAGCCACGAGCCAGTAGAAATCCAGCGTTTCATGCCTTGCCTTCTTGTGTTTCTTCGACCCATTTCTGTCCACGGATCTTCCCCTCCTGCCAAGCCTGTTACAGATTCCTTTGTTTCTGGATTTCTGGACCCTGACTCAAGCTTCGCCTCACGACCACCGAGTATTGCCTGACCCTCAAGCTAAGTCTGCTCTCTCTGCCTTCTCGTGTATTATTACCTCTGCCTGCTTATCGTCTAGCCCCTGGTGCTGCGTTGGATTCCCTTGTGGAGACTGTCATTGTTTCATCCTGAGCAGTTGCCAGTTTCCGATACTGAATAAACCTGTTTTTCCTTTACGTACTTCTGTGTGTGGTTGAATTTCCGGGTCTTCCCTGTGAGTCCTTACATATTGTCTCACTTGCAATTTTAACTGGTCAGTTATATAGTCACTTTGGATTAACTTTCCATCATTATAACTTTTCCATGATTATTATTCTTGCTTAGATACAGAAACATAAAGATTAAAGCAAAGTTCAAAAGACAGAACAGCTGTGCCTTCATTTCTTGTACTAAGGTCCTGTTAGTTTTAGATATTTCTTTGTATTACTAATTTTATAGTTCGACTTCTAAGTCTAATCATGGACTGGTTCTGCAAACTAGTCCCAACCTAAAAGGGCCTAGAAACAAGAAAACTGTTCCTTTTAATTATCATAGTCTTATGTTTCATTGCTGCAATTAAATATACATGACCAACCTTACTCTCCCCTTGTTAAACTTGAATCTCCAGCATAGAATAAATGAAAAGTGTATTTAATGTATACCAACAAAAATCACGAAACCCAAAAGTTATATTAAAACTAATTATCAAATCTGGCCTTATTTCTTACACTTGTCCCCAACCTGGGGTTGCAGCATCTCATATCCCTTTAACGCTGCAATAGACAATCACAGTTCTTCTCTGAATCCTCATAATACACTCATCCAATTTACAAAAGAAAGATTCTCAATGACTGTTCAAAGGATTATATTCTATATTAATTTGGAAAGTATAAAACTTTCTATTTATTATCAAGCATAAGTAAATAGTATTTAATTCTAAAACATGATGAGAATGTTCTATCTTAGAGAACACACAACCATACATACTTCTCCAAATACTCTGCCTTCAAGAAGCTCCAACTTTGTCAGTGCCCCATCGCCATGGAGACTCACTGGTCTGAAGCACCTGAAGTTCCCCTTTTGGTGATTTTACAATCTCCTGTTCATTTTCACTCAAGAGTCACACACAACAAAGCAGCTGAATGCCTGCTCATTAACTACATTGAAATATTATCTTTAACAAAAAGGTCATAGAAGTCATCCTTCTATAAAGCCTTTATATGCAGATAGTAATTTAATTGTTCTGAAATACAGCAGTATGTTATTAATTTAAAGTCTATTAAAAATGTTGTCAGGGAATCTTTTTTGTTTTTTGATTTATCACAGCCCTTATGTGAGAAAAGCCTTAAGTTATTTAACCCACATGACATAAATGACTGATTTTATGATAATGTTTATTACTCTACTAATTTGCATAGATGCCGATGCCGTACAAAGCCTAATTTTGACTCTTGTCATACAAGTGTGGTCTAATGCTTTTCCCCTGTCTGTCTTTCATTCAGCCTGCAGCATGATGAGCACTATGGACCCTCTCCTCTTCCTCATTTTTCTTTTTTTGCATAAACTCCTATTTATACTGTTGGGCCACTGAAGAGACTTCACAGAATTCTAGTCGGGCTACAGGTTTTCACTTTCAAAACCAAACTGAAACCATGCAACAATCAAAGACCAGCAGGGAGAGGCGGGTCACTTTTTATCCATCTGTGCTGCTGCAGTACATCCCAGCAGGAAGTGAGAGTCATGCAACACAGGCTGCAGCAGACAAACAGATGGGAGAGGAAAGGCACCTCTCAGATGTGCCATGGAGATGTAGCAGCATGACTAGTGACTGTTAGGAATATGGACAAGAGAAACAAGCTTAGTGAATAAAGAGAGCATCAGTAGTGTTCCTGAAGGAGCCAGAGCAGCTTGATGGATGTGCCCGTGTTCTACATCACACATTCTCATGTTTCTGTCAGGCTTTCCACTGTGTGTCCATTAGGGACAGTGTGTTACAGGGACAAGTGTTTTCCAAGGTTCTTTTTTCTTCTTTTCTCAAAGACTTAAGTTTAATCAGCATGGCATATCCTCCACAGATATCTATTTCGCAACAGCTTTGACACGGCTCCTTAGTATATAGACCTACTGTCCAAAATATGTTTGAGTCTAAAGTCTACCCATTCCTCCACAAATACATTTGCACTTTTGTTCCCATTGCTGTGTTCCATAATGTAAACAAATATGTGATATATTTTGAGCAAGATGAGATGGACCTTAATATTTTTATCAAACACTTCCTATAATGTCTTTTTTATTGAACTTATGGTGATCAGTGACACATTTTACCTCTATGACACCAAGATTTATTGTTAACTTGCAGCAGCTATTTAGATGAAGGTTAATATAATAAAAGATTACAAACATATTTTAAGGTAATGCCTTTCTTTCTATCACAAGACAGCTGAGATGAGATCTCACCCACCCTTTCTTTGGCCTTGCTTTCAACTCAGTACTTCCTCACAGCAACCATTTTATATGAGAGAAAAAACTTCTTAATTATTAATGCCCCAGTTTTCAGAAAACACCTTGCATTGTTATGACACTCTGACAGAAATGAGTTGTGTTAGGGACACAAGCATGACACTGAATATGTATTCTCAAGGAATTTCAAAGAAACGCTGGAAAACCGTGCAAACATGGCAGCTGTGTTTTTGAGGGTCTTGAAAAAGACTAATAAGCCATTAAGATACATAAAAACAGACATGTTCAAAAAAATCACAAAAGAGAATGTCAAGACTTTGAATTACTCTTGGTGTTGGTTCAGACGAAAAGCATGTCAAAGTATTCAAAATGACTGATAGGACTTTTGAAGGCTGTTTTCAACAGTTTCAAATTTAATTCAGTTCAGTTTATACAGTGCAAATTCACAACAAATGTCATCTCAAGGCCCTTTACAAAAAAAAAAAATAAATTCAATCCAGTCATATGTACATTCCAATTGATCCCATCCATCAAACAATTCAAGTTCAGTTCATTATTCAAATTGGTTAAAAAGTTTCTCTCTAAGGAAATCCAGCAGAACATCGAGTCATTGACTTGCAGCGTTCACTCCTCCTGGACGAGCATGTAGTGACAGCAGACAATCACTTGTGTTGATTCGTTGATCTTACAGCAATCCCTCATACTGAGCATGCATATAGTGACAGTGGAGAGGAAAAATTCCCTTTTAACAGGAAGAAACCTCCAGCAGAACCAGAACCTGGCTCAGTATTACCGGGCATCTGTCTTGACCGAATGGGAGTTTGAGAAAAAAAAACACAAAAAAACAGAAGCACTGATCCAGGAGTATTTTCAATGTTAGAGAAAAGTAAAAAGTTAATGGCAGTAGTCACTTACTCAGTAACTTCATCCAGCAGAGAAACACAGCTTAACAGAGAAGCTCTGAGTCAGTTTTAAAGGCTGTAGGATGAAAGAGAGCACATGACGTAAGCTGCAGCAAAGGTTCAGCTAACAGCTTTGTCGAGGAGAGAAACAGGGTTAAACACTGAAAGACAGGGGCAAGTGGATCATCTATGGAAGAAGACTGTTAACTTGTTGGCAGCAGTAGCTCAGCCAATGCTCCCCTCCAGGAAGGTGTCACAGCTAAACAGAATAGCAGACCAGGTGTAGCTTCTATGAAGAGCAAAAAACAGAGAGAACATGAGTTTAACAGTTGAACAACAAATATTGCAAATTAGAGAGGAGGAGGAGAATGAAGCAGAGCAAGAAGAAGTGGTCACTTTGTCCTCCAGCAAAGGGCAAAGCCTAAGCCTATAGCAGCATAGCTACAGAGATAGCTCAGGATAACTTAAGCTGCCCTACTTATCTTTATCAAAAGGAAAGGAAAGTTTGACACCCAGTCTCAAAAATAGACCAATGCTTCAAAAGATGGTATCCCCAAGAAAGGTTTAAAGGTAGATGAGTGGTAATGGACACTTGTCCTTAATAGTTATATGATTGATCCCATAATAATCAATGCAGAGGTAAAAAGAACCATCTACCATCTTATTGATATTGTATTGGCCTAATGGCCAATACAATATCAATAAGTGTACCTGTCATATTTAATTTTTTAATACATCAGTAATGTGCCATTTTGATGAATAATGCTGCAGATAATGCACATTTTTATAGGGTTTACTCTCTGCGACACAGTTTAGATTTACATTTGTGATTCTGTGCATCAGAATTTCAGGGATGACCTGCAGAGTTCAATGTCATTAGGTAAAATAAAATATTATTTTAATTATTATACCTTTGAAAGATTTTATTTAACACAAATCACAACCAATGTGTTAAGTGCAGTAAACATATGCAAGAGAAAGTTTTAGCTATACCAATTCCATTATTAATGGCTGGCTTAAAAAATAAGAAGCCCTCTGCCAAATGAACATTTTAATATGAAATGCAACTTTCTGCACATCAGCAGTTTTTTGTGCATGTTTGTCTTTTCAGGACAGATTTTTCCAAGACTCAAGGTGTCTCCAGCTGTGGAAAACACCTTCTCAGACATTATTTATTTATCCCTCTGTCATTTTACTCCTCCCTGCCTTGATGAAAGGGGTAGCTAAAACTGTGTGAAAGCTGACCTCTGCGCCAGCATCATTCTAGCAATCCTCAACTACAGTCATATTTAATAAATTAGAATGTTAATGAAAAGTTCATGTATTTCAGTAACCCAGCTCACAAGTTAAACACGTCATACAGATTAATTCCCCACAGACTATTTTAAAGCTTTTATTTGTTAATGATGATTTGTTGTTTACAGCTAATGAAAACATGACATTTCTGATTAGATTACAGACCAATAAAAAAACCTTAATGCAGAAATGTGGGTCTAACGAAAAATATGTTTAATACCTGCTTAAAAGTTGTTCTCAAAATCTGACAAACGAGCCTCATCAGAACCCATATTCTAATTTATTGAATATGACTGTAAATGTAAATATGAGATGGAGATTATTCAAACAGTATGACACTAACATTAATACAATAACCAGGACCTGGAGGAGTTGAACGTTACCTGGAACATTCATGGCAGGACACGCTGCGCTCCATGTCGCTCCGACCGCAGTAATCAATGTTACTTGCCAGCTCACGCTAGATTATAATAATTGAATCATGTTTACTTGTTGCGGTCAATTTCAACAAGAAGCTTAGTAAGGTTACATAAAACTTCACAAACCTAAATCAGTTTCACACCCAAAAGTCAGGTAGCATTTAGCAACTTAACTTACCTCAATATGTTTTTTTCAGATTCGACTGTGAATTTTTGAAAGCTAGAAGTTCATGCTTTCGGGGAAGGCACAGCTGGCACCGGAATCTCCAGGAGTCGTTTTTTGACCCGGTTAACTTGAATAAATCTTTTAAACACCCATGGGTGGCACAAGTCTTCTGGTTGACTGTCCTTCGTGAACTCCATTTTGGGTGTTAGTGATTCTGCTTATGCTCCTGCAGGTGCTCCGGACCCACCTCGCTCTTCTTGAGGGAGGGTCTAACGGTATTTTCCTGCTTTGCAGTGGTTCGTGGATCAATTCCCCTTTCGCCACTGATTACTTCAAACTAACGAACAAATCAAAAAAGAGCAATGCGACTTGGATGTAACATGTAGCACAACGCTTTATAGAAATGTAGTGAAATAGAAAGTATAGATACTGTAAAATGTAGTGGAGTAAAAGTCGAAAGTACGCTTGATTAAATGTACTTAAGCAAAGTACAGATACATGAAAAATGTATTTAAGTACAGTAACGACCACTGCATACACTGCTCAAAAAGATAAAGAGAACACCTACACAAAACAATGTAACTACAAATAAGTCACACTTTTGTGGAATCAATGCCACCAGTTAGGTAGTAACACTTATTGTGAATAAATTTCAATTTCATCTGCTGTGCAAATGGAACATACAAGAGGTGGAAATGAGAGACAATTAGCAAGACAGCCCTTATAAAAGAGTGATTCTGCAGGTGGTGACCACAGATCATTTCTCTATTCTCATCCTTTCTGGTTGAACTTTTAGTGACTTTTTCATTTTGTCAGTGCTGTCACGCATCATGAGGTGTTTTTTACAGCCCAATGAAGTTGCTCAAGCAGTGCAGCTAATCCAAGATGGAACATCAGTGTGAGCGGTGGCAAGAAGATTTGCTGTGTCTCTCAGCACAGTGTCCAGAGCATGGAATAGGTACCAGGAGATAGGCCAGTACACCAGCAGACATGGAGGGGACTGTAGGAGGGCTACCACCCAGCAGCAGGACCGCAGGACAGGGCAGGACTTTCTCCTAGGCCCTCTTATGTTTCTGGGGAGTGAGTTGTGGTCCACCGATTTGCAGCTTCATCCATGGTTTCTGTTTGCAAACAAAGTAAGAAAGATTTTGCTGATTAGATGGAGTATAACAACTAACATGTTTAACTTCAATTCCTTGACTTTTTCAGAATGAAACCACCAGGATGTGACAGTAAGACATTCCATTTCTGCAAAATCATTCAATGAAGCAATTCAGGTTACTGACCAAGCTGAAAATAAAGGCTGAAGACTCAGACCCACACAAACCAAACAAATTCTGACTGAAAGTCTGAATTCCTGACACACCTTGGTGGAGCATAATCAGCCAATGTATTTTCTATTATAGTAACTTTGAAGTTGTAGTCAATAACCTATCACCGAAGCTAACAATATGTTTTCAGAGTCGCTATTTTAGATGTTTGTGCTCTTACTGGGTGAACCAAATGTCAAATGGTTTTAAATTTCCAAAAATTTGAGCAAGAAAAAAATCTGTTCTGCACATGCTAAAAGAGTGACATAAAATATCCTTGTTGGGAGATTAGGAGATTTAATAAGATAGATAGGATTGTCAGGAGGCAACTCAATTTGCATGTCCTGGGATGTGGCTTTTTAGATTACTGTGGGACCAGAGAGCAAATATTATGTCGGACTGAGGCCGAAGCTGCAGGCTCACCACTGAATTAATCTCATCTCATGGAAGCTGAGCCAAGCAGATAGAATGTGACTAACCTGCATCTTACATAAGCCATAATGATATGTCATCAAACATATCCAATAACTAGTGCCTGAGGAAAGCTTTCATAGTGTGTTATGTGCAGCAGGCCTCTGAAAACTAGTTAAGCTGCCAAGAATTAGACTTGATGAGGGTCTACTTCTGAAAATGCATCCTATTATTATTATTATTATTATTATTAATAATATTGTAAATCAATGGGTCAGTGTGCATCAATTGAACCCTTCCTTTAATTACTAACCAGTTTGTTGCTTTGATGATGAGCTCCATGTCTTTGAGGTTGGAAAGCCTTCTTGCCATCAACCTTATCTCTAGCTCCTTTCACAGATTCTCTTTCAGATTCAAGTTGGGACTCTGGCTGGGGATTGCCAAATATTAATATTATTTCCAGACAGAAGAAACATGTTGGTAAAATTAAAACATTACTAAAACCTCAGTTTGACATAGCTGAAAATATTTTGGGTTTAACTGTACAAAAAGCACAAAGCCGTGTATGTGTGGCCTTGTATTGCATTGTAAGGACCATTTTCCTAACACAAACTTTATTGTGGGGACCAACTGCTCATTACAGGGGCCCAAAGCCTTAGCCCCATAAGAAAAAGTACTGTTTTTGGCTCATCGGTTCGGTTTAGGATTAAAGTGTGAACTGAGTTTAAGAAAACTGATAAAGTCATGCACAAAGACAACTGTTTCAAGCTACCAGTGGTGGTTCATTCAACAGCTGAATCCTGACGTGTTTTCACACCCTGCCCCCTGCATTTCAGTTGAGTGTTTTTTTTAACTGAATGAGCCTTGGAAGGGGGAAAATCTTATCCTGCTCTCTACCATCCTAATTTGATAGTTTTACCGGTTAAGTTATTTGATATACCCAGTTTTTATAGTTACTCTTACATTGTCTGCTCTCATAACTGGATTACTTCAGATTTAAGGACTGCAGATTTTTAATTTTACTTCACTTTTTGCCCTATTTTTTCTACCTCCCAGATAAGCAAGAGCAAGATGCCCCTGGTCGACACCGGGAACATTAGTAGTATCATACAAAGACTTAATAGAACTAAGGGTTTCTCAACTGGAGTTAAATGTCAAGATCAATGCAGGTTCTGGAAATGAAACAACTCTATACAGCCTCTGAGCACTTCAGCAAGCACCACACCCGACTGGAACTGCCTTGGTGCTAAGCCGAAAAATAAATCTCATCATTTCGGTCTGACAAGATGTCTAATGGGACGGACCCCTCATCTAGATGATACAGCGTGGCCAGCCTTGAGCTGAAACATAACCTCATTAATTCCAGCAGCAAAGAAAAGACAACAAGAAGCTGAAGCTGACATGATTCCAGTTTCCTTGACTGCGGTACCAAGGACTAATCAGCCAGCTCGAGCCATAACACGTCATGTCTCCAGCTGGAAATCCACTAAACTCTGCTAGAATTCCACTGAAAAACAGGTTTGCTGCTCTGCAGCAGGAGCCTATGACAGATGCCTATCCTTCAAACATCAACAAGAGGTATGAGACAAGACCAACACAGCCACCTCCGAAAGTGACCCAGAAACCAAAATTAATGCCAAAAGTTCTTATTGTTGGGGATACAGCAGTAAATGGAATTTATTGTCTTTGTAGTACAAAAAGAACAAAGGCAATATGTTTCCCAAACGACACTGTCAGATGTAACAGAGAAAATGCTCCCATTAACCACTGATGAGCCAAGCATTAAGAATCTAATCATTCACTTTGGACCTAATGATCTGGCCAAGCAAAAATCTGAAATTCTGAAAAATGACTTTAGTCATCTTCTAATCACAGTTGGAAATCTGAAAATGAAGTGGTTTATAAGTGGACCAATACCAAAAGCTGGACATGGAGATGAGAATTATAGCAGACTGTTTATGATTAATAAATGGCTTATTAAAGAATGCTCTTCCAAATCCATGAACTTTACTGACAATCACAAGATTTTCTGGGAGCACTATAATCTCTTCATATAAGACGGAGTCGGCCTAAATAAAGATGGGAAAAACTTTTCACTGCCAATATCTTCAATACTGTTAACAACAGAAGACCCTCTCTTCAAACACAGGACAATGTAAACAATGACAGCACTTCCCCAGCAATGATTGTAGAAGGACAAGCACAAACCCAGCAGGTGCACAATGTTCCAAAACAAACTGATGAGCAGTCATCTCTCAGAATACCAGCTGGAAATGGGGAGAACACTAAAACTGGGAGGAACCTTCAGAGAGGTAATCTGTCAGAAGGAATAAAACCACTGGTAAGTTCTAGGGAAATGGAACTAAGGGGCTCAGAGGGAGCGGTCATACCACTAGTTGTAGTTAACCATCTGGCATCCGTCTCAGGAAATCCACTCCTCTAAATACTGCTGCACCTGCCAATCACACTCTGAAGAGGAGGAGGAGAAAGCAGAACCCAAACAAACAGTACATCAGTCTGAGGATACAACAATAGTTGGATGACAACAATGAAACATCTGTACTAATTAAATCAGTGCCTACTAATTACACTTTTTTAAGTGAGAATAGAAAGAATAAGAGGAGCGGAGGGGTTGCTACAATGTTTCGCGATTCATTAAACTGTAAAAAGCTTTCCATGGGCAAGTTTGACTCTTGAATATTTGAGACTTGATGTAAAAGGCCTGACAGTAACTTTCTACAAAATCCCTAAATATGTGGAAATTTTTTCAATGACTTTATCGAGCTAGTATCTGTGATATGCATTGATTGTTTAATAATTATGGGAGACTTTAACATCCATGTTGAAAACGCAATAGACAGAGAGGCAAAAAAGCTGAATTATGTACTTCAAAACTATGATTTGACTGAACATGTTAAATAGCCAACACATGATTGAGGACACACTCTGGATTTGATTATCAGCAAGGGTGTAAATATCTCCAAGGCCTCCGTTATTGATGTCGCTCTGTCCGATCAGTTCTCTGTTGTTTTTTTTGATTTTGATGATTTTCATCTATAGTTGCGTGATGATTTTGCTGTATACTTGATTGATGTTTTTATGATGTGAAGTACTTTGAACTGCCTTGGTGCTGAAATGTCCTGGACAAATAAACTTGACTTAACTTGATTTGAACAAATTAAAAAAAAAATTGTAATCTGTAATATGTTATTTCTATTAGATTAAATCACCTGCAACCCAAAGGATTATTTGTATATGTGATGTGTTAGATAAAACTCTTAAAATAAAAAAAAATAGAGAACTATGTATTCAGATAAATGACAGTAAATCAAGGTTACATATGCAGAAAAAGACAAAGACCAGCTGAGAAGGAAACTGTGGGACAATTTAAGCACAATGATGATGCCACAGTGAACATCTGGCATTGAAGTACACGGTGAGCTGCAGCTCACATATCAGGCAGGCCCTCTGGTCTTAGCACTAATCTGATTGGATTCCAGGTTACAGAAGGTCAGAAAGGATAACACAGTGGAAGGCTGCAGCAAATGCACAAATACACCAGCAGTATAAAAAGTGGACAGATCTTTCACCTAAATAGGAGTCCTAATTCAACTCAGCAATTATGCTCTTTTACAAGAAAATATATTTATGTCCCAAAAGTTGAAGTGGGTAAATAATTTTATTTTTTATGTAAATACAATATACCATCCAAATATTGTTGTTATTATTATTACTATGTGTACATTCATCTAAAAGTGGGGTAATATTGTAGATGTCTGGTATGAACCTTTCAGTATAAGCAGTCAATCCTTCCACTGGTGAAGCTTTGGACCATCAGTGGCACTTACATTTCCTTCCATCTCTGGCTTTTCTTCAGTAGCCTGACAGAACAATCCTGTCGCAAGCTGCGGACACGTGACCCCTTTTAACTTAACTCTCCAGCTGGTTGATTTTGATTTGATGGAAGTGGAGTTTTTTGAGTGGCAGTTTTGGTCCCTGGTAACATAATAGAAGATTTAGAGCTTTGGACAGTAGTGGGTGCCATTTGTGACACAAAAGAATTCAACATAGTTTAATACACCCGAGCTGGGATATCCTTTTTTTTTTTTTTTTTGTTTTTTTTTTTTTTTGTTTTGTTTTTTTAATCACCCAGAACCTCCAAGGCCCACTCCCAGGTGGAGGATTAAACAGAATTCAACCAATCATCTATTCACACCCGTTTTTAACGGTTCTCCTCATGGAGCCCAAACAAACCAGTGGCATACACACCTATGGATGGATTGTTGAAACGTGCTTCCATGTGGGGTCCAACCAAGCCAGTAACTTACACACATAATAATGCATTTTTGAAATGTGCCTCTTTGTGGAGCCCTCCCGTATGGATCTAAGGTTTTGTTATTTTTTAGATCATAGTTGTAGTACCTGACATTATGGAAACGCATTATATTACCGCTATAGTTCCACACATCTTCAACAGCTAAACAGTCATGTTGAAGGATGCTCCACTACGTCCATAAAGATGCTGTTATAGAACCTGATGAGACATTCAGAACTGACTGGAACACTTAGAAATGCTCTTTTTGGTTTTGGGGACTAACTTCACATGATTTACCTTTATAGGTCCTGAGTCTGTCATTTATGTTGTCTATATGATGTTGATAAGTTATTTGTGGTTTTAATTCCAGGTGACAGGCTTTGAGGCTATCACTAGTAGGGTTTATCCCTTTGCTTATGTCACAAGCACTAAAAACTTTAGTCCTTGCCTACCTACTGGATAGGCCTCACCCTGATCTGTGGTAAATAAATGATACTTGAACTGTTATTTTTAAATTAACCAATCATTTTTATTAAGTTGAAATCCAGCTCCTAGTTGCAAACTTCATATTTTCCAAACTGAGTGAATTAATCAAAATCAAACTACAAATAATTATTAGCAAAACCTTAACTTTACAATGGGGAACATATTCTCACGCATAGGTGGTAAACTGTTGTTCTGGCCCTAACACTGGTGTATAGTTGTATTATAAAAGGAATTACTTTTTTACCATTTAAGGTTGAAAAACTTAACTGCTTTAATTACTTCTTTGTAAGCCACATATTAAGAAGAGCATATTAAAATCAGCATTAAATGGAATTACCTTTTTATTTTGAATTAACAAAATAGTGGCCTGCTTTGATCAAACTCTTAATTTATGGTCTCTTACTGTTAGAATTTGTTCAGTCACAATAAGTCATTAACTAAACAATTAAAGTGTAATTAAGCATTAATAGTCCACAAATACGTAGCCTGCTAATTGACAGCTAAGGGCTAGTTTGTGTTCCATAAAATAAAATGTTCCTGGAAAAATTTATAGGAAAATACAATTTCATAGTAGTACTGCCAGCTAACATATTTTAATTATATCATAATGTCTTATTCAGCTCTGTGACAAGTGGCTCATTCACACAAGTCTATTTGCCACATACATTATGAAGAGCACTGGCATACCTGGTAAACCTAAATTACTCCTGATTTCTTGTCAATTAGGATGACATGGATGTAAGCAATAGTTAATTTTACTATTTTTTTTTTTTAATTATAATTTTAATTTTGACTTTTGAAAACAAATTTTATTTAATTTACATAGATGATAAGCCTGAGGAGACTGAGGATGACACCATATTATCCTCACAAGAAGCTAAAATGTTCACATAATAAAGAAAACAAGTAAACAAAAAAGGCCACTTTTCTCTGAGTTAGACATATTTTGCAACCTGACTTCTATATGCATAAAATGTTAAAGTAATGTCACTGTAGATCATTGCAAGTTTAGACAGTTTTTTCTGTTCCTAAAATCAATATTTCAGAAGAGTAGATGCCAGAAGCTTCTGAAGAGACACCATGTACCCCCACATCCAGTGGCTCAAGTTAGGAAAACTTTGCCAAAAAGAAAGGTGAGCTTGTAAAACTGCCGTTTGGGGTCAGTACTCTTTTTCAATATTGATTTTTAATGATTTATTTTTTTTAATACCACCACTTTTAAATAATTTAAATATTACAAGTCCATTATATTTAAATCTGCTTATGTCTAACATTTACCAAAATCCAAATTTAGTTGAAACAAGATTGGTTCTACAGGACATGATTGTAATAAATAACTTCTGATGAGCACAAGTGTAGAAAGAAAGTTTTTTTTTCTTTAGTTTGCTGTTGAAATCTATACCCTTGATCAGTGTTTGCTGTCCTAATAAGATGAGTTTAACCTGCTCTTTTATGTACTTAAAAACCATAATTTCAGATGGGCTGATGCCAGAAGTCATCGAAGTGACCTCTTGTACCCCCACATCTAGTGACCGAAGTAACAAAGTCTGCCAAAAGGAGAGGTGAGTTTGGTGTAATCCTTTTCAATATATAACTTTATCATAGTCGCTTTTAAATGGTCCAATGATATGGATACTACTGTATCCATATCTAATTATCCTCACATCTACTGTTTACTAAGATTTAGATGAACCAAGCAAGATATATTAAACACCACTTGACTTTTCTTCCTTACACGTCAGGTCTCAACTTTTGAATTTTGTTGTAAAATGCAAATTAACCCATCCCTTCTCATGTCAGTTTCAGGTCATTGTTAACTTTGATTATATGTGAGATGTTTGTTTCCATCTATTATTAAATAGGGGTAATGTACATGACACATCTACCTCAAAAAAGAAAAAAATGTTTGCATCAAATTTACCTGTTAGCAAATTTGCATTTTGACACACCAAGGCAGATAACATTCTAATACAGCTTGCATTTGTTTATTACACACTATATATTTCCAAATTTATTTATGTCATCTTTGTTTGTCTATGTATAGCACCTTATCATCAAAGTAAATTCCTTGTACATGTAAAACACTACCTGAAAATAAAGCTTTTTCTGATTTTCTGATTCTGTAAGCACACAATGTAATGTCATGTGAACTCAGAGTGAACCTGCTCTCTTCTGTTAAAAAAACAAAATAGGACCCCTCTGCTGGACCTGTCTATGGTGGTGATGTCTGGCACATACCGGTTGAGCATAAATATGTTGCGCAGTGAGCAGAGGACCCACTAGAAAATGTTGGGTCCTCATGAACTTCTTGTAAAATCTGTTCTTAATGGTTTTGTCAGAGAAATTGTGCATCCCGATGTGCTGTCCTGGTGGAGTTTGACTGCCTGTGCAAGGGTCCAGGAATTGCCTCATGCTACCAGCAGTGACACTGACCTTGGTCAAATGCAAAACTGCTTAAAAGTAGTCAAGAAAATGAGAGAAACCTCTCTTTCCCTCACCTCCAAAACTGGGGTCATCCTAATGTTGTCCTTTTGTGCATCTATTTTTAATTTTGTTAATATCAAAACAGCTGACACTGAAGACCACCTTGCAACTTAACTGACTGGATTAATATCCCAGACATTAATTGATTTATTTATCTGTTTACATCACTGTTGAAAAAAATAGTTTAGTTATTAAAATATCTAATTTAAATGATATTGTGGGATTATTGTACATAAAGTGAATGTATCCTCTATGCAGTTTTGTTCTAATGAAGTTGTAAACTAAAATGGGCCTTTCTTTACCTAAGGGCTGTTTTTATGCCCTTAGGTAAAGAAGAAGTTGTAAAAAGAAGCTGGACCCCAGAGGAATGTGCTGCAGTAAATAAACATTTAATGAAGTACATATTGACAAATCAGGTTGCTGCAAAACCACATGCACTGAGTAAAAGAGACTGGAAAGCAGTTAAGTACTTTGTCAAAAACAGAATAACCACCATGACGAGAAAATATGAGTGAAAGAGCTTCCCTGAACAGAGGTAGAAACACATGGCTGGTCCTGTTTCACCATTTGTTTACTATTTGTTTGTAATTGTACATTTTTTATGCTCCACTTTTCTTCTGCTGTTCATAAATGTTAGATGTGGACAAAGTTAATACATAGTATATTTCAGTTCACTGATAAATGTTCTGAGAAAGAAAGATGGGCAAATGTTTAAATGGCACATTCAGTGTTAAAATGTTGAAATAAAATATGTGCATCTCAAAATAAAGTTCCTTTATTCACTGGCTACATTTGTAATGTGTCCATTTTAAATTTTGACTCAAGAAGTTAATGATTGCTAGTAAATCCTGTGTACTTTATAGTTAGCTAAAATTAATCATTTAAATATTATATTAAAATCTGCCAGTATGACTAAACAAAAGGAAGAATATTAAGACTGTGACCAGGGAAAATGGACCAGAATCTGAAAAAAGACATATGTACTTCAGAAAGCACATTTCAAAGTATACCTGGTTTATTTAGCCAGATTAAAGGATTAATAACACGAACAAAACATTTAGGTTTTCTCCCATTAAATGATCAATTCCAGACAAATGCATGTTTGGGTTAGATTAGGGTTGGAGTTGAATTTGATAAATCCTAATGTAAAGATAAAGGAAATCTTTATAAAGGCAGACCTAACAAGAGTTAAATGTTAAAAGCAAGCCCCATAACTGGCTAAAAAAAATCATTTGTGTAACGATGGACCTCTTAAGGTTCAGTTATGAAAAGCAAGCCTCATAACTGACTAAAAATCTTGTGTGTGTAAAGGTGGACCCTGCATAACCTGAATGTTAGAAACAGGCCCCACATGTGACTGAAAAATGAACATGTAAAATAAAGGTTCAAATTATGTTTATTGAAAGTGATTTTTGGAATCAAGATTTTTTGGGGGACTTGCCTGATTTTTTTCATAGTTCTAGGACTACTAGAAAGGGTGGACCTCACAACCCAATAAAATACTTTCAGTCCTGCAGAAGGAGGTTAACAAGGATGTGTGTGTGTGTGTGTGTGTGTGTGTGTGTGTGTGTGTGTGTGTGTGTGTGTGTGTGTGTGTGTGTGTGTGTGTGTGTGTTTGTGTGTGTGTGTGTGTGTGTGAGAATATATGGTTTACAAAACCAGTTTGTCAGGTTACTTACCAGCATTGTGAAACCAATGTGTTTGAGACCGTTTTTGATGGTCTCGTAATTTGTGACTTTTAAAACCATAACTTTTAAGAAATATTAAATATAAACGTTGATAGATTAATAGTGACTTTGCAACTACTATTATTTTATTTAGTTATTTCAGAATCTTAACCTTTCCTTTGATTTTGATGGCCTAAAAGAAAGTTGGTCTTCTATAGCACATTGTGTATAATTTACAATGCATGAGCCCCCTGCTGATAGAAAAGCTGAATTGCAGTGCTGACACAACAGCGTGAAAATCCACACACAATTTCCTGACTTTTAAACAAATAAATAAATAAAATCCATGCCTCTTTGCATTGGCGGAAGGATTTATTTTCTTCAACAACTTGTGAGAATGAGTAGAGTTGAGTGGACTACAATTTAGAAGAACCTTTTTTTTAAATGTGTATAATGAGTGCTAACTGTAAAAAAGTGTCACATATAAATACCTAGGTTACAGAAATTATATTTATGACCTGTCAAGATTAACTGCTCATCTAGCCAGCTTATTTTACTACAAAGTTATACCTTTCCCTTATTGTCTATTTTATTGGTAAATGTAAGTAATGATTGAAAGGTAAGCATTGGTATTAATTATTTTGGTTTTGTTTATGGATAATTACTGATATATCGAGGTGAATGAGTACTTTGTGATACCTACCAAACTTAGTTAAATAATGCTACCAAGAATTCACATTCTTCATAGTGGTATCCCTCCCCCTAATACCTTAACTGGGTATATTATCTAATGCCATCTTTGGTTTTACTATAAAAAACAAAACAAAACAAAAAAAAAAACAATATGCTTTTTTGTCCCACTATAGTAGTTAAGGAGAACTGTATTCGGTGTAAGTAGTTTTAAAGCAACTTGTGTTCATGATAACTTTCATCACTCATTTTTGGTTGTTCTTGTGATGTTAATTAGAACCTCGCAGAAGGTTATGACAGAGTCACTCTCTGGTCCCCCAAAATCGATCATTTCTATTTTTTTACTGACCATGCAAGTGATTAGAAGTTGACAGTTCACATTAGTAGTTGTGATTTAAATTTAACAACACTGGACACTTGATTGAGTTAAAAAAAAGAAAGGGTTTTGTGACACTGGTGACTATTACGTTGAAGTTAGCTGACAGAGTTGAACCCTGACAGCTGACTCCAGGACTGGCCCCTGTAAATTGTGAACCCATGGATCCCTGAATCTTCCTTGTTTATATAGTTACAACTTGCGATGTTTCCCCCCTCCTATTAAGTAACTAGACATCTGGGTTGACATATTTTTGGGGGTAAGCATCGCGAGTGCTCTGCTAATGTGGGTTGTAGTGAGAAAAAAAAAAGTGTAACTGTAAGTCCTATTTTACACTGTATCTGTCTCCGTTCAGCACTGCTGCGTACTTCATAGGTGGACTCTGCAGCACCTCAATGTCCACTGCTTGTCTCCCTTCTCTGTTCCGCTGCGCTGCAGACTGCAGAGGTGCTCCAAGAAGCATAAATCCAGTGATAAAAAGGATGAGTGATGTATAAAATACTGTAGTTCTCATCTTCCAAATTTAATATGTATCCCTCAATTGCTCTCCCACTTGGCCTGCCTTGACTGGGACTCCTGCTGTGACTTGAGCAGAAACTTGACTTAATAGGTTTCAGAATTAAATCCACGTTTTGTGTGTATGCATAGCCATAAATAATACATGCTGGTGTAGCAGTGTGACATTATTACACTAGATTGTAAAGCGCAATTTATTGTGGTAAGAAGTTATGTGGACACCGTCAGTTTTTCTTTTGAAAAGATGACAGATCCACTGCGAAACAGCGGGTAACTTCTGGTTTAGAAATTTTGATTTTATTTGCATTTAATGTGTTGTTATGATTGTAATTATGAATTATTACCTTTACTGTTGAGCATATTAAGCTCATAGACTATTATTTTGGGTTTCAGTTCAGTGGTTAAACAGATAGGTTTAACGGATCATGCCATTATGGTGGGGCAAATGTTTTCCCATGCTACAAGACGGTCTCTTTTTTTTGGATTCCGTGGGAGAAGGTATGAAGTTTTTTTTCTGTGGTTAATAAGTGTTCACTGTTTATTGTAAAATAACATGTTATGGTGCAGCTAAGCTATGTTTAAGATTGATAGGATTGTATTAGCAGATATTTAGCAGCTCTCATGCAGCATGAAACATTGCTAATTAAGTTACTATGTCCGTGCACTGAAAATAGAGCTGTTGATGGTTAAACAGGCGTTGTGAAATACTGATGAGAAAAAGTCTGTTTCTGACTATTATTTTCTGTTACCTTAATTCAGGTATGTGAGGTTTCATTGTTTTGGGTTTTTGTTTTTTTTTTTTTTTTTTTTTTTTGTTTATATGAGTTTTAATGTTACTGATGTAATGTATGACGTGATGCACATATGTTGGGATTATTTATCATTCATTGTTTTAATTGCTTTTGTTTTGTAATGTAAATAACGTGTTCTTTTATGCACCCTGCTCTTTTCTTTTGGATTCTGTGGGAGAAGGCACTGTGGAATACTGTGATGAGAAAGAACCTGTTTCTGACTACTATTTTCTGTTACCTTAATGCAAGAGCATTAAATATGCCTTCACATCAGCTGTTGTCTGGCTGTTATTCCTACAAGACACAATGCAGAATCAACTACGCTACACTGGCAACATATATGTATAAATATACCCATATTTTCATTAATGTAGCTAGAATTTCGAGTAAATATAGTCTGCCTTGGTGAATTATTTTTCCTGTTGGAGTGGTGACTCCGCACCTGCTCCTGCATCGGGCAAAAATAGGGTTGGTTCTAATTTTGGCGATTGACTCTGTGGAAGTGCAGTGACTATAATATGTGTATATTTACTGGGGAGGCTCCACGGCAGTGGAGTGGAGCCAGATTCAATGTAAATTAGGGGTAAGTGTGTTACGTGTTACGATTGCATTTTCTAAACAAAGGATGTGCTAAATTAGCAGACTAGACATTTTTTAGGACTTCAGGCCACAAAGTGATAATCGTGTGTTTCGCTTGTAAATTAGCTTAAAATAGTTGCTGTGCTAATGGTAGCTTCTGATGTGTTAACACCTTTGCCAATTAGCTTCACTTCATAACCACAGCATTCAATTGTGTCTTCAGCTGTTCACCTTCCAGGCTTGATTGACCATGTAACTGTTGCCTTTGAAATTAATGTGTAGCTGTAGTAATTATGTTTTTAACGCTGCTAAATGGACTGACTGAGCATTCCCATTTAAAGTACTACTAGCTGCCCGTCTTTTCCCTGTATTTCAAGTGTCGTAACCTGATTATTTAGAAAATTAGTTGTTTTGTTAAAGGTTGTGCTTATTTGTTTTTATATTGAAGATGGTTTAAAAAGATAATTTTGTTTCACACATAATTTAGAAATGTCAACTATAAACTGGTTGTTCTTTAGTGGAGGGATAATTCATCATTGCAATAAATAGGCTACATAGTAAGTTTAGTGAAGGAAGGGGAGAGACACTGCACACAGGACCTCTGCAGGTTGCAAAGTACGAAGTAAAGGTGATCAGGTTTTGTGATTGAAAACAAAAGACATTGCTCAGCAAACACCGATCACATACTTTGTACTGGAAATCAGCCGATAATGATGGGAGGCCGATCAATCGGAACACCACCAGTATGTAGCATGCTTATGTAATGTAACGGGTCTATGTGCATATGTAGTGTGCTTATGTGTGTATATGTTATTTGTATATGTAAGGTGCATATGTATTGTGCATATGTTGTGTGTTTATGCATTGTAATGTATATAAGTACTGCATCGTGTCTTGACCTACAGCAATTCTAAACTAGAAAATTCTGAATAAATTTAAAAGGGGCCTGCCAAAGTGTGCATAGCTCGGAACCAAATCAGGGAATTCTGATGCCAAAGATGAGCTAAAATGCTGTCAGTAGCATGTGCTGTATCACTGGCACGTTCACTAATAGTGACTTAATGCATTCAGTATGCAAGTGTTGGTGTATGAGCTAAAATTAGCCAAAATGCTAAGGTTAGCTTAAATGCTGTAAGTAGCATGTGGGGTATCACAAGCATGTTGACTTACATTGACTTACTCCATTCAGTATGCTAAACATAGCTAATATATCAAAAATGAGTGAAAATCCTTATTTCAGCTGTAAGGCTAATGTTAACATGAGGGCTATCACTAGCATTTAAAGTGGCTAACATGTTGAGACTACCAGTAGAATCTAGGTTATATCTATGATGTTGACAAACAAGGACTAACAAGGACTTATTCCATTTAATATGAAAACATTGGTGTATAATCTAAACTTAGCTAAAATGCTAGGGGTAGCTAAAATGCTATCAGTAGCATGTGGGCTATCACCATTATGTTGACTAACATTGACTCAATCCATTTAGAATACAATACTTAGCCATTAATTCAAAAAAGGCTAAAATGCTTATTTTAGTTATAAGGCAAATGTTAGCATGAGAGGTGTCACTAGCATTTTGAGTGACTAGCATGTTAAAACTACAAGTATAATGTGGGTTATCACCACTATGTTGACAAACATTGAATTATTCCATTTAGTATGTACAGATTATGCTTTTATATGAAACTAAGCTAAAATGCTAATATTAGCTCAAATGCTACCATTAACCTTTGGGCTATTACTAGCATGTTGACACTGCCATAAGAATGAGTGGTATTACGTGCATGGATCCTTCGTCCTAAGCCAGCATCCCAATGTACTCTTTTTTTCAGCTTAAAATGCAGAGTGTAGGTTAGGAACTATGAGGTTTTTATTTTGACATTTTCAGTAAGCTTTATTTTGAAAGGCCAAACCAATCCCATGTGTAACACTGGTTGGCTTAAACCAGTCATATAAAGCCCAAAGCTATAATTACCTGCTGTATAAAATATGAAAGTTTTTATTTTGTTGGGTATGTGTACATCTTATTTTGAAAGTTCAGTGTGGTTGTCAGTTTAGGGGAGTCAAGTATCATTGTTCATATTGAACTTAATTCATTTTAAAAGGCCAAACTAATTCCATATGTAACAGTGCCTAGTGTGAGTTTGTGTGCGTGCATGTGTGTGTGTGTGTGTGTGTGTGTGTGTGTGTGTGTGTGGTGTGGGGTGTATGGTGTGTTTTATTTTGAAAGTCCAATGTGATTGTCAGTTAAGGCTAGTCAAGTCTCATGAGTTGAGTCAACTAAGTTCCTTTGGTCTTCGGCCAGCTTGACTATAGCCAGCCTATAAACAGGACCGGAGTCCTCATAGAATCTATGACATAAATAAAAGCTATAGCTCGCCCACTAAGTGTTTTGTTGCTATGGTAATTAATGTCCCTCTGCTAACTGAAATGTCAGTTATTAAACACAAACACCTGCTGATAGAATTCTATTGTCTGAAGGAGCTAGTCTGACTCAAAAAGCCTTTCCGAACAGCTCCTTCCTTCCCATTCAGGAACCGTAAGAGGTATCGGGAAAATTGTCGAAGCATGAGTGAGGGCCATCTTGCGTCTTTGATAGTCCCGCGATTCACATCTGTACCTCGTTCACAGTGAAAGCAGGGATGAGAGAAAGATGGTGGTCAGATCATGAAGCTGAGAGGAAAATGACTGGTTGAAGGTTCCCTTTGCCTCCGATGACAGTTTGCACTGAACCACTCTGACAGAAAACCATCAGCCCTAGAGGAAATTCGAAAACATTTTGTGAAAACCAACGGACGGTGCGATATCATGACCATAAATCATGCCATTTGAGCTGTATTTGTAGGCGTGACAGCGAGTAGAAAAATAATCTGGGATCAGAAACTCAAGTACTGTTACACTTGGGATTGGTTTGGCCTTTTAAAATGAAGCACACTGAAAATTTCAAAATAAAAGCCTCATAGTTCCTTACCTACACTCACCTACATTTTAAGCTGAGAGAAGACTACATTGGGATGTTGGCTTAGGACGAAGGATACATGATAGCCCTCATTATTATTGTAATGTCAACATGCCAGTAGGTCAACATGCCAGTAATAGCACACAGACTAATGGGAGCAGTTAAGCTAACATTAGCATTTTAGCTTAGCTTCATATAAAACCATAATCTTTACATAGTAAATGAAACAACTCAAAGTTTGTCAACATACTGGCGATAACCCATATTGTACTGGTAGTTTCAACATGCTCGTCACTCAGTATGCTAGCAGTGGCGCTCATGCTAACATAAGCCTTATAGCTAATATGAGTATTTTGGCCTTTTTTGAAATAATAATAAAATTTTGCATACTGAATGGAATAAGTCAATGTTAGTCAATTTGATTGCAAAAGATTTAGCAGACAGGTTTTTGATATTTAGCTTACTTTTCTCATATTTAGTGCACTTTCGTCACATTTATAAGTGTAAATTTAAAAAAAAAAATTGTCTTATATTACCATGTTTGCATTTCACAAAATTTCAACAAATCTAAATGTTAAATCTCAATCTAAATATTATATCTAAATTTAAATATCAAATCTAACTGCTAAAACTATATATAAATGTCAAAGCAATATCTGAATGCTAAATCTGAGTATAAATCCTAAATATTATATCTATATGTTAAATCTCTCTCTCTCTCTCTCTCTCTCTCTCTCTATATATATATATATATATATATATATATATATATATATATATATATATATATATATATATATATATAAATAAGGCCACATTTCTCTACCACATTTCTTTGGTAAAATAAATGTTTTTTAATTGGTTGGATATAATATTCTAAACTGAAATATCATGTTTTCATTACTGTAAGCAGAAAAGGCTGAAAACATCAGTCTGAGTGTAATTAATCTACATAATGTATTTCACCTAGTGAATCAAGTTTTCTTCTCTTCAGTATATTTTTTATTTTCAGCAATATTCTAATTTATTGAATTTGACTATTTGGTTTTAGTAAATAAGCTATTGAGTAAAGCTTATTGTTATTCTAACCATAGTGCTTTGCCTTTGTTCTTGTAAATGTTCTTCAGGCAGCTCTTCTCCTTTCCCCCTATCAGAATCTAAGCTTTGGTCCCTCTGGCTTTCTATTGGCTCAACTGGGTCATCCTCAGCCACAGTCTATGCAAGAAATTAGTATATTTCATGTGTAAAGGGCTATGTAAAAACATGCCATATCAACAAAAATATTTTCAAGTTAGAAATATAATATATGCTAACCTTGCTTCAGGTGCTGCAGGCAGTGTCATTTGACCTTTCATGTCTGGTGGAGAAACCAGACCCAGAACTATGGGAAAGCCCACCAAATAGGTCAGGAAGTTTTCCATTTGTTGATGCGCTCTCCTGCTGGGCTTTCTTTTTTCTATCTCTCATCATTTCAGCACCACCTTAACACTTTGTACTTTGCTTTCGCTGCTCCATCTTTGTGGAAAATGCAGAGTTATTTGATGTTGCTTACAGTGACAGTGATTGACAGGTAATATTCCGCGGCGGAATGAGATGACGAATGAGATGCATCTCTCTGTTGGATGCCAGAGACAAACGGAGATTTAAGTTATGTGGCACTAATAGGTACAAGGCCTTTCTTATTTTGTGAATGTTTCATTTTTAATAAGCGCCACTGTTTTAGTAGCCCGGGCTTATTGGGACCAATTTTTTGTGAGCTCCGCTCTTCATTGTCAGCTCAGCTGGCCAGCCCTGCAACGCTTGGTCATGTGTTACAGATCAGCTCTGTGGCCGCGCGCCGCAGAGCTGATCTGCCTGACTAGAGTGGAGGAGAGGTAGAGAAGCCATTTGATATGGCATAGTTTAGGACACAATGACCCCGCAAAACATCAGCGCCCCTGAACCTGTCGCCTCTTGCATCGCGCTCTTGCTGTCGCGCTCACCCTGTGCTAAACCAATGGCCCACTAAGCCATCGGCCCAGTCCGCCCCTGCCCCAGGATCAAGCCCAGCAATGATGGTAAGTTTGGTGGTTTTCCTTAAGCATTTAGTTCAATCCCAACAGGCACCACACTCAGACCAGTAAGTTATGTTACACTCTGTATTTGATCGTTTTTTACTCTGCTGTAAGTTATAAAGCCTGCAGGTTGTCAGACAACTGTGATGATTCATTAAAAACATACATATTTTGACATAGCAGGGTAACAGCTCAATTTAGTTACAGTATATTTGCCCTGATAATTGACTGCATTATCCAAAATATTCCAGACCAATAAAATGGGAAATAAATTCTGAACCATCTGGAACTTTGCTGCTTCCGTTTGCAAAGGCTAGAATGTGTGCAGGAGTCAGAGTTTGGATAAAATCCTTTTTTCCCCAGTGAGGTTTCTGGTGCCGTGATGTTCACCCATCTGTTTCTCTGCAAAGTTGAAAACAGTAGAAACTATTACAAGCTGAGAAAGTTTGATCAGATTAAAATCAGGTCTCAGATCTGCTGTACATCCTAGGACTATGCTAAATGTTCTGTCATAATAAATTTGTATTTTTTTCTGGAGCAACAAAGAACTAAAACTTACACAGCAAAGAAATTTGTTAAACAAAAAAAATGAATAAGCAAGTATTACACAATAATGTTTTCTGACAAAAACAGTTAAATCAAGACTTTGTTTTTTAATGGTGCACACTTTAATGTCAACAATACATCAAACTAGTATTGTTTGTTACATGAATGAAAGAAAAAAGATTTTAGTAAGTATTGTATAATTGTAATCACCAAAGATTTTGTACTTCATGTGCATTTGTGTTTCACATTAAATTTGGTTGTTAAATGTTTATTTTCAAAGAGCAGCACTAAGTGTATAAATTAGATGGACAAATTGTAGATAAAATGACCTGTTGGACAAACTGAATGAGGAAAACAAATTATTTAAAAAAGCGTTTAACTTAATAAATTCACTACTTCTAAATCTGGTCATTAACTGTTTATACTATATGG
Source organism: Anableps anableps (assembly GCA_014839685.1). Taxonomy (NCBI): domain Eukaryota; kingdom Metazoa; phylum Chordata; class Actinopteri; order Cyprinodontiformes; family Anablepidae; genus Anableps; species Anableps anableps. The sequence continues at coordinate 2,168,758 of CM026067.1, read as the reverse complement.
AAAAAGTGATGTCTAGTGTAAATAAAAAATGTTCTTTATTCTTTTTAGTTAATAAAAATGTAATAATTTGTCTTGTAGAAGTACATGATATCAGCTGTCAAATCAAATAAAGTGTGAACTCATTTAATATTCCATGTTAAATGAATATTAACATGGAATATGTTAATATTCATTTAACATACTGACGAGGGGTAGGCTGGTCGTCGTGCCGGCTCAATAGATCACTTTTTAAACACTGAAATATTATGTAATTTAGGAGCGTCATGTCTTTTACATATGTATGTACGTCTGTGTGTATAAATTTATGCACGTATGTGCATCCGTGTATATGTGTATTTTTGTCCTGCTCCACGAGCTTCTCATAACTTCGCAAGCTAACTGGTGTCAAGAAGTGTAAACTTCTACACGATTAATTGGATGCGGTGTGATTAGTGATTTTGTTTTTTTGTTTTTTTATTTTATTTTTTTTTACCCCGTCTACCTTGCATGCTTCTCTGGCTCGATTAAGTGCTGTACGTACACATCATTATTCACTTGGCGGTCGAGTTTGTTCTTGTTTTCTTTACCACAAAGGTGTTGGAGCTTCTGTTAGGGCTGACTCTCCGGCAGCAAGCAAGCCTGAACAGTGCTCTGACTAGTTCAGCCCCCTATCTGGTGGTTTTACTTCCCTCAGTGGGGCGACTACCCATATGTGCCGGATCAGATGTTCCGTCAGTGCAGTTCGCAGCGTTGCCCACTTGTCGCTAAACGGAGGAGCCTGGGTCATGATTTACATCATCCCTTGTTACTCAAAGGATGCAAATACTCAGCACATTTTGCTGACTTTAATTATACTGGCCCAGTGTTTTATAGGCTGGGAGTATGTCCTGCATCACTATTTATTTCAGTCATCAGAGTTCCAACCAAGCTGCCGGTCACATTTGATCAGTGCACAATCTCTACATGCAGTGAAGCACGCACAGTGGATTTTGCTCATGTTAGGCCTTAAATTTCGTGAAAGTGCCTGCACTTTATCCCCTGCTCTTTTCTCCATGCTCATGGCTGGGCCCTGATTCTGTTTCCCCTCTGCACCCAACTTTTTCCTCAATCGGCCCTCAAATCCATTGAACAGTCTAATGAAACGAGCATAAATGTCTTCTCGCTAACGGCATCACCAGGATCATCATTATCCAATCGTTCGTGAATGAGAGGCTCAATGTTTTGGTTGTAATTGATCTGATGGAACTCCACATTGTGCAGTTCCGGATTTAGGGACCTGATCCAGCTTCCTGAGCATGTTTAGTTCAGGGGATGCCGAGTTGTCTCGGGCCAGATGGCCTGAGCAGCCGTGGAGGTTGCAAGGGTAATGGGTCCTTAACGTGTTTTTCATGCCAAGCCAGAGTTATGCACTTCCAAGTGCCTTGCGGTTTATTCTCCAAGCTACAGGGAGCCGGTGTAGGGACTTTATAGCCGGGGGTTGTGCTTTGTCTTCCCAGTTAAGTGAATTCCTGAATGACACATTCCTGGTCAGCCACAGCTGTTTGACTTTTAAGCAGATCTGCATTGTGTTGCACTATTCGGTGCGACTGCACGGCGTTGCACTACTCAGTGCGACTGCTGATCAACGGATGTCTATTTTCTCGCTCTTGCTGGTTGTTTGTCCCCTTGTCATGGTACCTCTTTTAGGTCTTAGTACGCCGACTTTGTAACCGTCTCAGGAGTCTGTAGGTTCAGGTCTGAGTCCATCGTCACACCCAGCTTTCAGGCCTGATCGGTTCTCCGGTTGTCTCCCATGTTTTTGGTGTGCACTCCGCTGATTTGCTCCAGTTTCACTTGGATGCTGTCTGTCCTCAGGTTTTGGGGGGCTCAGGGCAGTTCGTTGATGAATGGTCCCTTTATTCCTTCTGTCAGTCTCCAGCACTCTAAGGAATCATTCCTATCACATTAGCCTGTTGCCTGGAGGGCCTTCATAGGAATAATGCGCATCGTCACCCACGCAATAAGTCCCGTGGTCATAGCTACTAATTAAAGCCACTCCACTCCGAGTTCATTATTCCCATTCTTCATCACTTCACCCAGCTGTCTGTCATTAACATCTTATTGTCTTAACAGCCTCGCCAATACGCTCTCACTAGTCCTTGGCCTCAGCACGGTCAACTCGGCTAGATTTCGTGCCGCTCACGCAACTCCCCTTTCCTGTCATCTCTTGACTCTGACCATCATTTCTTGCCTTGATCATCGCCACTTTAAGCTCCTTTTATCCGCAGCTTAATGGCAGTCTTTATTCTTCCCCAAACGCTAGCTAGCTCGTAGCTCTCAAAACCTTTTTTCAAGCCATCCTGTTGGCTTCTTCTTAAATAATCTCAAATGCCCAAAAGGGAAAACTCGTGTCCCATCTTTCTGTCCCCTTTCATGTCTCACTCAGATTTGCTTGTCAGCACCCCAAGTTCAGCTCTCCCTTGAAACCTCTGTCCCCACTCCTGAAGGCTTCCTCATGTTCACTGCCTGGTATTCTTCTGGAAATTCTCATGTTACATAATCTTCTCCCAAACCATCCTCTAGCCACTCATTTAGGCTAGGGGCCACATCGCCGCAGTCACTTAGTGTATACTCATTAGTAACTTCAGTAGCTTGGCTGCTGGTCACCAGCTGCCTTCTCTTTCCACATCTGCCTGGACCTCCTTTCTTTTCTTGCTGCCTGTCGCTCTCAGCATAAAGGTAAGCCCACCTAGCACTTACTGGTGGTGGAGTGTTTTCTCGTATCTAAACTTTTCTTTCTTTGCCTCTTGCAGGCCCCACTCAGCCTTTTCGCAAGGCTCCATGCAGCCTCTGTCAAGGCCCCACTCAGCCTTTTCGCAAGGCCCCATGCAGCCTCCAGCAAGGCCCTATTTAGCCTCTTGCAGGCCTCTTTCAGCCTCTCACTAACACAGCCAGTTCAACTTTCTCTTCTCCTTAACAGATGTGCACTTTTACCATCTCTCCCCTATTCTTCAGCAAAACCTTACTTTAACCCATTGACTCTCCTCTTACTCCTGCAATAAAACTCTCTAATTGTCTCTATCTCTCCATGTAAGTCTCTCCAGGTTGAATTTGCATATCTTCCAAACATTTAGGTCAAAGATTTAACATTTAGATATATAGGATTTAGATTTAACATTTAGTTTTAGACTTTATCTTTAAATTTAGATATAATATTTAGATTTAGCATTTAGATTTGTTGACATTTTGTGAAATGCAAACTTTGAAAAGCAAATATGAGTTTTTTTTTTTTGTTTTTTTTTTGTTTTTTTTAATAGACATTTCCATTTTAAATGCGATGAAAGTGTGCTAAATGTGAGAAAGTAAGCTAAATACCAAAAAATTGTCTGCTAAATCTTTTCATTCAAATTTTACACATGGCACCCCATAGCCGAAGCTTGATTCCAAGATCATTCTGAGTTTGGTTGTACATTTAATGAGTTTATAAAGGAGTTTAAACTCACCTTCTCTGAGGAGTCTGACCAAACCGGCTTATTGCACCAGTTATTGTCATTAGAACAGGGATTAAGCCTGTTTCAGAATTTTCTATAGAGTTTCGCACTCTAGCAGCTGCTTCTGTGTGGGACACCTGTGTACATTAAACAGGATTTTACCAAACCTCAAATGAATCACTAAAAGATGAACTAGCCATGTTGGATGAGCCTTGAACTCTTAACAAGTTAATACCATTGGCTACCCGAGTTGATAACAGGCTTAGAGAAAGGAGGAGACAAAGAATGGAAAGGCCTTAATTCTCTCATACCCAAGACACCTTTCTCAGTCAGAACCCATATCATCTCCCTCTGAATCAGAACCCATGCAGGTCAGCCAGACCTATCTTCCTCCAGAGGAACAGCAGCGACACAAGGATTCCGATCAATGCATCTACTGTGGTTCACCTGAGCATTTCATTGGATCCTGTCCCATACAGCCTAAAGAGAAGAGTTCATCAGTAAAAATGGGGAAACTGATGTACCGTCATGGTTCAGCAACTCCCCCCTGTTTCACCCTGCCAGCCATCCTGCAATTTAATAATGACTCCTTGAATCTCTCCACTCTCATTGATTCAGAGTGTGAACAGAACCTCACTGAGCTCTCTCTTGTCACCCAAGTAAAAACTGAAACCTGTTCTGTTAAATGTCTCTGCTTTGGACAGAAAAACTCTACCCAGGATAACTCACAAAACCAAACCCCTTGAACTCATTTCAGGTAACCGCCATGAAACCATTTCCTTCTCTGTTTTCCTCACTTCACACTCGTCTGTTGTCCTTGGATAACATACCTTAATTGGTCTGAACTACGCACTGAGACCTGGTCAATTCTCCTCCTGTCTACAGTCTGCCGTTCCTCCAAACCTGTTCCCGACACCCCTGGAAGAAGCTGACCCAGGTGATCTGCCCCTCATCCCTGAGGAATACCATGACCTAAGGCAGGTTTTCAGTAAACACAAAGCATCCTCACTACCACCACATTGACCCTACAACTGTGCTATAGATCTCCTCCCTGGTGCCCCAGTTCCATTGAGCAGATTATAAAACATCTCCCATCCTGAACGTCAAGCCATCGAAAAATATATCAATGAATCTCTCACCGCCGGCATTATCTAACACTCATTTTCACCGCTGGGGGCAGGCTTCTTCTTCCTCAGCAAGAAGGATCTGTAGGATCCGGCCCTGCATTAACTACTGTGGTTTGAATCAGATTACTGTTAAAAACAAGTACCCTTTACCTCTCGTCTTCTCAGCTTTTGAACCTGTCCAAGGTGCCACCATCTTCACAAAACTAGATATCTGAAATGCCTCTCACCTTGTTAACACCGCCAGGGAGAAGAATGGAAAACCGCTTTCAAAACTCCACTTGGTCATTTTGAATATCTAGTCATGCGCTTCAGTCTCTGTGATGCCTGTGCAGTCTTCCAAGCCCTAGTCAACGACATCCTCCAAGATTTCCTCAATATCTTTGTTTTTGTTTACCTCAATGAGATCCTTGTCTACTCCAAAAATACCTCAGATCATCAGAAACATTTTCTAGAAAACTGTCTCTTTGTCAAGGCTGAAAAATGTGAGCTCCTCAAACCATCAGTCACCTTCCTTGGATTCATCATCGAGGGTGGACATGTTCGATCTGACCCAGAGAAGATAAAGGCAGTCCTGGATTGGCCTGTTCCAGACTCACGCAAACAGCTTCAGAGATTCCTAGGTTTTGCCAGCTCTACCATAGATTTATTTGGAACTACCATCAAACTGCCACTCCACTCACCGCCCTCACTTCCACTAAGACCACCTTTACCTGTACCCCAGAAGCAGACTCTGCTGTACTTGTGCAGCCCAATCCCCACAAGCAGTTCATCTTGGAGGTGGATGCATTGGATACAGGGGTCGGAGCAGTCTTGTCACAATGTTCTGGTCTTGATGAAAAACTCCACCCTTGTGCTTTTTTTTTTTTTTTTTTCCTATAGGCTGTCTCCCACTGAAAGGAATTACAATGTGGGCGATTGAGAACTACTCGCCATAAAGCTTGCCCTCAAGGAGTGGCATCACTGGCTGGAGGGCACTGAACATCTTCATGCTGGTTTGGACTGATCACAAGAATCTTTCTTACCTTCAGTCAGCGAAACGTCTGAACTCCCGGCAGTCCCGTTGGTCCTTGTTCTTTCATCGTTTTAACCTCTCCATCTCCTATTGCCCAGGTTCCAAGAATGTCAACCCAGATGCACTTTCATGCCAATATTCACCTGATGAGTCAGACAAGACATCAGCTCCCATTCTACCCCCTAACTGCACCATTGGATCACTTTCCTAGGAAATTGAGGATCTGGTTCATCAAGCACTCCAGTCCGAACCAGATCCCGGAAATGGATCTCCTAACAGAAAATATGTCCCCACTTCAGTCCACTCTCTTCTCATCCATTGGTTCCACTCAGCTAAATTCTCTGCTCACCCTGGTTCTAGTCGCACCATCACTCTCATCAGCTGGCGCTTTTGGTGACCATCTCTACACAAGGATGTTAAGGCATATGTTCTCACCTGTCCAACCTGTGCTCACAACAAACCATCTCACAGACTCCCTGCTGGACTCTTGCAACCCCTCACCATACCCAAATGCCCCTGGTCACACGTACCCATCGACGTCGTCACGTCTTCCTATATCTCAAAGTATGACCACCATTTTCACTATCATTGCCCATTTTTCTAAAGCCTGTCATCTCATTCCCCTCAGAAAACTTCCATCTGCATTTCAAACTGCTCAGCTCCTAGTCAAACACGTCTTCTGTCTCCATGGCATTCCCCAAGAGATTCTATTTGACCGTGGTCCCCAGTTCATCTCTCAGGTATGGAAACAGTTCCGGCTTGCCCTCAATGCCAAAGTTTCACTTGTCTCTGGTTATCACCCCCAGTCCAATGGTCAGAGAGAATGAATTGAGAACTTGAATCCACCCTTAGATGTCTCACTTCCACCAACCCCTCTGACTGGAGCAAGTTCCTACCCTGGGTTGAGTATGCTCACAATTCTCACATCTCTGCAGCTACTGGTTTATCACCTTTTGAGATTTCTCTTGGCTATTAACCTCCTCTATTCCCAGCTGATGAAAGGGACATCTCAGTCACCTCCGTTCATCACCACATCCGTTACTGCAAGCGCATGTGGTACAACACCATCTCAGCTCTTCATCGCACCACTGAACAGAGTCCCCGTTTTACAGACAAGAAATAGATCCCTGCACCTCAGTACTCACCCAAACCTCTTGGTGTAAGACCCAGTCAGAAGGTTTGGCTCACCTCCCATGACATTCCTCTTGAGTCCATCTCCAAGAAACGTGCCCTACGTTACATTGGCCCCTATGAAATAGAATCTTTGATCAGTCCCGCAGCAGTCTGCCTCCGTCTACCCTCTAATCTACGCATCCATCCCACTTTCTACGTCTCACAGATTAAACCTGTCCAAACCAACACCTTGTGCCCTCCAGTCGAGCCACCTCTTCCCACCCGGCACTTTGAGGGGTACTCCATCTACTCAGTCTGACGGATCTTGGGCTCTTGTCAGTGGGGTCTTGGATGGCAGTACATCATTGACTGGGAGGGTTAAGGTCCCGAGAACTATTCTTGGGTGCCCCGTTCTTTTATTTGTGATCCTTCCTTGATTTCCACTTATGAATCTTCTCTTCTGTCTACTTCTTCTGGGCCACCAGAAGGCGACTGTTTTGTTCATCAATCCTTTTTGCCGTTCCTTCAGATGGCCTCATGGAGTATGGTGGCTGGGTGGTTCAGCAGGTGTAATCACACCTGCATCCAATCTGCCTCATCAAGTGAGGAGTACAAAAGGAGCTTGCTGTCAGTCCTTTGACGCCTGACTGTTAACCATTGTGGTAGTGTTGAGCCCTCTGTGTTCTTCCCTAGAATTTTGTTTTTGCTCTTTCTGTGAAGATTACTTAATTCTTTTGTGTTTTTGCTTCATGTTCTCCCTGATAAAAGTTTGGATTCCGTTCCTGCTCAACCCTCTGGCATCTGTAAGCCATCTGCAAACCCTCAGCAAACCTCCTGGTGTAAGACTCCTGACTGACAGTTCCTTGGCTCCTCACACCTTCATCAAAGATCAAACTGAAAACTGTAAACCAAACCTCCACTGTGCCCACTCGAGCTCTTCATTCCATCAAGCCATCTGGATTCATCTCCATCCTCGTTCCTCCCATGAACTCACCATCCTCCCAGACCCCTTTAATCTCTCCCTGGCGGTTGTCTTCATCCACTCAAGTAAGCACCTCAGAATCTAGATTGCAGTTCTCCACTTCATCATTTTCACCATTTACCTGTCTTCCCAGAACCCCATCTGAAGCCCAGTTCCAGAACTAGACCCCGGATCATTGAACTTTCTCCTTGCAATGATCTCATTCTTATTTGTAAATAAACTTAACTTTTCATCTGCCTCCTGAGAGTAATTTCTGCATGTGGGTTAGACAAATTTCTAAAACCATAACAATGAAGGGTTTGAGAACAAGCCTTCAAGAGAATTGTATGATGAGCCAGCTAAATGATAATCTAATTTTATTTCCTGTAACTGCCATCCCTTTCAGCTGATTGTTTTGAAAGTGGCAAGCAGTAACTGGGGACATAACACCAACAGATAAGAAATAAGACAACACTGTTAGCAAATGTATATTCAGCTTGAAGAAAGGTTCCATTTCTTAAATTTATCAAGCTTTTGTTGTTGTCATAAATATTTAATTGTTCTGCAAAACAAAAGATATGAACCGCTTCAAAAACATGTTCCATGAGTCATGCTTTGTACAAGAAAAATACTAATATAAATCAATACTTCTGAAATATATATTTCTGAAATATATATATATATATATATATATATATATATATATATATATATATATATATATATATATATATATATATATATATCACTCCTGGAGAAAATCCCTATCCAATGCTTGAAAGCTTCCTTAGCGACAGGCTGCTGCATCTGAAATGCATCCATCATCGCTCCAAACAGACTGCATAAGAATCTGTTTATATTCAGCCTGTGCTGTTTACATGAATTTCTGTATTCTTGTCCTATATATAGCCTCATTTTGCACAGATAAAAAAAAACAACATTTGTGCAGTACACTTAATTAGTAGTTGTCATAGTAATTCAATTCTTGCGTAAACCTATTTTTTACCACTAGATGGTAGCAAAGACCTCCACACCATTCTCACCTCAAAGCTGATGTCATACTTTTGTTATGTGCTACCAGCTGTCATCTCTCACCATAGTTCCCAGAAAGCAAAATACAATCAGATACTGATTATGCTGAGTATACTGGACTTAATGTCAAGGAGCAGTGTATTGAAATATTAAAACAGATTATTATACAACAGAATATAATGCCATAGCCAAAAACCTGAGTTTAGCTCCCCCTGTCCCTTTAGATATTATATCAATATGGAACTGTTAACATTCTTGGGTTAAAAGATCCTAGGGTCTGAATTGAAAAGTCTGAGGTTTTAACAATTCAGAAATATACAGAGAGCTGGTAAAAAGCCAAGACTTAACAGCACTATTTTAAAATTGAATCTAAAGGTAAATAATGAGAGTGATGTGAAGAGAATAGAATAATCTGAAGATTTTCTATGGTCTTTTTTTTCTGCAGCACACGGATGATTTCACAATATGTCTTTACATCTAAGAAACGGTGTGTACAGACCCACAGTGGTTGTCTTTTTCCACATTTTGTAATGGTACACAGACAGCCTTCTCCCAGATGCTTTGAATTAATCTCTGTTCACAAAATTCTACACACAATACCCCAGTATGATCTCTCTCTTTGTGTCGCTCTCTCTCTCTGTGTGGTGTGTGTGTGTGTGTGTGTGTTGGTGTGTGTGTGTGTGTGGTGTGTGTGTCTATATCTATATATTATATAATCTATCTCTATCTACTCTCTATCTCTCTGTCTGTGTATCTCTTCTCTCTCTCTCTCTCTCTCTACTCTCTCTCTTCTCTCCTATCTCTCTCGCTCTCTATCCTCTCTCTCTCCCCCTCCCTTTTTTTCCTCGTCCCCTCTTTCTCCTGGTGCTCTTGCCCTGCCCTTTTCCATCAGGTGTTGGTAACAACCCAAAGTAATCCGTACATACCAAAACAAGGAAGTTGGTCAATTAAGTTATGAATAATATTGTGAAATGACACAGGGAAAAAATTTTGAACAGACACAGAAAGGGAGGGCAATCCTGCCCCTTGTCTGTGCAAATGGATACCAGCTGGTTCAGTCCAAACTGATGGCCCATTAAAAGGTGTGTCATTACCAAGGTGTCACACAAGGAACATCTCATGATGGGTAAAAGCAAAGAACTCTCTCAAGACCTTCACAACCTTATTGTTGCAAAACATTCTGATGGCTTTGGTTACAGAAGGATTTCTAAACTATTAAATATTTCAGTGAGCACTGTTGGGGCCATAATCTGGAAGTGGAAAGACCATCATTCGACCATAAACCAGCCACAACCAGGTGCTCCTCGTAAGATTTCTGACAGAGGAGTGAAAAGAATTATCAGAAGAGTTATCCATAAGCCAAGGACCACTGGTGGAGAGCTTCAGAAAGACCTGGAATTTGTTGGTACAATTGACATGACATTACCTGTTAATCATTCCAGGGGGTTTGTCAGCAACTGACCAATCGGCATCACAATTTGTCCTGAAGTCAACGCCCCTTTTCTGGAGGAACTGAACGTCCAACAACATTGGCAGGGTTCATCATTGCAAACGTGCTGCAATCATAGAGATTTCGAAGAAAATAATAGGAAATCATGATTAAATGTTGTCATTGGGGAACATGCAATTCCAGCAGCTGTTACCCAGAGTATTTAGAGGGCGGAATACAATTTATTCCATTTCCAAAACCCAAACGGAGTTTGGAAAAATGCAAGAGATGGATCAAGCCCTGCAGCCGACCTCATGTGCAGTTGAATGAAACTGTGATCAATGGCAACTACCACATGTTCGTCTGTATGAAGGTAACTGGTAGTAAACATCCCATTTTTTTTTATCATAATGACACTCTATGTTTTCAGTATGCACGGTTTCTTTGTAAAGCAGTAACTTCAGGCATGCAGTTCAGATATTCATACATACCCTGACATATGGGTGATTATGTAGTTGGAGATACACTGACATTTCAAAAAATGAAGAAAAAAAGTTTTACATTTCTTAAAACAATCTCTAAGTTAGTCTATTAAAAAGATATTAAACTTTGATAAATCATTAATTGGCAAACAGCTACACATTATTACTTTTTTGCAGGAAAAATGTATTTTTTACAGTATGACACATCAACTGTTACGGACAATATAGACAATAGTTTGAAAAACGATCATTCTAGCAGACGAAAATATTTTTATTTCATTATATTAAGTGTTCTAATACCTCACTACTTCAAATTTAGATTTTTTTTAACTTAAAAATGCATTTTTAAAAAATACTTAACTATTCACAGAATTCTTTGTATAGGGCAAACATTTTTTAATAAAACTCATTGAAAACCATTATTCTTTTAGGCATAAAATCTGCCAATAATATTAAAATATAAGTCAACCAACACTGTGTATGGTGCGCTGGACAACAATTTTCCTTTTTTTCTTCTGAAAACATGTCATAAACAGAATGGACACCTGAAGTAACAGAACTGACCTTAGTAACAGAATTGACAGGACCATAACAAGTTACTGAAAAGTGTCATCGAATAGCTTTAAATTACCTTGATACACTACAATACTTCTAGGTAAACAAAAAATACATTCCCTAAGGTATTAGTGACCTTAGCTCTATGTTGCAATAGACCCCAGAGTGTCTACTAATCAGTATTTATATTTTTATTAGACTTTGGGATTCTGAATTGACTTTGTAAAATTTGGAGTTTGTGGTGGGTCTTTTTGAGTCTACTTGGGTGACGTTGGTTTAGGAAGGAGGGATTCATCCAATTCAAACCTATCCGTCTCAGTCGTTGTGTCCTTGGGCAAGACTCTTCGCCCGCCTTGCTGGATGATGGTGTTCAGGGGGCTCTACGGTACCAATTGCATGGTATACAATGTAGCTTACCACCATCAGCATAGGAATGTGTGAGTGAATTGGAGAATGACTGAATGTAGTATCAAGTACTTTTAAATCCTCATAATTGACAGAGTGCTATGCAAATGCAGGCCATTGACCACTTACTTGCATCCTGTGCTCTTCTCTAGTACCTTGCTTTCTCCTCCTCTCGCTTGGTCTGTGACCAATCTGACTCTTCTGAACTCTTTGTTGCATCTTGATCTTTCTCTATCCTTTAATGGGCCGATCAATTTACTTTGGAAGTTGGAACCTGGAGCTGGGAATGATGTCACTCGAGCTGTTGTAAACAATTATTTTAGTAATCTAGTAATCTATCGCTTATTCTCATGATTAATCGTGTATTTGAATAAATAATTTCATAAAATAAAATATTGGTAAATTCTGCCATAACAGCAGTATTAACATTGGATATCAATATCATCCCAAAATTTTTTATATTTGTTCATCCCTAACAATTTTAAAAACCACCTGTGTCCAACATCTGGATCAGATTGGCAGCACCGTCCTCTACACGGATGCTCCCGTCATATGTTTTCCGATAATTTCACATTGCCTAACTCCATCCCTTCTATTTGGTCCTGTTGCAATCCAACTTCCTCCTTCTGTCGTCACAATAAACAACATGTGAATCTGTCCAATCTCCATCTACTTTCCTGGTCCTCAGAGCCAATCACAAAGCAACACCATCTGAAACTGGCTCTGCTCAATACTCGTTCCCTCAACGACAAAGGCCTCATTCTTGATAAATTTACAACAAATAATAATCTTGATTTTCTCTGTCTCACTGAAACATGGCACAAAACCCTGGACTATTTCTCATTAAACCGGACCACACCCCCCGGCTTCACATACATTAAGAAAGCTCGCCCAGAGGGGCGTGGAAGTGGTGTTGCAGCTACATAGAAAGGACATTAAAACGACCTCCATCTCCATTCCAGACATTCCTTCATTTGAACATATTGCTTTTAAGTTATCTGGTCCCACTCCTCTAGTCATTGCAGTCATTTATCGACCCCCTAAGACAAAACTCTCATTTTTCTTCAATTTCTCTGACTTTCATCTCACCTTCTGTCCCCCTCTTGGGTGATTTCAATTTCCACATTGATGACACGAACTGCAAACAGGCATTCTTCTCCCTGGTACACCACCGAACTGCACCAAATGAAGTCCCGTAAGCAACAGCTGTAAAGACTTTGTAAGAAAACTGGTTGAACTGTCCATCACCAAGCCTACACTGACTACTTTTTCCAATACAAAGATGCTTTTAACTCAGCTCGGTCCACCTACTACAGTTATATCTCACAATTCAGGCAACAATTCATCAGCATCAATTATTGTACCACCTCCACTACTCCTCTATTACAAGGCATCCCCCAGGGTTCAGTGCTTGGCCCTCTACTTTTGATCCTGTACATGCTCCTCTTCGGTTCCATCATCCGCAGCCATGGTATTCACTTCCACTGCTATGCTGATGAAGTCCAGCTCTACGTCTCCACCAAATCCATCATGACTGCAACTCACTCCACCCTGACCAGTTGCCTCACTGAGATAAAATCATGGATGCACTTAAACTTCCTCATACTCAACTGTGACAAATCCGACTTCATCATCATCGGTCCTAAATCCCTTACTAAAACCACCAACAACTTCAGTCTCACCATTGACAACACCATTTTGTCATCTTCCATTCACGTCCGCAACCTTAGAGTTATCTTCGACAGCAACCTCTCCTTCGAAAACCACGTCAACCAAATCACAACAACTGCCTTCTTTCATCTTAAAAATATTGCTCGTCTCAGCCCATCACTCCCCTTCTTGGCTGCTGAAATTCTCATCCATGCCTTCATCACCTCCAGACTTGACTACTCTGAAAGTATTCTTTATGGTTCATTATCCAAAGTCCTCAATGAGTTCCAGCTCATACAAAACTCTGCTGCTCGCCTGCTCACTCACACCCGCTCCCGTGACCACATCACCCCAGTTCTCCAGAAACTCCATTGGCTCCCTGTACCTCAACAAATCCATTTCAGTGAAATGGTGTCAGTTTTAAGAAATATGTGTAAAAAAAAAAAAAAAAAACAAAAAAAAAAAAAAAAAAAAAAAAAAAAAAAATTTTTGTAAAAGTTACATACTGCAGCTTTAATGGCTATTCAACACGGTTCAGACGACATCACAAGATCATTGGAATTAGTAAATATAGTCTTACTTTTCCATGTTGTTTAGCTTTATAAGAATTTAAATCTTCAAAACTGTAATATTTTCTGCTAAAAACTAAATATGTCATCCCAAGCAGCTAAATGTAAACAAACATTAGCATCTTACATTACTCGTTAATAGCAAGGCTATCTTGCAGAAGGCTAGAATGAAGTACAGGTGTACTTTATATGCTAATGTTTTATAGTGTTCAACACTCTACAGGTTGGTTTCTCTAACAACCATCAACAAAACAAAGTATAGCAAGGCTGCAGCACAGAATATGGCCATAAGAACAATCATCTAATCTACAATTCTGCATGTAGCCACTGTGATATATCACAGAAATTATTCCTAAAGAGTTCAAATTAATGAGATTAATTATGAGCCTTGAGAACTGATAAGATGTCTGCTGATATTATTTACACATTAGAATACTCTGATCATCATATCAAAACTTTTACACACAGAAATAGAAAATACAATCTCATCTACATGCCCCACTTTTACTGAACAGAACTTTATTAAAGGTATTTCGTAGCTGCATATGAACATGTTAAATAGCTCATTTGGCTCTATCTAAATTAATGTTTAATAGACAGAAGCTGTCTACTGTATTTGCAACAAAAAAGATGTGAGTCAAATAGAAGTCATCAAGTGCAATTATAGCAAATGTAATAACTACATCTATGAGATACATTTGAATGTATTTATATCTTTATTTTATTTAATCCAAGAGCTACATTTTAAACATTCTCCTGCCAACTGTTGGCAGCCATAGAAGACATAGTAGGGAAAAGTATGCCACTGATTGGCTGCTCTGTTCAGACAGAAGTAAGAGAAGTTTTTACTTTTTACTTTTGCATCTGAAGTATAGGAAGCATTCTGGAAGCTCATGCCGGCCTAGATGAGAAGCCACCTTTGGGCAGCTGCTCAGGTCGGCCATATCAGAAACCGCCACTGGGCAGAGGCCATTACTTAATGAAGATACTGTCTGAGTCTGAAGACACAAAAACAAAAGCCAAATCAGGCAGCAGAATGTAAACTATGGATCTTGGGCTCAGAATGGAAGTATGGAAGCAGGAGGATCTGAAAATAAACTGTAAAAACTAGGGAGTAGAAACACTAGGGATAATGATACCTGAGGGACTGCAGACCCACTTATTAAACCAACAGTGGCAATGGTGGTAGGAGTTTGTACTGTAATTAATGGGCTGCCGGTTCATGCTCCATGGGGTGATGTGCCAGGAAAATCTTTTTACAGTTTAGTGAATCATAAAATAATGTGGCAACCCCCTGCCCACCTACATGCGTTCTACTCTCGCTTAGGAAATTGTAGTTGGAGGCGTAGCTTCAATTAGTACAATCAGGCAGTGGCAGCTGATCCAGAACGCTGCTGCTCGTGTTCTCACTAAGACCAGGACGATAGAGCACCCCCACCAGTTCTAAAGTCCTTCCAATGGCTCCCTTGAGCTCAGAGAATAGACTTTAAAATACTTCTGTTAGTTTATAAATCACTGAATGGCTCAGCAACAAAATACATTAAAGACCTGTTGTCATTGTAACAACCTTCCAGACCACTCAGGTCTTCTGGTTCTGGTCTGCTCTACATCCCCAGAACCAGGACCAAACATGGAGAAACAGCTTTCAGTTTCTATGCATCTGATACACAGTTCAACAGCTGAAACACTGAGTTCTTTTAAATCAAGGCTAAAAACCCACCTGTTTAGATTTACCTTTGATTTTTTTTTTGGTGATGATATTTGATAAAATGTAATGTTTGTTGATTATTTGCTGTTCCTAATGTTTTTAGTGTTTTTATTATGTAAAGCACTTTGAACTGTATTGTTGCTGAAATTTGCTAAACAAATAAATTTGACTTGACTTTTTAGGTAGACCTGTGAAGACACTGTTGCAGTAATCAATGCAACTAAAGATAAACGCATGGATGAGTTTCTCTAGATCTCGTTGGGATATCAGTCCTTTAATCCTAGAAATGTTCTTCAGGTGATAGAAGGCCGACTTTGTGACTGTCTTTATGTGTCTCTGAAGGTTCAGGTCCGAGTCCATTACTACACCCAGATTTCAGGCCCGATCACTAGTTGGTAGCTGTAATAACTGAAGCTGCACACTGACTCTAGATCGTTCCCCTTTAGGTCCAAAGACAATAACTTCAGTTTTATTTCTGTTCAGTTGGAGAAAGTTATGGCATATCCACGCATTGATTTGTTCTAAACAGAGCTATTTGCTGCTTTCTAAGCTCAGTTACCAGGCAAATTGCTAATATAAGAAAGGCATAACAATGTCTTTTAGTGATGCATTCACTTCCAGATGTTTTACTGTGCTGTATATGCCTCTGATTTAATGTGATGCAAACCATTAGAAACACAAAGTTTGACTGGTTTTTATCATCAACATAGCCATGTTGGAATTTTTTTGTCTAAGGTTGGTGAGAAACCTAAGCTTTCATTTTGACATGAAGGTGCATTTTTACTGGATTTTTCAAGTTTAGAACTTGAAAATTTAAACTTCCAGGTACAAATCGATCCAATAACCTTATAGAATTTGTTTAATAATACTGTGCTGAAGTTTCACTTACGTAGTCGCACTTCAAAAAAAAAAAAAAAAAAAAAAAATTCAAAGAACCAAAGCTGCAGTACACATTGTGCTGCTTCACTCTGGATTTAGAAGCCACTTTCAGTCATTCACTAAAAGCAGCATCCTGGATCTGAGTTGGTTGGTTATCGTTGAAGTTCTGGAAGTTGTGTTTCGCAGTGCTTCATCTTAAAGAATCACCTTCATCGTCTTACACTGTGTATGTTTATGTTACAAGACCATGAGAAGTTTACATCCTGCAGTTTTGTGCATATATATATATATATATATATATATATATATATATATATATATATATATATATATATATATATAAAATGTGTGTGTGTGTGTGTGTGTATATGTGTGTGTGTGTATATATATATGTGTGTGGGGGGGGTGGATGTATGAGTGTGTGTATGCGTGGATAGGTAAGGGGGTTGAATGGCTTGATCTACAGCAGGTTGGGGTGAACATGAGAAGGGTCAGTAATCCAGCATCTTGGATTTCCATTTAATCGCTCTTAAAGGAAGTGTTTGGAGGTTCCCACACATGCAGGACAATGAGGCCAGTCTGCTGCTGGAATGCTGCTAAAGCTACCTGCCATCCATCTTTCCATCCATGCATCTGTCTTCCCCAGTCCTCCTCTCTTTCACTTTTGTCGTTGCTCCAGGGTTCTTATTCTCCTTCTGCTGGGTTGAAAATGAAACCCTAACCTAACCCCTAACTCTTGTTGCAAAAACACCTTAGCCTAAAATATACACCAAGGCTGGTAGATATTTTTTAAAGATTGGTTTATTTTTAATGCTGCAAGTTCAATCAAAGTTCTTGTAAAACTGGTTATTTTTTAATAGCCAGTGGTTTTAAGTGCAATACACAGCACCAGTGTTGTAGGTACTTCCATTCAAAAAGAAAAATGCATGATGCTGTAAATTGTTCTTTACTCCATCTGTTTTTCCCTACCACTTAATGGTGTCATACTACTTTCAGCTGATTTCAGTAGTCTGTACATCTGTTTTTCCAAGTTATGGAACTATGATAATTCTAACACATTTTATGGTTTACAACAATGCATTTTTTTCTCTTCATAAAAGCTACATCTGCCCTGATGTTCAAATGTTTCCTTTTCCTTGCTCTGCTACATTGTCCTTCTCCTCTCCAATTTTGCATTATTTGCTGTTATTTCAAATTTTTACTTTATGCTCTCTCTTTTTATTACTCTTCATAGAAGCTTCACCTGGTCTGCTGTTCTGTTTAGCTGTGACACCTTCCTGGACAGGAACATTGGATGAACTTCTGCTGCCAGAAACTTACTGTTCTCCTTCTATAGATAATTCACTGGGCCCTGTCTTTCAGTGTTTAACCCTCTCTCCTGGACAGAACTAATGGCTGAGCTTTAGCTGTGACTAACTGTATGTGCTCTTTCAGTGAAAGAGATACACCTGCCACTTATGTTCATAATATAAGTAGAAAGTAGAAAGTACCCCTGGATCAGTGCTTCTGTATTTTTGTTTGTATGCTCTGTATGTATATATATTCAGACTTTCATTCTATATATTCAGACCTTCATTCAATATATTCAAGATTAATTCTATATATTCAGACTTTCTTTACATATCTTCAAGTTTTATTCTGCCATTTGACTTTAATTTGACTAAACATTGCAAAAACGAATACACCTTTTATGAACGTTAATTAAATACCGTTAGATGGTATGGGAGATGTAAGCATATATATATATATATATATATATATATATATATATATATATATATATATATATATATATATATATATAAATTCCCTTCTCACCCTCCACGGGTGGTCTTTCTCAACCTCTGAGCTCGGGTCCTCTACCAGAGGCCTGGGAGCTTGAGGGTTCTGCGTAGTATCTTGGCTGTGCCGAGAACTGTGCATTTCTGGACTGAGATGTCTGACGTTGTTCCTGGGATCTGTTTTAGCCACTGCTCCAGCTTGGGGGTGACTGCCCCGAGGGCCCCGATGACCACAGGCACCACTGTGGTCTTCACCTTCCAGGCCTTCTCCAGTTCCTCTCTGAGGCCCTGGTATTTCTCCAGTTTCTCGTGTTCCTTTTTTCTGATGTTGCAATCGCTTGGTATTGCTACATCCACCACAACGGCTTTCCTCTGTTGTTTATCCACCACCACGATGTCCGGTTGGTTCGCCATTACCATTTTGTCTGTCTGGATCTGGAAGTCCCACAGGATCTTAGCTCGGTCATTCTCCACCACCTTTGGGGGTGTGCCCCACTTTGATCTCGGGGCTTCCAGTCCATATCCTGCACAGATGTTTCTGTACACTATGCCCGCCACTTGGTTATGACGTTCCATGTACGCTTTCCCTGCTAGCATCTTGCACCCTGCTGTTATGTGTTGGACTGTCTCAGGGGCCTCCTTGCACAATCTACACCTTGGATCTTGTCTGGTGTGGTAGATCTGAACCTCTATTGCTCTGGTGTTTAGGGCCTGTTCCTGTGTTTCAGGATGAGTGCCTCAGTGCTGTCCTTGAGTCCAGCTTTTTCCAGCCATTGGTAGGATTTCCTGATATCAGCCACTTCAGTTATTTGTCGGTGGTACATCCCATGTAGGGGCTTATCCTCCCATGATGGTTCCTCCAGCACCTCATCCTCTGGTCCCCATTGTTTGAGACATTCGCTGAGCACATCGTCGGTTGAGGCTTTGACCTTGATGTATTTATGGATCTTGGATGTTTCATCCTGGACAGTGGCTCTCACACTCGCTAGTCCTCTGCCTCCGTCCTTACGGCTCGTGTATAGTCTCAGGATGCTGGATTTAGGGTGGAACCCTCCATGCATGGTTAGTAGTTTCCGAGTTTTAACATCCATGGTCTTTATCTCTTCCTTTGGCCAGCTTATTATTCCTGCAGGGTATCTGATTACTGGCAAGGCATAGCTGTTTATCGCACGGATCTTGTTCTTGCCATTGAGCTGGCTTCTCAGGACTTGCCTTACTCGTTGGAGGTATTTGGCTGTGGCTCCTTTCCTTGTGACCTCATCGAGGCTGCCATTTGCTTGTGGTATCCCCAGGTACTTGTAACTGTCCTCAATGTCTGCTATTGTTCCCTCTGGGAGTGAGACCCTTTCTGTGTGGATGACCTTCCCTCTCTATGTGTAACCATCCGACCACACTTCTCTAGTCCGAATGACATCCCAATGTCAGTGCTGTAGATCCTGGTGGTGTGGATCAGTGAGTCGATGTCTCGTTTGCTCTTAGCGTACAGCTTGATGTCATCCATGTAGAGGAGGTGACTGATGGTGGCTCCGTTCTTGAGTCGGTATCCGTAGCCAGTCTTGTTGATGACTTGGCTGAGGGGGTTCAGACTTATGCAGAACAGCAGTGGGGACAGAGCGTCTCCTTGGTATATGCCACATTTGATGGACACTTGTGCAATTGGCTTGTAGTTGGCTTCAAGGGTGGTTTTCCACATCTTCCCCATCGAGGCTGCAATGAAGGCTCTTAGAGTCCTGTTGATGTTGTACATCTCTAAGCATTCAATGATCCAAGTGTGTGGCATTGAGTCATAGGCTTGTAATCAATCCAAGCCGTGCACAGGTTGGTGTGTCGGGTTTTGCAGTCTCGGGCGACTGTTTGGTCTACCAGGAGTTGGTGTTTGGCTCATGTATTTATCCATCCACTTATCTTAGCTGCTATGATGCCTGACATGAGCTTCCATGTTGTAGAGAGACAGGTTATTGGCCGATAGTTGGATGGGACCGAACCCTTTGAGGGATCCTTCTGGATCAGGATTGTGCGCCCTTCAGTTAACCATTCAGGGTGAGTCCCCACTTTGTAGCAGCTGGTTCATTGAGCTGCCAGTCGCTCATGGAGGGCAGTGAGTTTCTTTACCCAGTAGGCATGGATCATGTCAGGACCTGGTGCTGTCCAGTTTTTCATACCTGAGACTCTTTCTTGGACATCTGCCACTGTGATAGTTACTGGGGCTTGCTCAGGGAGGTTGCTGTGGTCATCTCGTAGAGAGATTAGCCACTGTGCATTGCTGTTGTGGGTCACCTCCCTTCCCATATGCCTTCCAGTACTGTTGGGTCTCCAGCCTTGGTGGGTCTGCTCTGTTGTTATTACCCTGCCATTGAGAGTACACTTTAGCTGGTTGGGTGGAGAAGAGCCGGTTAATCCTCCTGGCTTCATTTTCTCTCGTGTACCTCTTTAGGCGACTGGCCAAGGCTTGGAGACTTTGTTTGGCAGTTTCGAGCGCTTCAGGTATGGGCATCTGGCTGTACCGCTTGGGTACCGGTCTTTTGATTGCACCTCTTTGGAGCTCTGACAATTGGCTCACTTCCCTCCTTGTTACCTTGATTTTAGCCTCTAACCGTCTTTTCCATGGTGGGTATTGAATCTCATGGTTGCTCCTATAGCCGAGCATCTCAAGGATCACTGATACTGAGTTGTACACCAGCTCATTGGTTTCCGTTATGGTGTTGGTAGGGATCGTTCTCAATGCTGCATTCACATCTTCAATGAGACTTTCTGATGGTACTTCACCTCAGCCGTTGTAATTGGGCATCGGGATTGCCTGGTGTTCATTCGGGCCACGATCCTACCTCTCAGGTCAGTTGCTGCCTCGTTCAGCTGTGATGGTTCGTTCATTATTGGGGCTGCATACCCAATCTCCGGGTGGGGAGTTGAAGCTAACTCCCCTCTGACCTGGCGTCCTGGCTCCCCCTTGCCGTAGCATTTGTGTTGTACCTCGTCTATCTCAAGTTGTGACAGCATTTGCCGTTTGCGGATGTTGGAACACTTAGCGACTATTTGTTTGGCAGTTAGTGTTGAATGGGGATGTCGACGTAACCATTCCTCCCGCATTCTTTGCATGTAACCCCTCTGACTAGGGTTACTTGAGTAGTAGCATTCCAACAGATCCAAGTTTTCACCTCTCGCCCAATTCCGTCTTGTTCCAGTAACCCATTTTTCGTGAAGGTGCCCTGGTTCCCCAGCACCTGACGCAGACCTTGTTTGAGCGGGCGACGTCTGAGCCGGCATGGCGTGTATTCCTTTGTCACTCATCATGAGGTAGGCAGTAGCGCGAAGGATCTTGCCTAAGGACCCACACTGGATATCTCAACCAAGCAACCCGGCCTGGATTCGAACCCCGGTCTCCTGGGTGAAGGTCGGGTGACTTACCCATTGAGCTACCCAGCATATATATATATATATATATATATATATATATATATATATATATATATATATATATATATATATATATATATATAAATAAAATGGCTTAGTGGGCCATTGGTTTAGCACAGGGTGAGCGCGACAGCAAGAGCGCGATGCAAGAGGCGACAGGTTCAGGGGCGCTGATGTTTTGCGGGGTCATTGTGTCCTAAACTATGCCATATCAAATGGCTTCTCTACCTCTCCTCCACTCTAGTTAGGCAGATCAGCTCTGCGGCGCGTGGCTACAGAGCTGATCTGTAACACATGACCAAGCGTTGCAGGGCTGGTCAGCTGAGCTGACAATGAAGAGTGGAGCTCACAAAAAATTGGTCCCAATAAGCCCGTGCTACTAAAACAAACAGTGGTGCTTATTAAAAATGAAACATTCACAAAATAAGAAAGGCCTTGTACCTATTAGTGCCACATAACTTAAATCTCCGTTTGTCTCTGGCATCCAACAGAGAGATGCATCTCATTCGTCATCTCATTCCGCCGCGGATCATCACCTGTCAATCACTGTCACTGTAAGCAACATTAAATAACTCTGCATTTTCTGCAAAGATGGAGCAGCGAAAGCAAAGTACAAAGTGTTAAGGTGGTGCTGAAATGATGAGAGATAGAAAAAAGAAAGCCCAGCAGGAGAGTGCATCAACAAATGGAAAACTTCCTGACCTATTTGGTGGGCTTTCCCATAGTTCTGGGTCTGGTTTCTCCACCAGACATGAAAGGTCAAATGACACTGCCTGCAGCACCTGAAGCAAGGTTAGCATATATTATATTTCTAACTTGAAAATATTTTTGTTGATATGGCATGTTTTTACATAGCCCTTTACACATATACTATATGTGTAAAGGGCTAAATAAATATACTAATTTCTTGCATAGACTGTGGCTGAGGATGACCCAGTTGAGCCAATAGAAAGCCAGAGGGACCAAAGCTTAGATTCTGATAGGGGGGAAGGAGAAGAGCTGCCTGAAGAACATTTACATAGATCTTCCTGATGGGATTATATGCTTTCTGTTTAGCGAGGATGTCACTGGGGTAGTTTTGGCCAAAAAACTCCTGTTTTCCTTTCAACTGTATCACTTTTTTACCCCATGCAGGACGAAGTACAAGGTCATTCATGGTATACTCCAGAAAATCTATCACGATAGATCTGGGGTTGGAGCTCGGTGGTAGTTTGGGGTCAAGTGACCAATGGCAGTGCCTGTATGCCCAGTGTGATGTCTGTGAGGGAGTTCATTTTTTATAAAATTCTCTATAAATTTCTGCAAGTTGTCACCTTCTTCTCCCTCTGTAATCCCATGGATATGCATTATTCCTGCATGAGCAGGCTTCCAGGTCGGTTAAACATGTTTGGAGGTCTTCCTGCAACTGGAGAGTGTGGTTCAGTACATCTTTAACATCCATCCTGAATTCCTCCACCACGGTTATTCACTTTTCGGCCTCCTCAACTCTGTTCATTATCTTACAGGTCTGCCACGATATCAAGCCATCAAGCCATTTCCTCGTTTCTCTTCTAAAGTCAGTCCTGTCTGAGCCATGATTTCTTTTGATAGTCGTCTGAATTTCTTTCAGCTCTGTGAGAATGTTAGCTCCCATAGCTTCCGTAGCTTTGTCTGCTGTTAGCTTGCTATCCTCAGGGACCTCCTTCAATGAATAAACAGTTTCTTTTGCTTTTTCTTGCTGATTTCCCCTTGTCTTTCTTTTGTTACCCACTGACATACTATTGTGAATATTGAAAACATCATTTGAGTAAGTTAATTGTCGAGGGATAAATGGACCGTCTGGAAGCTCAGAAATTATGTTGTCACTCACTTCTCCACCATCCGAAAGTCTTAAAAACCTAGTCTTAAGCCACACAGGGAACAGAACACAAAAAATAATGAAAAATCTCAACACTTAGGAATGAGCTGAGTACAGAACAGCATTACTGACAAAAAGTAACAACACAAAATACTAAGCCAAATGACAAATAAACCACAAAAACCCACAGATCATGACAGTAGATTCTTATTTGAGTAATAGTCTTCACTTATTAATACAGTTGATTCTTTTGATGTTTTGTTTAGATCTCTGAATATTGTTTCCAGTATAAATTAATAATTTTCCCTTAACCCTTTAGTTCAGGTCCCCACACTTGACTGCACCACATTCTAATTAAGTCACTATTGAATTTCCCAGCAGTCAAGTCAAATTTATTTGTATAGCACATTTCAGCAGCAAGGCAGTTCAAAGTGCTTCACATCATAAAAAAAACATCAATCAAGTATACAGCAAATCATCAAAATAATCAAAATCATCAAGCAAATATCAATGCATCAAAATCATTAGGATCATCAAGGAAGGAAATATAGTTCAATGTTCTACTTACTGCTGATCAAAGGCAGCTCTAAACAGGTGGGGTTTTAGCCTTGATTTAAAGGAACTTAGCGTGTTGGCTGTTTAGCAGTTTCGCAGAAATTTGTTCCAGATTTGTGGTGCATAAAAACTGAAATCTGCTTCTCCATGTTTGGTTCTGGTTCTGGGGATGCAGAGCGGACTAGAATGAGGAGACCTGAGTGGTCTGGAAGGTTGATACAACGACAACAGGTCTTTAATGTTTTTGGTGCTAAGCTATTCTGTGATTTATAAACTAACAGAAGTATTTTAATGTCTGTTCTGTGAGCTCTAGGGAGCCAGTGGAAGGACTTTAGAACTGGGGTGATGTGCTCTATCTTCCTGGTCTTAGTGAGAACACGAGCAGCAGCGTTCTGGATCAGCTGCAGCTGTCTGATTTTTTTTGGGCAGACCTGTGAAGACACTGTTGCAGTAATCAATTGCAGAAATGTTCTTCAGGTGATAGAAGGCCGACTTTGTAACTGTCTTTATGTGATTCTGTAGGTTCAGGTCTGAGTCCATCACTACACCCAGATTTTGGGCCTGATCACTAGTTTCTAGCTGTAATAACTGAAGCGGCGTGCTGACTCTACATCGTTCCTCTTTAGGTCCAAAGACAATGCTTTCAATTTTGTTTTTGTTCAGCTGGAGAAAGTTTTGGTACATCTACACACTGATTTGTTCTAAGCATCTGTTCAGTGCTTGGATGGGTTTGGAGTCACCTGGTGACGTCATGATATAGAGCTGTGTATCATCTGCGTAGTTGTGGTAACTGATCTTATTACTTGTTATAATCTGAGCTCATGGGAGCATGTAGATAGCATGAGACAGTTCCAAGTGGGTGGGCTGTCTCTTGAAGTGATTGGATGCTATTTGTTGTTTTGAGGCATCGGTAGAGTTGTTTCATTTCCAGAGCCTGCATTGATCTTGACGTTTACCTCCAGCCGAGAAACCCTCAGTTCTATCGATTGAAGTCTTTGTATAATACTACTAATGTCCCCTGTGTCGACCAGAGGCATCTTGCTCATGCTTATCTTGGACATAGGAAAAATAGGGCAAAAAGTGAAGTAAAATTAAAAATCCACAGTCCTTAAATCTGAAGTAATCCAGTTATGAGAGTAGACAATGTAAGAGTAACTATAAAAACTGAATATATTAAATAACTTTAAAACTTAACTGGTAAAACTATCAAATGAGGACAGGAGAGAACAGCATAAGATGTAAGGCTGAAGCAAAACTCAGTTAAAAATCTATCAGTTTCAAGAGCAATAGGCTGCCAGCCAGGAATCCACTATGCTGATATCATTTAATATGAGTTAAATGATAACATGTGTTTAATATGTTTTTTACATATCATACTTAACCAATTATAATCTGGTGGAAAAGTCAGGGAAGTCAACGGATTAGCTGTATCCTTATTACAGATTTATTTGATTTCATTTAGAACCACACTGTCCTTCAGTGTTATAAACAGGGGATGGGTGTAGCACACCAAAGTAAAAACTGTCAAGACTTAAACTGGGGCAGACTTCCTATTACAGTCCAAGTAGACCAATGTCTAGCAATTATGGCAAGCTGTTTGGTGCAGCATAGTAGACAGTCTGTGTTGAGGCCCTGGATCTCCTCTCCTCTCCTCTGGAGTCTAAATGTCAGCGTCTTCAGGTCCCTGTTGGGGGTGGTGGATATGCAGTATCAAGTTAGGAGTCTATACAAGGTGTCTGACATGATAAATGTGGACAAAGAGGGACAATCGATGGCCAACCCAGTGACCCTTTTGTGATCTTCATCTATACTTCAGTATGAGGCATAAACGGAGAGTAGCCAGTCACAGTCTTTAACACTTAATAATGGGGATTAACAGCAGCACAGAGGCACTCAAACTACACTAATAAAATGTTTTACATTCAAATGCACACAGTCTGGAGGAAAACCAAACTTTTACTATTTTAATGTGGAAACCATGTCTAATTAACTATACAAAACTACAAATTAATTTACCCTTCAATTGTGCTTCAAATTTCCAGTTATCAGGTTCCCTTGGTGACAACTGCAGTTCAGAAGTGAATCGACAATGAAGACAGAGGGCCTAGAAATACCATTTAGTTTTGCTTTAGCCAGAAACTATTGAAGACTTTCAGTACAGCCACTTAAACAAGGGGTTGTGATAACACAAGCAGCACAGCTTTCACTGGTTATTTACAGACCTAAAATGGAGTCAGTTATGACAAAAATAGTGTTTCACTAAATTTTTGCTTTAATCAAAAGATATAGATTAAGAGCAACAAAATATATTTAAGCAGCTGTTTTACTTTATCAGGACCTGTCAACTGGGGATGATACTTATACATATGATACATATTTTCCTATGAATGGTCATCCTGGATTCCCCTTTGCTCTACCATGTTGTTGTTTCTCCATTTGTTTCTAATTATAAGAAAAATTATTTTGCTCACTAATGCCCAAACAAATTTCAGAAAAACAAAATTTAACCCTCAACATTTTCCATTCTGTCAAGACTTTCCATGAGAAGATACTGTTTATGTTCAATCTGTAGGTGCCAGAATAGTAGCAAATAATAGGTGGTGTAAATTAACATGCCTTTATTAAATAATCTTCCCGTCTATTATCCTTTAGAATTCCAACACTCTGGAAGAAAATAATTTGTTTAACAATATGAAATCATTATACAGGCTGGTGCACAAGAAGAAGAAACTGTGAGAAAATCATCTGAAAGCTTCAAAATAGGCTACAAGAAAGAAAATGTGAAGCAATGACTATGCTTGAGCAGGGGGAGCAGTGTCTTCTACAGCTGTTATGAAGGTAAGGCCTGGGATGCCTTGATCAGTTAACCATGAAATCTGGCCTGAACAACTTTGCATTCAGTTGTGCACACACAAAGAAATTCCTTTCCGTGTTCAATCTTCAAAAATATTTAGTTTTTTAAGTTGTTCCATAATAATGGAGCCTGAACACTTCTCGGGCCATCACGTCAGCCAGTTCAGATTCAGATGGCAACTTATGAAGAGGTATGAGGTGGGTCATCTTAGACAACCTATCAACCACAGTAAAATCCATAGAAAGGTGGGACCATGGTCGACGAGGAATGGGCAGTGGTCTCAGAAGACGATGAAAGGGCTCTATTCTGGAACAGGTGGAACAAGCTGACACAAACTCACAGGTGTCCTTTCTCAGCGTGGACCACCAAAACCCTGATTGTACCACTGCCAGAGTCTTGGTTATACCTGGGTGACAGAACAGTTTAGAGCCATGACAGAACTGAAGGAACCTTAGATACCATGTTCTTAGGAACAAACAGAAGGTTCTTAGGACATAGAACAGGAGGTGGTTGACTCAGATGACTCTCTTGAGCATTGCTTCGATTCTGGTTATGGCTAACCTGGTAGTAGAGGGAAGAATGTGGTCATGGGCATCAGATACTGATGAACAAACTGAAGACTGATGAACTGTTGAGAGGGCGTCTGGCTTGATGTTTTTGTTTCCCAGTCGATAGGCCAGGGTGAAGTTAAATCTACTAAAGAACAATGCCCGTCTGGGCTGGCGTGGATTAAGTCTTTTGGCAGACTTGAGATACTCCAAGTTCTTGTGGTCTGTCCATACAGTGAACTGATGCAGGGACACCTCCAACCAATGTCTCCATTCCTCCAGTGCAAGTTTTATTGCCAAAAATTCTCGCTCTCCAACATCATTGTTTCTCTCTGAGGATGAGAGACGATGAGAAAAGAAGGCACATGGGTGTAACTTGGCATCATCAGCGAACCACTGAGACAGGACTGTGCCGACACCAGTGTCTGAAGCATCTACCTCAACCACAAATGGGTTAGAAGGGTCAGGGAAACGTACCATGGACCACTTGAACTGAGTCTTGGTTGAGGTGAACTTATGAAGAGCGGCAGCCACTGAGCTGTAACTCTTAATAAAGTGATGGTGAAAACTGGCAAACCCAAGAAACCGCTGGAGGTCCTTCACATTAGATGGTTCAGGCCAATCCAGGACAGCTGACACCTTAGAAGGGTCCATGCTGATCTTGCCTGGAGCTATAACAAAACCCAGAAAAGATACAGATGACTGATGAAAGGCACACTTCTCTGCCTTGACAAACAGGTTATATTGGAGCAGCCTAAGAAGGACCTCACAGACATGTTTGATATGGGAAGACAAATCCTTGGAAAAAATTAAGATATCGTCAAGGTATACAAGCACAAATCTGTTGAGCATGTCCCTTAAGACGTCATTAACCAATGCCTGAAAGACGGCGGGGGCATTTGTCTTGCCTTTTGGACACCCGCCGGGGATGAGGACTTTCTAATGAGTCAAACGTTCAGGGCATCAGATATATACTTCTCCATTGCTTCCCTTTCAGGTCCAGAAATGGAATACAGCCTCCCCCTGGGGGGCCTAAGGGGTTCCTGGTTGAAGGTCAATGGCACAATCATAATGTCTGTGGGGAGGCAGAGAGATGGCTTTAGACTTGTTAAATACTTTGCGTAGATCATGATATACTTCAGGAAACCTTAGATAAATCAGGATAATCATGGTCAGCCTCAGGAGACAAAGTCATGGTTGGAGCCTCTCTCAGACAGGCTGTGGAGCAGAATGGACCCCAAGACTGAACTTCACCAGTGACCCAATTGATGACAGGATTGTGTTTGATAAGCCATGGACGTCCCGGAATCACAGGAATCTCTGAAGACTGAGCCAGTAGAAACGAAATCCACTCATGGCGGTTTCCTGAAATTAGTGCAGACGGGGGTTTAGTGCGGTGAGTTATTTGGTCGATAATATGACCATCTATGGCAAATATCTCACGTGGTTTTTCAAGAGGCTCTAACTCCAGATGGAGCTTACGGGCTAAGTGGGCATCAATAAAGTCAGGATGGACGGGTCAAAAACCCTCTTCATCTCATCAGAAAAATCAGAAAATGAATCACAGGAATCAGAATCATTCTCCCACTCTGAAGTTCCCCACTGCTTAGCCTTACCAGACAGTAGAGAAATGGTGTAGGCCACTTTGGAACGTTCCGAAGAGATGGCAGAAGGCTGGAGTTCAAAATGCAGAGAACACTGGGTCAAAAAGGTCTGCATTGTTCAGGATCTCTCTCAAAACGCTCTGGAGGAGGAATCTTAGATTCATTGAAAGCACTTGCTGTGGGTGTGACTGGAAGCAGAGCAGGCCATGTGACAGGGGAACTAGTTTGGTGTTTGAAGGTGGAAACTTCTATTACTGGCCTAGAAAGAAATGTTCAGGAGATTTTACAGGTACTTTCTGTTGTTAAGGCCTCTCAAACTCAATCTTGGTTCAGCTGTGGGTTCATTCTGGCGAGATCGTATTGTAACATTTTAGTAAAAAGGAGAGCCAGAACTCAACGTGCAGCCGAGACAAGGAAATAGTTACAAAGAGGTTTATTATAAGCTTGAACAAGATAGTGTTTGGAGTGGTCCAACTTGGTCCAGAGCTCAGGGATTCACAGACTCCAAAAATCCAGCTTCTGCAGGACTGAATGCGGGCCTTGATGTCTTGGAGAGGTTCACTGGAAGCAGAGGTTCTTGCATCCATAAATGTATTATTTGTGGTCCTTAAACGATCCACAGTCATACACAGAAGGTTTCTCAGGCAGGGGAGATCCAGAAAACAATAAGCCAGAAAACAATAAGCTCAACCAGGATCAGAGTCAGGCAAGGTTCGGTAACAGGAAATCAAAACCTCTTCTCACAAACCGGTAAAGACAAGGCAAAAGCAGCAGTCCGGGATAGGCAGGGTCAAAAAACAGATAAACACTTGGAACTTGGAAGAAGGCCTGAAAGCTGTGACAAATGCAGACAATCTTGCAATCAATCTAGAGACAATCTAGAGAGCAGCACAGCTGGCGACAATGAGTTATCAGCAGGAGAGGGAGGGAGAGTGGGCGGCACAACCAAGGCAGAATTTAATTCATGACAATAGGCCTATGGGCTACACAAAACATTTCTTTTGCACAAAATCATTCTCAGTTAATGAGATTTCACCTGCTCAGTTCTGCCTGTTTTGAGCTCCTTTCATATTGAGCTCGTTTAGGGTTCTGTTACTTTTATGCCAATAAGCTGCTGCTGGCCGGACTCCCCAAGTCCATGTTTATACTTGCACTTTATACACGTGAAAATAGCTACAAACAGATGTGCAAATGTACAACAATATATCTTTGAGAAGAAGTGGAGCCTCCTGCACAACCAACAAGGATGCAGCAGCGGTGAGTCAACAACAAAATACTTGAGTTTTCAAGCAGCCATTGTACAGCACATACAGCGGTAACACCAGGCGTTGCTAGGTGAAGGGCAGTGCCTACCAACTGTGACTTAATGATCGAGAGGTTTTTGAAACAGCTCATTTTCCAGACACCAGAAATCATTAACTTATTGCCAGAAATCGACTGGATGTGTTTCTTTAGCACTTTTCTAGAAGTAGTAGAGACCCAAATGGAAGTATAAAAACATGCAAAAAGTAAGTTTTGCATTATAGGTCCCCTTTAAATGGTGTTACATTTGTAAGGAAAATATATCTGTGAGTTGAGCCAAAAATTTGAGTGTGTTGGTTATATCCATGAAAAACTATGTGCCAATTTCAAACAGCTTTTGCTGGAGGTAGTGTAATTGTGTGAAATGGAATCTGTTATGATCCATTGGTGTTTGGATCTTTTAGTTTCAGTTATTTTCTGTCTTGATCATTTCTTTATTGTTTGTTTTCCTTTTATCTTGCCATGTTCATTAACTTATTCTCATTGTTTGTGTTTTGTTATATTAGTTTTTCCTTTCTGTTTAATGTTTATATTAGGTTTAGATTTCTTTCCCCCTTTCTCATTCTCTTTGCTTTACTTCCCCCCTTAGCCTGCCATTCTGCTCTTCTTCCCAGCTGTTATTCATTTGGCTCTACTTGCTCCCTTCTCCAGCTGCATCCACTCACCTGTAATTACTTACTGTAGGATCGTAGCTGTCTCACGTTAAACTCTTGTTTGCTTTTATTTCATGTCAAGATTTTTCTCTGCTTTTCTCCTTTTTCTCCTTTTGTCATTTCCACCTGCCTCTCAGCATTTAAGCTCTTATCTCTCCTTCACTGTCTGGATTCTTCTGTTTATTCTGCTGCTCCTGATCTCCCGTTGTTCTGCTGCTTCTGTTCATCCTTTTGTTTTGTTACTCTTGTGCTGTTGCTCCTTGTGTGTTTCCCCCTCATTATTGTAAGTAGTTTTCAGTTTCTTCATTAAAATATCCTTCACAATGATCCTCCCAAGCTCCTGTCTGCCTTTTGGTACTACCTCAAAACCACACATCACATCAGAAGGAATCAGCCAAGCACAGGGCCAAGGAGATACTTTTGCAGAGGAGGAATCGACTAAACTGAGGAGAACTGTGAGGACATTTGTGTACACTGTGGCCAGTCCGTGTTCTCCTTGGGAACGTTTAAGGGTTGCGGATGAATGCTGGGTCCAGCTGGTGAGGCGGCTCCTTTAGTTAAAAAACTCGGCCTGCTGGAACTTTTAGAGGGGATTGAGCTGAACCACCATTGGGCTTTGGCAGAGTTGTCCCAGGCACAGTCCCAGCTCTAACCGCAGCTTCCACCTACATCCTCTCATCACAGGAAGCACCATTGATGTCAGGGCGCCTCCACAACCATTCCAGAAGGTCTTGTTCTGACCATTGCTTCAGCTCCAGCATTGCCAGATCAGTCCCTGTCCTCACCCCAACTTCATCCACTCTTTAAAGCTCCCTGGCTCATTTCTTATCTCCAAGAGCCACAGTTAGCACCACAGTGCAAAGTCACTCAACCTGTCCCAGTCTTTCCACCAGAAGCAGCCAAAGCTCCACAGCTTGAGGAGTCTGATCTAGTAGAGTTCTTTTATGGGGACAGGGCAGACATTTTCCTCCTTGCAGCTCCTCCATATTCTCCAGCACCATCATCATCTCTGGTCCCACACCACAGACAACATCACCAATGAGGCAAGTCTTTCACCATTCCAGATGCAACAATTGGAGCAGCTCTGTCACCCACAGCAGTACATGCAGCAGCTCTGCCATTTGCAGCAACACATGCACAGGCATCTCCCAAACTTCCTCATTGGTCCCAGTCTACAGAACTTCTATGTGGGTCTTCCCCAAAACCTGAGCCTCTATGTGGGTCTTCCCCAAAACCTGAGCCTCTATGTGGGTCTTCCCCAAAACCTGAGCCTCTATGTGGGCCTTCCCCAGAGCCTGAGCCTCTTTGTGGGTCCCCATCTCTGGAACCTCTACATGGGTCCGTATCTCTAGAGCCTCTATATGGGTCTTCCGCAGAGCCTGAGCCTCTACGTGGGTCCCCATCTCCAGAACCTCTACATGGGTCCCTGTCTCCAGAGCCTCCACGTGGATCTTCCCTAGGTGCAGAGTCTCAATGAGGGTCTTCTCCAGCCCCAGAGCCTCTACGTGGGTCCCCTGCTCCTGAGCTCTGTCCTGGGTCCCCAGTTCCAGTCTCCAACACCCAAAGACGCCACCATCCAGCCTCCCTCAGCTGCCAACATCAGCCTCCAGAGACTCGCCTGCTCCTCCGCAGACCTCCAGACTCTAAGCTCCTGCATGCCAGGCTTCAAGACCATTGGCTCTGCCAGACACCAAGGTTCCAGCACCTGTGTTGCTGGCCACCAAGCTTCAAGCTCCTCCATCACTGACCTCCAGGCTTCAAGCTTCTTTGGCAGCCTCCAAGCTACAAGCTCCTTCACTGCTGTCCTCCAGGCTTCAAGTTCCTCTGTCGCCAGCCCCCAGACTCAGGGTTCCTCTGTTGCCTGCCTCCAGACTCAGGGCGCCTCTGTCGCCTGCCTCCAGACTCAGGGCTCCTCTGTCGCCTGCCTCCAGACTCAGGGCTCCTCTGTCGCCTGCCTCCAGACTCAGGGCTCCTCTGTCGCCTGCCTCCAGACTCAGGGCTCCTCTGTCGCCTGCCTCCAGACTCAAGGCTCCTGCACCACTGGCCTTTTGGGATCTGTAGCCATTGCCACTGATGATCATTTCAAGTCACCCACCAATGGCGTCCTCTGAAACTCCTCGGCTGCCAATGACCTGGGTTTTTTCACAGATGGCCTCCAGATCCTCCAAGCTTCCTGCACTACTGCTGCTTGCTTCCAAGGTTTCTGCACCCCTGTCAATGGCCTCCAAGGTTCTTCTGCCACTGGGCTCCAGACCATGTTGCCCATCCTCCTGACTTCAAGCTTCCATCATCACCTGTCTCCCGGGTTTCTCGGCTTCTACTGACAACCCCCATGAATCCTAGGTCACTGACATATTCTGACCAACAGCAATGCCTTCTCCGCCTGAGGCCACCAAACTCTAAGCTTCTGCACCACAGGCTTCCAGGTCTTCTGTACCACCATTACTGGCCTCTTGGGTTCTTAAGCTGTTGCCGTCTTGCTCTAGTCCTCTGCCAATAGCCTCCCAATCCTCTGCACTACCGTCTCTCTACAGCTTCCAAACCTCCAGTCTTCAAATTCCTTCGTCACAGACCTGTTGTTGTTCACCATTGTCCAAACTCCTGAATTTTCTCTTTGCTTTAAACTCTGGTTCTTTTATTTTCTTTTTTAATGGAATGAAAATTATTAGAAGGTGTGAAGGTGAAGGGGAAAAAATGGCCTGTCAGCAGTCCTCACCTCAACACCATTTAACACTTGTGGAATCAGTGTGACATGCAGTTCATCCCAGAGTTACCAGCCAAATGGGCTGACTTATGACAAACACTGGTTGAGGAATGTGATGTCGTCCCACACAAGTGTGTAACCAAGCTGAAAAAGTGCTTAGCAGTTGTGGTTGTGTACAGTTGTTCAACACACTTCTGAGACCCCTGATTTGTGAAATAACTAAATTCTTATGCATAAATTGCCATTTATTTTTTCAATCTAAAAAAAGCAAGACCAAACAAAAGTAAACTGCAGAATAACCTGTTTAACATTGCCACAGAGGATTAGGCAAATGTGGGTGTAACCAAGGGTGTAACCCCGAATTATTATTATTATTTTTAACTCTGCTGCTCTTATATATATATATATATATATATATATATATATATATATATATATATATATATATATATATATATACACACACACACACACACACACACACACTACTTAAAGAAAGGGAACACCAAAACAATGTAACTCCAAATCAGTCACACCTTTGTGGAATCAGTGTCACCAATTAGGTAATAACACTTATTGTGAATCAATTTCACCTGCTGCTGTGCAAATTGAACATACAACAGGTGGAAATGAGAGGCAATTAGCAAGACAACCCCTATAAAAAGAGTGATTCTGCAGGTGGTGACAACAGATCATTTCTCTGTTCTTGTCCTTTCTGGTTGAACTTTTAGTCACTTTTTCATTTTGTCAGTGCTGTCATGCATAGAGGCATGATGAGGAGTTTTTTACGGCCCACTGAAGTTGCTCAAGTAGTGCAGCTAATCTAAGACGGAACATCAATGCAAGCAGTGGCAAGAAGATTTGCAAAAAGATTTTCTCTCAGCACAGTGTCCAGAGGATGGAATAGGTACCAGGAGATAGGCCAGTACACCAGGAGACATGGAGGGGGCCATAGAAGGTCTACAACCCAACAGCAGGACCGCTACGCCATCCTTTGTGCAAGGAGGAACAAGAGGTCCACTGCCAGGGCCCTACAAAATGACCTCCAGCAGACCTCTAATGTGCATGTTTCTACTCAAACTGTCAGAAACAGACTTCATGAGGGTGGTATGAGGGCCTGACGTCCACATATAGGGCCTCTCCTTACAGCCCTACACCATGCAGGATGATTGGCGTTTGCTAGGGAACACCAAAGTTGGCAGATTCGCCATTGGCACCCTGTGCTCTTCACGGATGAAAGCAGGTTCACACTGAGGACATGTGACAGACATGACAGATTCTATTGACACCGTGGAGAATGTTATGCTGCCTACAACATCATCCAGCATGACCGGTTTGGTGGTGGGTCAGTCATGGTGTGGGGAGACATTATTTTACATGGCCGCACAGCCCTCCATGTGCTAGCCAGAGGTGCCCTGACTGCCATAAAGTACCGGGATGAGATCCTCAGACCCATTGTGAGACCATATGCTGGTCCTGGGTTCCTTCTTATGCATGACAATGCTAAGCCTCATGTGGCTGAAGTGTCAGCAGTTCCTGCATGATGAGGGCATTGATGTTATGGACTGGCCTGCCCGTTCCCCAGACCTGAATCCAATTGTGCACATCTGGGACATCATGTTTCGGTCAATCCACCAACACCACGTGGCACCACAGACTGTTCAGGAGCTAACTGATGCTCTAATCCAGGTCTGGGAAGAGATCCCCCAGGAGAACATCTGCCGTCTCATCAGGAGCATGCCCAGGTGTTGTTGGGAGGTTATACAGGCACGTGGAGGCCACACACACACTACTGAGCCTCATTTAGATTTGTCTTGAGGAACATTCACTTATGAATCAACTGTTGAATCAGCCTGTCATGTTATTTTCCACTTTCATATTGAGTATGAATCCAAATCCAGATCGCCATGGTGTAATAATTTTGATTTACATTGATAATTTTTGTGTTATTTTCTTCTCAATCACACACACACACACACACACACACACACACACACACACACACACACACACATTGGATACTGTCACTCAGGAAGTCATTAAATATGATTTGAAAAGACCACATTTTGAGCTCTTTTGAAGAATAACTTATAGATCTTCCAGACTGCATCTTATGTGATCATTGTCCTGCAGCCAAAGTGTGTGGACCATGGGCTTAACTGATGGGGTACGCGTGGGACATGTCTCCCGCACTTCCTGTATCTGTGCCCTCTGTCCCCCGCACTTTTTTCAGCCGTTTCAACTGTTTAATTGGTTGTTTAGATGTGGTAGCGGGATTTTCCGAGCTGTCTTTAAATGCAACACGAGTCTACACAAGGTAACGCTGCTTAGCTTGTGTGATCAGACCTGGGGATCTGATCACGGAGAGGAGACCTGCCGTTGAGCAGAGCTGCACGGTCTGTTTCATGTTCAGCAAACAGCCAGACCAGTAAAAGGCAAAAAACTTTGCAGAGTTTTCTTCCAAACAAACTGTAAGTTAAGTAATGCTGTTGCATGCAGATAGGGTTAGCTAAATGATGATTAATTAATTCATTCATTCCAGTATATTATGTTAAGCTAGTTAAGAATACTAAGGTTACATATGTTACATCCCTTGCTTGTTAGTAAATGCCAGGAATAAACTCAATCCTCGTTCATTTCTGTGCAGAAGTTGTGCTCACTGTTGCTTTCCACATATCTAAAAACAATCTTCATTGTCACAGTAGAAAGAGTAAAGAGTCAGGGACAAGACATTAGACCAGAGGTTAGCAGCAGGATGATGAGAGGTCTTCTCAGGTAAGGAGGGATTATAACTTGCTGAAAAAAAGAGATCTGTTGCAGGGAGAAACCAGGTAGGTATCAGTGCAGGGTTATTACAGATATTTCAGAATAACTTTCAAAATATTTTTTTTGACTGTATTATAGGTAGCATAGGGAGAAGACCATGTGTAGTTCATATTTAGACTTTTTTTCCCCCAGATATTATTTGACTTCTGTATTATTGGTGTCCAAAAAGGCAGCAGATATAGGTCATTCTATTTTTATTTATCTTAAATAATTTTGCACATCTGTGCTGTCACATTTGACTAAAATGCCAATATGTTTCATGTGTCAGGTTCAGTGTTCATACCATTACATTAAACTATGAGGCTTATAACCATACTACCTGCCATTTCCATTCCACTTTGTGTGCTCAGTTGTAATTTGCATACAGGTATGGTGGTTTACTCAATATTTCATGTTCAATGTTGCCATTTGGCACTTAATGAACTGGCTATTGACCCTGTTGATGTTCCAGGGTAATTGTGTCAACTCAGCCAGAATTTGGCAGCTAAAATTTTAGATTATATAGTTTTAAAGAACTAAAGTCAGTCCCCTGGTGCTGTACTGTGGCTGTTAGTGACTATATGTGATTTTAGGCATTAAGGAGAAATGAGACTGAATACAAGAGGATGAAAAAACACTCAATAGCCCTCTCAAAAATGTGTCCCCCTCACTTCTGAGATGATGGTTATGCCCCTGGTATGGGCACACTTGACGATGTCCAGATTTTAGTACCTTGACACTGAAGGGCTCTGACTGCCAGAGATTATACAATCAACAGGCCTATCAGTTTACTAAACAAATGTCCTACTTTTGCACAAACAACACAGGGGCATAAAAGATTTTCTTCATCCAAAACAACTACAAAGAGAAATGTGTACTTTGAGTTTAGCAGCCAGTGTCTCTGTGCTGATGCAGTTTGGCCACAATGTAATGAAAAATAATGCATACATTCATTTATAATTACCCTGATCTTATTTTTGTTTTGACTAATTCTTCCTGCATAGTTGTTATCAATTACACCAAAAAAAAAAATACTATTAAGCTCTGTTTAAGCAATTCTTTTAGCTACAGTAAAACACTTGAATCTATCCCAAAAATGACACTTTTTGTATGGAAACATGTTGGGTTTATGGCCAAGACTTTTACTGCAGGCACAGAACAATGAAGACAACATGTACACCAATCAATGCTACATGGCTTTCTGCACAATAAGCCTCAACTCGCTCAAGTGTTTAGTGCCACAAGTCAAAAGCTCTTCATTAGTGTTGAGTTTGTCTGGTTGAAATGCTGCTGCCCAGACGCCCATGGTGCCAAAGAGGCAGCTAAACAGGCCAGCCCACCCATGGAGCTGTATTCTCCCGCACACACACACATTCACTGGCTACAGTGCCATGTTGTCTGTGAAGTGTGCCACCCTGCACTGATCCTGGCTGTGGATGTTACCAGTTTGGCTGTGAGCCTTGTGCTTGGATGGTAACAAGCCCAAACACATATGCAGGGGCATATGCACACACACACACACGCACACGCACACACACGCACACCAGGGGTGGAAGTCATGAATTACAAATATGTTACTGTAGTTAAGTAGCGCTTGTTTGAGTACTTGTACTTGTATGAGTATTTCTTTCAGGTGTGTTATTTTACTCATACTTAAGTAGAACTTAGATCATGTAATTTACTTCCCTATTTTTAAAATCAGAAATCACTACCGAGTATACCCACAATTTGAAATAATATTCGCAAGAAGCACAAGACTGTAAGACTGTATTATTACCTTTATTCATGCTGATAAACAAGCTTCCGGTCACTAGGTGGAAGCAGTGTTCAAATTAATCAACAGGCTGCTTGCCTAAGCCAGTAGAAGAAGTAGCCTACTCAGACACCGGTATAAACAGAGGAGGAGGATACAACGTGGATGTTTTGAAACATATTTATCTCCATAGAGGACAAATGGACAAGTTTGTGACAGTGAAAAGAAAAGCGGAAGCAGAAGTTAGTAACGCAAGTATGACGAAGTATTAGGGCCAGACTAAGAGATTTTTTTTCAAAAACAAGAATATAGTCATAATATTTTGAGAACAAAGTCATATTACAAGAATAGTTATCCTGTTGGCAGAATAAAGTCGCAATATTGTCGGAAGAAAGTCAAAATTTGGAGAAAAAAGTCGTTTTAATGAGAAAAGAAGCTTTGATAGAGTTATCAAGATCTAACGTGAGCAGCTCAACAAGTCTGTGGTTTTTTTTCTTTGTTTAAGCAATTGTTTCAAAGTCATGCAACTGAAAATAATGTAATACTGATGTGTTAAAAGATTAAGTATTTATTTTGTAAAACCGATACCAACTATAACTTCACAGTATGCTCATACTCATTTTAACGCAGTTTGGTGTAGAGTTCTCATGAAATTACAATTTTATTCTAATATTAAAGACAAACAAACAACAACAAAAAACTTACTCTGGCCCTAATGCTCCATCGAAAGCAAGTAGCTGTAACTCAAAGAAAAAGGCCAGGAAATAGACAGTCTGTTTACTCTGAATGCAAAATATTATGCGCTTTTCATCTAGTCTGACAAGCTGAAATATGAGCTGTATTGTTGCATATTTTGTTGCACAAAAATGTTAAAAAGCTATATACCAGTTCAAAAACATTTTTTGGCATTATTTTCACAAAATCCCTGCTTTATTGTTTATAAAAAATGGCCTTAGTATAATTTTCTATACTTTTCTTTTCTATACTTTATTGTATACTTTATACCAGGGGTGTCAAACTCATTTTCATTTTGGGCCATATCAAGATTATGAATGTCCTCAAAGGGCCTGTTGTGGCAGAATGTATTGATAAAACCCATTAACCAACCATTATAATATGAATAAATAGTCGCCTCTGTACTCGATGAGTACTTTTTAAATTTAAATAATATTGAACATCTTTTCACATTGATGTTTATTTGACAGTGTACTGATGAAAACTGCTCTGATTTGATAGATAAAATATTATTCAAGCATACAACTGTTATCCTGAAGGTTCTATTTATGTTTCCGTCCAGAGAGCCAGATAAAAAGTTATGGCGGGCCGGATTTGGCCCCGGGTCTTGAGTTTGACACGTGCCTTATACTACACTGTTTTGTTTAAGAGATATGCTTTGAGTGTAGATATGTTATACATATAAATCAAATCAAATGCCTGCTATTGACAATGCAATAACTTTGTACTTTTATTTAAGTATTTTTTAACACAAGTACTTTTACTTATAATTTAGTACAATTTAAGCAATGTAGCAGTACTTGTATTTGAGTACAAATTTTCAGTACTCTTTCCACCTCTGTATATATTCATATTGCACTAAATAGAGTTTGGAGAGTTTTCTTGTCCTTGCTCTGAGCTGAAGTTTTAATATTATTCTGAAACCATTTTCTAAATCCACATTTTTAACCTTGGTTCTAAATTCTGTTCACATTTAAGGTATAAATTACAACATAATGAACACTAAACTGTTACAAGTAAATAATATAAAGAGGGAGAAAGGTGGGGTAAAAGGTTTAAATGGAAAGGAAGTGATAAAATTAGAGGAGATAAAGAAGGATAAAGAAAGTAACAAGATGACACCCTAGAAGTATGCTTCTACACCTGCAGAAGGAGAAAGAATAAAAACAGAGAACCGAGAAACCACAGCAACAAAGAGCATAATGCATATAGCAACAACAACATCACTGAAAAGTACACCATACTAGTTAATACAAGATGTATTTAGTAGCAACTGCAGTCCAACATATATTGTATCTGAAAACATCTATATCCACACACCTGTGTGCATGTGTGTGTGGTGTGTGAGTGCACTTGTCTATATAAGATTTTTCCATAAAAATGTTCAATAGTGGGTGTGGGGAGCCATACACCCGCCCCCCCAGGACCCAAGGCAGACATGGGGGAGATCAGAGCCACATAAATCCAAAGGTCTCAGAGAGTATGGGAACCCCAGGAGGGCCACTGCAGGGACACCCCCACCCACCCCCACCCCGAAAGGGGCTGATGAGAGGGGAACCACTCAGGGAGGTACAGCCCACAAGTTCTGGAGCAGATCCAGCCAGGGACACAGAGACCAGAGCCCTGAGGGCACACCACCCCCAAAGCAGAGGCCAGGGTGCCCATGCCCCGCCAAGCAGTCATCAAGCACCCAGCCCAGATACTGAGAGCCACCAGCGCATGGGCAGGCAGAGGCACCAGTCACCGGCGGGGAGTATGACGGGGGGCTATAAACCCTACATTTGGTGGAAGATCTGAGGTGATCTAGGAGAGAGGGCAGCTCAAGACCCAACCTGACAGATAAACAAGCACACAGACACAATCGCGTTCCAACCCTCATGCACACACACAGACACTCACACCCACACATCCAACCAACATAAACACACACAAAATGGATGCCATACACACAGTCCTACCCACCATACACACACTATACTGCCAGGTCTAGGTCTAGGTAACAATAGCCCAAAGGGTCAACTCATGCCTGGACCCAGAAGGTGGATCACTTCATTCCAGGGTGGAGACAAC
The DNA here is from genome assembly GCA_014839685.1 of Anableps anableps. NCBI lineage: Eukaryota > Metazoa > Chordata > Actinopteri > Cyprinodontiformes > Anablepidae > Anableps > Anableps anableps. The sequence goes on along the minus strand of CM026067.1, from coordinate 2,127,772 downwards.
TAAACCACCCAAACCTTCACAGTAGAATTCCCATGAATTCCCCCACAAGGCCTCACCCAACCAGCACACAAATATAAAATACGACTCTAAACACAGAACTGACCCACCGCCCCAGTCCAAGCACAAACCACCAGCCACAAGATGCACTCCACCGACCCACTCACCTGATCGTGACCACAGACCGGTACCAAGCCGAGGGCCTAGAGCAGAAGGGAGAAGCAGCAGAGGAAAGCCGAGGCAGCACAACAAAAACCGGGCACCCAACCAATCCCACACCACAAACTTGGACCCACGGTTCCGACTGTGGCTGCACACCACCGACAAGTCAGGCACACCTTCCCCCCAGCCATACCCAGCCGACATACCAGGCACCGAAAGCAGGAACCAAAATCCAAAAATCAGAATGACCCCAGGAGAACCCAAAGCCAGCTGCAGCCAACCCCTGAGACCTGATGCCCAAAGACAGCTGAGACGCCAACCAGATAGCCCACTCCTTCTCCTGCCCACTATCTCCAAATGGTAAATAGAGAACAGGGGTGTGGAAATGAAACTTCTGTATGAACAAAACATGTAGGGCTTTTATTTTGATACTTTCAGTTGGAAGTGTCCTTGTAATCATCACTATATATTACTGGATTGAACAGAACCGAATGGACATAGTAATGGCGCCTGATGTGGGATGAGCATATATCTGTCAACGCGCCCTTATTTCTTATATGGTGATAATAGTGATGGTCTATTTTTACCTGTCAATTTTTAAACTGATAATAATGACATATCCAATTGCAATTAATTTTAATTCAGTTTAATGTTTAGTCTGAACAAGCTGAACAGAGAAACCACATTACGCCATCACACATCAAGTGCATGAAATCAGAATACATGTGACTTTTTCTCCACAGCAACAAAAACCACTGACTGTGGCCCCAGTAACTAGATATATACTATAAAAATAACGATCACACTTAAATTATAAATGATTCACCTGCTCTGGCCTGAAAGCACAGTCTCACAACTTCGTTCTAGACCTGAATTATGCACTCTGTTGTGCCAGTAGTTGTATTAAGGATTAAGTTCAAATCTATAAAAAAAAATAAAAAAAAAACTCCAAGAACTTCAGTAACTTAACACATGATCAGCAGGTAACTAGTGGAATTTTTGGGAGTCAAACTAGAAAAGGGATTTCAAGTCACTTTATCCACTTGCTCTGGAACATGAGATGCAATGCATATTACAACCTGTAGGGGCTGCTAGCATGGTTTTAAAAATGTTTTTCCATGACATGTTAAAGAATTTTACATGTTTCACTTATGTACAGATGCCATTATCTCATAAAACACTGCATTATGCATCGTTTAAAGACAGTTTTTCTCTACTTGCCTGTTTGCCATTAATTTTTATGAAATAAAAATATGTATTTGAAGATAAATTTAAATAACCTGGATAACTGTTTTGTTACATCTCTATTAAATATGATACATAAAACAAGCATACCATAAGTCTGCACAGAAATTTGCTGTCTGGATTGAGTATTTACGTATACAGCCTCATTAAGTTTTCCTTTGAGCACATCAAGAAACTGTGCTGCTGCATTCACCCATCCACCCACCTTCAATATAGTACAGTAGAGGGGCGACAGAAGGAGATGTGAGGCGATAGTCCCCTTTTTTCAGGACAGAAAAATACCCCAATTGTGTCTGAGCGACCTCCTCTCCCTCGCCTCGCCTCGCCTTGCATGCCTCTGAAAGTGCAAAGAAAAGAGAGAAAGAGATTTAGAGAAAGGGAGAGGGAAGGAGGGAAGACTGGTTCGCTGTGCAGCTGCTCCTGTGGAGGCCTTTGGATTACATCAGAGTGGCAAAGAAGAAAGGAATGAGAGAAAAGAGAGAGAGAGAGAGGGGCACCCAAAGGAAAGGGGGCACTCAGAGGAGGGTGTGAGGCACACTCCACAAATCAGACCTCTTTTTTCTGTGCTCTCTATTCCTCCTCCCTCTCTCCCTGTATCTCTATCAAGGGTTGTAGTGGTGCATACCCTCCACAGAGCTATTATTGTTATCAGAGGGAGGAGGATGTACACGCACACACACACACACACACACACACACACACACACACACACACACACACACATAAGGGAGTAACAGGTTATTTTATCCTATCGATTACTTTAAAAGACTAAAGCTTGTGCTCTACCTTTAGTTTCTAAGTCATTCCTTTTGAAGAAGGGTGTCAACAGATAAAATAAAACTTTTAGACTATAAATAAAGACTGTGTCCCTCCAGCTTCAAGACGTCAACAATCTCACAGCAGATTACGGTATTCAGCAAATATTCAGAGAAGTAAACTTAAAATAAACAAAATAATACCACAAGCAACCTTGAATGACACCTAAACCTGGGTGGTGTGTTACCCTGTATCACCACTAAGGGCACCAACACTACGGCTTCTGGGGCTACCTTACGTTTGTAGCAAGTAGGTTGGCCATGCGTGCAACTCTTAAAAATGACATTCAGTCAGAAAACTTTGAAAAGCCTGATGGACTATGTCAAGCAGTGTTTTCAATGAAGCGTCATGAGAAAGCAAAACTTCATGATACCTACCTCATAGAGGACACACTTTCAAGACTCAGAGTGCCCAACAGAGATCCTTGACTCAAGACATTGCCTAGCCTTGATACCTGGCTGTCCTTCATAGAAATTCTCCACAAGGAGTTTTGGCAATCTCTGGATTTCACTGAGCCAACTTTAATGTTCTGTAGTTGTGTAAAGTCTATAAACACTCCAATAACTTTTATACCTAGTTTTTAGGACTAAGAGTTAATTTGGGTTTGACAGTTAAGTTGACATTTTTGGCTTTAATAATGTAGTGATATGGGATATAGGAAGGAGCTTGACCATGTAGGGTCCTGAAAATCAGGATTTTAAAATCAATTCCCAAACTAATAAAACTGGAGTGATATGAGATTAGGGCTGGGCGATAAAATGATAACGATATCTATCGCGATAGACATGTGATCAATATCAACAGAAAATAGACCGATAGAATGTTCAACAATTTCACTGAATGCTGATCCTGAACTGCAAAGCATTCTGGGGGATGTAGGCAGAGGAAAGGCTTTAGTCGCTCAACCTCTCAGGTCCCAGCTAAGAAAGGTTGGTGACGTCAGCTAATTCGCTCCATGGTTACCTAGCAACAAGGTGTTGCATAACATGCGCAACAGCAGTTTCATGTTATCCCCAACATACCCCGGCCTACTTCTCTCCTCGGAGGTCCACATGTACTCGACACAGAACAATGCGGAGTCAAAGTAGACGTCCACTGGACACGCCGGTACAAAAGTACATTTTTACAACCGTGGCGCGAAACAGTGTTCACATCGGACTGCTTTGTATGCGACACTGAGATAATGTTGAGAGTCAGCACAACATATCGCTATAAGGACGTGCAGCGGGACTGCCGCTCTCTGTGCCGCACTGACAGGTGTGCGGTGGCTGCTCTGGTGGAGAAGAAGGTTTGTGAGAAATGAAGGGATTTCTCACACGAAATGTAGACAATCAGTGCGCTTGAGTATGAAATCACAACTTCCCACTGACAGTGTACATGGAATCTGCGCGGTTCACAGAACACACTGCAGCGGTTAGCAATGAAAAAATCTGAAAGCCATCCCTAACGGATAACAATTCACACAGGACCAATTGGTGCAAATGCAACTTTATTGTCTCTGACCCGGACATTGAACTAAATGCATCTCTCGCACATAATGCAGTAAATACAGCTTCAGCTCACTTTCTAAGTGTATTTATTTATGTATTTATATTTGTTTATTTATTAGGCTTCTTGAACTGGAACCTGAGTCCAGCTGACAGCGCATTGAAGAGTTATGGACAGGAGGCTTTGGAGCGCGTCTGGTGCAGGAGTGCATTCTGGGGGATTTCCTCCTGCTGCCCCTCATTCAGAGAGTTATGCCGACTTCTGATTGCTTCAAATGGAGAAAAGATTCCCAGATTTCAAAATTTTGGCTGAAGTGGCACGTGTAATTCCAGTTTATGGTGCGGCAGCAGAGCTCGTATTCAGCCTGCAGATCACCATCAGAACCCTGAGACTTTTGATTATGTACAATCCAGTGCGCATTTCATGTCCATGTTTATAAATAAGTGTGATAGTTTCATTCGATTTTTTATATGTAGTTACTTATTCCACGTTCAGTGGGTTTTGTCACTATGGTGAAAAAGTTTCATGTTTGCCACCGTGCCCCATAACTGCTTAAAAGTAAAAAAGAATAGTGTGGAGAGAAAGGAGAAAATGAGGGCAACAGCTCAAGAAGACATTGTGAATAAAAGAGGAAAGGTCAATTCACCAGTTTGGCAGTATTTTGGATATAAAAACCTTATCAATAATTATCGATATCGACTCATATGAAATGTTTATTTCGCGATAGGGTTTTTAGCCATATAGCCCAGCCCTATATGAGATCTCCTGTTTTTTTCCAGTTGGGAGTACTGCTGCAGAGCCGTGGACTAACTGACCAAGGGCTTTTTGTTGATACATAAAGAAAAGTGTATTACAGTCTTCCAGAGTTAGAGAGAGAGAAATAAAAGTGTTAATATACATTTGAAGTTCCTGTTTTGACACCAACCTTCAAGTTTGGAAATGTTTTTCAAACGATAAAAATAGATTCAAACTAACTGTTTCAAGTGGCCTTCAAGAAACATCATTTGTTCGAAAGCATCTTAAATTCCTTCATGATTGTTAATTCAAATAAATATTTTATCTGATTAGAGGAACCATACTTTGTGGGACAATGATCAGACACTATAGCAGAAAAAAAAGAAATGGGCCCAAGATAGGGTCTTGGGTTTCCCATGTATTAGATCAGTACAATCTGACATATGTTTTATACCACAAGTTCTGTTTGAAGGGTACCACTAAGACAGTGTGACTGACACTATAAAAGAACTGCGAAAAGGTCTGACAAGACTAAAACCAGTGTGTCTGTGGCCATCATCATGACGTCACTGGACACTAAGCAAAGCAGTCCATTTCATGAAAACCCCATTGGTATTTTTAGTAAAAGCCAATTTAAAATGTTTTCTGAATTGAAAAATTAGCTAATTTAAAAGTTAAGTGGATTTCTAAAGAATAGGTTGAACAGCAGCATGTTTAAGGGGGAGGGGCCAGAGGCAATTTGGATAAACATATTAATAACATCCGCTATGCAGGGCCCAGCAGCTCCAAAACTTTCAGACACAAAGAGGTTAGCTGAAAATGAACAGGGATTCAACAGTGGTTTATGTCTGATTAGAATAACACAGATGTCCTGAAAATTGTGTCCCAGTGGTGGGGTGTCAAGACCTATGTTTGGTTCTGGTTCTGGGAATGCAGAGCAGACCAGAACCAGAAGACCTGAGTGGTCTGGAAGGTTGATACAACAACAACAGGTCTTTAATGTATTTTGTTGCTAAGCCATTCAGTGATTTATAAACTAACTAAAGTCTATTCTCTGAGCTACAGGGAGCCAGTGGAAGGACTTTAAAACCGGGGTGACGTATTTTATATTCCTAGTCTTAGTGAGAACGTGAGCAGCACCGTTCTGGATCAGCTGCAACTGTATTACTAATTTTACTCATGAAGAATGTCAGAAAGTTGTTATAGTCTGACTTTGAAAATCTAAGCATGAGATGAGATTTAGGAGCTGGACCAAGGGGTGGATAAATTATAATACAGGGAAAACCTGATATTCAGAAGTAGTAAATGAGCCAATGTCCATCAGAATATCGATGAAATTGTCTCTTAAGACCACAGTGAGACCTCAACAACAGCTTGAGGGATGTGGTGTGGTTAAATTCTTACACAGCCCTGTGTGGAAAAAGTGATTGCTCACTAAACTGAATTAAATGGTTGGGGAGCCCTTAGCAGAAACAACTGCTATCAGGTGTTTGCAGTAACTAAATATGAGTCTTATATAGCACAGTGGGGGAATTTTGGCCCACTCATCTAGGCAGAATCGATATAATTTGCCCACATTAGTGGGTTATTGAGCATGACCCGCCTTATTCAGGCCATACCGCAGCATCTCAGTTGGATTCAGGTGAGGACTTTGACTAGGCTTCTCCAAACTTAGTTTCATTTTTCTTCAGCCATTCAGAGGTGGACTTGCTGGTGTGTTTTGGTTCATTGTTCTGTTGCAGAAACCAAGTGTGCTTCAGCTTGAGATTCATGGTTCCATTTATCAGAAAACCTTCCAGGTCCTGAGACAGATAACAGCCACAGATCATCACACTACCACCGCCATATTTTACTGTTGGTATGATGTTCCTCTATGAAAACCTGTGTTACTCTTATACCAGATATAACGAGACACACACCTTCTAAACAGTTAAGGTTTTGTCTTGTCATTCCACAGAACAAGTAGGTAAGTAAATTAAACTTTATTTTATAGCACCTTTCAAGATAAAAATCACAAAGTGCTTCAATAAACAAAATAAAACATACACAAGGCAAAATTAAACAAAAGCCGATTTAGAAAGATAAGTATTTAGCTGGCCTTTAAAGAAAGCCTCCAAGCCTGCTCATGTGAGAGTCAGAGGATAGAAATTACAGAGTCTTGGAGCCACAGAAGAAATTGTTCGGTCTCCTTTAGTTTTAAGTTTTGTATGGGCGACAATCATTAGGTGTTGGTCACAGGACCTCAAGGCCCTGATGGGGGTGTAGCGATGTAAAAGTTTAGAGATGTAGACTGGTGTCTGTCCAGGCAGAGCTCATCAAGTCAAAACCAGAATCTTGAATTGTACTTGATAATGAACCGGGAGTCAATGAAGTTGCATTGGAAGTGGAGTTATATGACAACACTAAAGATCCAGTCAGGAGTCTAGCAGCAGCATTCTACACAGACTGCAACCAGTCTAGGGAGGATTTGGTTAGACATAGGTAAAGCTCATTGCAATAATCAAGACAAGACAAAACAAAAGCATGAATTAAGATTTACATCTCAGGACAAGAGACAATAGGGCTAAGTTTGGGAATATTTCACAGATGGTAGAAACAGGATCGAACCATAGATTTGACTTGATTTTCCAGAGTAAAACTTGAGGTGTCTAAAGAGATTTAGCCAAACAACCAAGAGGCCCAAGGACCTGCTTTATCTTTACAATTTTTTTTTCTGGTTCAAAGATGATTACTTCAGTTTTTTATTCATTCAACTGAAAAAAATCTTTCAGTCACCAGCTAATAATTGAATGCAGACATTTTAGTAAAATGTGCAGTTTCGAAACTTCATTTGGTATAACAGAGATATACAACTGGATATCACCTGCATAACGATCGTCAAACAATGACAGAATTGGACCAAGAGGGAGCAGGTAGAGCAGAAACAAGAATGGCCCCTGTGGAACATCAAAATGAGGACAGGAATGGGATCTGTAAGTAGATGTAGTCGAGAAGATTGATCCATCAGACAAGTAAGAGGACAACCATTTTAAAGCAGAACCTGAAATACCAGCCCAACTGCTTAGCATATCTAGCAGTGTTGGATGGTCAACAGTGTCAAAAGCGGACATCAGGTCCAACCTGGGCAGCACAGAACAATTACCTACATCCCTCTGCTTCAACTCTAAGAAGAGCTGTTTCAGTTGAGTGGGATTTATGAAACGCTGACCGAAGGGGGTAACGAATACTGTGTTGATCAAGAGCTGTGGTTAACTGCCTGACCACAACGTTCTCTAAAATCTTGGCCAGAAAAGGCAGTTGGAGATGGGTCCACCCAGATGGTGTTGAAAAACAGTTGAGAGTTACCTCTGTTCCTAGCAATTAAATTAGAAAAATAGGCTGCCGTTGCTTCTTTAACTGCATTATTAAAAGAAGCTAAAAGATCTTTTAAGATCAGAAGATGCACCTATAAACGAGTTTTCTTCCACAAATGTTCGATTTTTTTACGATGATTTTATGATGTAGGATTTGGAAAAGGCAATGACCTCTTTCTAATCGGGGAGATTATGTCTAAAATAGAGAGACAATGTTCATTAAAATGATCAGTCAGACAATCTACATCACTATGAGGAGATAAAAAAGGATACGGTTTCTATCAGTTTTATCACTTTTTGTGGGTCCTGACAAGACACGTGTGCCAGATTTCATGATTGTCAGTCAAAGCATGGATTGGGGCTAATTTTGTAAAGATTTCTAGGAGGTGGTGTGGAGTAATTAGGCCACAGCCAAAAAATATTGGGCTGGATTTCAGCAGTGGGCTTGATTAGGATCGATCCTAATGAGTTTGGTGCAGCTCGGCTTGAATTTGTGGAATTTATAGCCAAATGTATTGCAACGGCGTGATTTCTGTCTTTGCATGGCCTCCACAGACACACCCTCAACCGAAAACTCTTTGTACTTTAAAGCAACTGAGACAAACTTATGATCTGTCTTCTGCCACAAATTCATCTTAATGAGGTCAAGGGGATCAGAGAAAAAAAAGAGAAAAAAGTGACTTCCTGTTCTGAGGGGGTGTAGCTTAGATGAGGCTTAGATGACGTCAGCATATGACCACATAGGATCATTGGGCATCCAACATGGATGACTCATACCAAGTTTGGTGCAGATTTGACCTTTTACTGTGAAAGTTATAACGGTTCGAAATTCATGGCGAATAGGCCAGATTTGAGGCCTGGACCCACCCCTTTAACATGCTCAAAAACTCAAGATTTTGATAACTTTTAATCCTCAGTGCCTTATGGGTATGGTCACCAAGTTTGAAGCTGATAGCTCAAATCTCTAGGAGGAGTTTGTTAAAGTTCGACATATATGAAAATTCAAAAATGGCCAAAATTGATAGTTTGATCCAAAATGGCTGACTTCCTGTTGGGTTTAGGGGATACCTCCAAAAGACTTTTTTCTTGTTTTAGGGGGATCTACTTATGTATCATGTTTGAGCTCTGTAGGTTTTACCAGTTGGTCTATCTCATGTTCGGGGACACTGTAGAGTCGTTTGGCCACACCCACTTTTGATTCCATTAAAATACAAAAATGTCAGTTGGGGGACAATTTTGGGTGAAGTTGGGTGAGTTTTCATATGTGTTAAAGCCTCCAAATTAGCGCCTCAAACGTGTCGAGAATCATAATAATTAAAGCTGCAAGCAGCATTGGGCGGCCCTCACAGCTCAGTGCTGCTCCGGCCTTGCAATCATGGGAGATCCAGCACCTCCACCCGACGCCATGGTCAACTCTCTCACGCAGTTCCTTTATCTGTCCTCTAGGCAGAGCATTTGGCGACTCTCCCAAATCACCTTCTTTCTAGTTCAGTATGAGCCCAATGACAAGTTTTAAAAGTTTTGCAGAAATCCGACCTTGCACACAGGATTTATTGTCACTTCCTGTTTTGTGGCGAAGGATTGACTAGGATTTCCTGTACGCTTTTTAACTGTCATGTATGTTTATCAAGAGTCAGTGGATACGGTTTCTATCAATTTAATTCTGTATGAATCAAAGAATAAAAGGAAGACAACCAGCAGCAAAACAACTCACTTCCTGTTCAAAGGGGGCGGAGCTTAGTCATGTCACCAAATGATGATGAGAATGTGATTATGGCTGGTCTGTTATGACACACAGAAAGTTTCATTAAGCCACGACCTTGTATGTTACTGCACCTTGATGTTTTGTGGCGAAGGGTCAGACTTTGGGGCTTGACCACGCCCACATGCTGCGATGTAGCAAAAAGTTTTAGATAACTTTTTCCCTTCAATGCTTCAAGACTCTGCAGAGTGACTGTGAAGTCTCCATGTTAAAAGCTGTAGGAGGAGTTTGCTCAGATACATGTGTAAAAGAGACAAAATGGCGGCTTTGACTCAAAATGGTTGCCTTCCTTTGGGGTTTGGACCAGAGCTCCAAGAGACTTTTTCATAGGTCCTAACACAACATCTGTGGTGAATTTCACGATTGTCGGTCAAAGCATGGCTTGGGGCTGATTTTTAAAAAAGATTTCTAGGGGGCGCTTTGGAGGGATTAGGCCACGCCCCCCAAATATTGGACTGCATTCCTGTTTGGGGGTGGATTAGGTTCAATCATAGTGAGTTTAGTGCAGAGCAGGTGAAATATGTAGAATTTAGGGTCAAATGTATAGCAACGGCATGAAAATAATAATAATAATAATAATAATAATAATAATAATAATAATAATAATAATAATAATAATAATAATAATAAACACTACAATTACAATAGGCCTTTGCAGTGCTTTTGCTGCTCGGGCCTAATAATAATAAACGCTATGATTACAATAGGCCTTTGCAGCGCTTTTGCTATTCAAGCCTAAAAATGAAAAAAATACTTTACTATTCACAGAGTTGTTTGCATAGGGGCAAACATTTATCATTAAAACTCATTGAAAACCATCATAATTTTAGGAATAAAATCTTAAAATACAGAAAAAGTCAACCAACAATGTGTATGATGCTCTAGACCCCCATTTTCCTTTTTTACTTGTGAAAATGTGATAAACAGAGCTGACACCTGAAGTAACAGAATTGACAGGACCGTGAATTTATTACTGAATAGTATCATATAATAGCTTTAAATGACCCTGATACAGTAAAATACTTCTCAGTATACAAAACATATATTTTCTAAGACCTTAGCTGCATGTTGCAATATATCCCATTGTGTCTACTAATCAGTATTTATATTTTTATTGGCCTTTGGGATTCTGGATTGACTTTGTAAAATTTGGAGTTTGTGGTGGGTCTTTTTGGGTCTACTTGGGTAGTGTTGGTTTAGGAAGCAGGTATTCATCCAGTTCAAACCAGTGCATCTCAGTTGTTGTCCTTGGGACAATACACATTGCCTGCCTTGCTAGGTGGTGGTCAGGGGGCTCTGTGGTGCTGATTGCATGGCATACAGTGGAGCTTACCACCATCAGCGTGTGAATGAGTGAGTGAATTAGAGAATGACTGAATGTAGCATAAAGTGCTTTTGAGTCCTCATACTTGACAAAGCGCTATACAAAGGCAGGCCATTTACCACTTACTGGCATCCTGTGCTCCTCTCTGGTATCTTTCTTTCTCCTCCTCTCGCTTGATGTTAGGTCTGTGATCAAGCTGACTCTTCCCAACTCCTTGTGGCATCTCGATCTTTCCCTGTCCTTTAATGGCATGATCCATTTACTCTGGAAACTGGAACCTGGAGCTGAAAATGACATCACACCGAGCTAACATCATTCCAGTTAACATACTCAGAGAAGTCGGAATTTCAACATGGCAACACCCAGTTAGCCGCTGTTCGCAGTACCTCTTACAAACATCATTTTAAGATGCACTTTCTATCACCACATACCACTTTGAATTTGTTCAGTTTAGAGTTGCAGATGCTATGTGTAACATGGATTTTAGATGCACCCTTACAGATGATTGTTGTAAAATAAACAGGTTTCCACGACCACTTATTGTCATTGATGTGAGGCACTGCCATATTGGATCTCAAATTTCATCAATAAATACTTTAGAATTTACATAATTATTCATTAAATTTGGTTATTAATTACCAAATAGTTACATGATGTCAACTCTGTTACACTAGATTGGTAACAGTTTGATGGTGACAGAATTGACCATTTCAAACATTTTTGTTAAAAACTCCACTTGCTATTATAAATGCTAAAAATATATGGTACCAATAAAATTATGGTTTAAACACTTTTAGATAGCCATGCCTTTGATTAAAGATCAGTCATGTTTTTCTATACGAGGGTAACAAGATTGACGTTGAAAAAAAATAGTTTTGGTGATAATGATTTTTAGATAAAAATATTTTCACAGAGAATGGCCCAGATACCTCTCTGTGTTTGAGATCTTATCAGTAAGAAGTGACATCATTTCATGTGATTTATATAACTGTGGGTGTCATGATGAGTGGTGTAGTGATGGACCAAAGTGCAAGCAGGCAGAGACGATTTAATGACAAATGAAGAACAAAAAAATAAATAAATAAACTTACAAAAACCACAGGGAATGCAGGGAACCAGAGCAGAACGAAAACAGGAATCCAGACGTAAAAAACAGTAGGGTAGCCAGGGACAGGCTGGTTCCTCCTGTTACGGGGAAGTAATAGGAGGAACCAGCGAGGAATGAGAGCAGGATGTGAGTTTAAATATTGGGAGTGTGAATGCTAAAACAATAGAATGGGGCTGATTGGCTAATGGTTTGAAGGTGTCAGGAAAGAGAGCAAAAGGGAGACTGGGGAGAGAGAATGGTAGCAATGGGCGAGGGAGAGTAAGCAGGGGAACTAGGAAAATGAATCTAAGTAACAAAGAATAAATAAACATAAACTAGAATAACTAAGAAAAGACTAAATTGAATGAGTCAATGGCAAAACTGACTGAGGAGATAAAACAGATGACACCAAATTAAACAATAATATAATACTAAATCTAATAAACAACTGGACTAACAGGAGGAATAAACTGGAAAGGGAAGATGAAAATAAATGCTAAATGTAAAGAACCATTGACATAAGAAATAACTGAAAACCAGAGGGAAAATAAGAAATCAATACAAAGAAATAACAGAAGCAAAAGTTCAAAAAAACAAGGGATCATGACAGTGGAAAGTAGTTCTGCAGATTTAAAGGGAAAAAAATCAGATGGAAAGAGAGATGACAAAAGATTCTCGGACATGTATTTTTTAAGAAATACAGGTATTTTAAATTAATTTAATGTGATACTGTTATTAAATTGACTAGGCATGTTATGGATGTCAGATTTTGTGGCCTGTTCTAATCATCTCTTTGCTGCCCTAAATAAACACATCTTATTTGTTTATTTAGGGCACATCTACTTAATTACTAATCTGCCGCACCGCTCACTGCTACATGCTTACATAACCATAACCGCTGATATCACATAAAGCGCAACACAGTCAAGGATAAACTGATACAAGAGGATGACAGCCTTTAGGAGGGTTCAGAGTGAGGCATCGATCAAAGCAGGGCTCACGCTCCATTCTTCGCTCCTCTCGGTTCATCCTTAAGATGGGCTGGGGGGGGGGGAACCAAAGGTGAATGTCACTCTGGTGGATCTGTTCATGTGTGTACTCTGTACACTGATCATTTTGGCATTAAATCTTGACATTATACTTAACTGTTTCTCATTATTTCACAAGGTAAATACTTTGCTGGTTTTATTGGTTGGGACTCGGAACTGGAGAGAAACGAACCCGGTGGAGCAGGAGGGGGAAAGAGGGTGACCCCCATAATTAAACAGGCAGATTAGAAAAAAATTGAATTGACAAATTACCAAAATAAAAATAATGAAAAATATGGTTTTCATCATTTTTCATGTTGGGGAAAAAAAACAAACAAACAAAAAAACAGTACCCAACTTGGTCAACAAGAAGTCATGTTTTTTCAACTATATAAAACAATTTTAAATGTAACTATGTTAATGTTTTTGTTTGTTAAATATTATGATTCATAAAAATGAAATTAGGAGAATTTACTAACAAAGAAATTACTAAAATTTATTTTAAAAAATACCTTACCATAGTATACCATACTGAAAATAATGACTCTGGTCATCAAATGCATCCTCAATTATAGAATCACCCATGGGTATTCCTCCAGGAATTAAAGAATGAACAGCAGTGAAGAAAGAACACAGTCCTGAGGAGAGCCTGTGACGAAGAGAACCTGGATGACAGCACACCGTTAATTCTCACACTTTGTAACCGACCTGACAGCTTTGCAGTTGACGTTAGAAAGTTAGCCCAATAAATGTCCTCTTGGCATTTATACTTGGCATTTATATGTTTGTTTGAGTGGAGCTGAAGTGGTGTGGTATTTAAATAGCGCTGCAGATCAAATCTGCCTGTAGTCAACTTCTGGGAGCAGAACAATAGTCTAAAGAGGAAGTGTGTCCCAAATACAACTCTTACTACAAAGTTTGACCTCACAGGTGTAACTTTTTTAGATATTTTTATTAAACATTCAGCAATAGTTATTCCATGTATGCTTGTAAAAACAGGCGGGCTTTCAGACTCTGGTTTGCTGCTCTTTCATTTTGGTGAGTGCCACTGCATGAAGACATCGTTGCAAACATTGAGATGTGTGCAACTGACTGAAGCAACCGACCACACCCCCTAAAACCAGCCCACATGAGTGATTTGTTTTCCAGATGTGTTTAAAAAAAGTGGAAAATGTTGCACTTTTGGCTTTCTGTACCTGATTGTGCTTCTGCCATGAGTCGCTATTCGTGAGGAAAGAAACTGAATGTAAACAAAATATTCACCTGTGCTGATGTGATGAAACTGAGAGAAACTAGGAGACAAGACAGAAAGGAGAGGAGAGGAAAAGGGTAAGAAATGAAGAGGGTGGGTTTAGAGATGTGAATGGCCCAGCCCAATGACAGAAAATGATCAAATGACACTGTTTTGGGCCGATTGCCTAACATAAAAAATGTATCAGTCCAATAGTGCAAAAGCCCACCAGGGAAATGCCAGTATGCCTGACTTCTGGTCCAAATTGGCTGTGTAAAAAGGTCAAATGGCAACCATTTTTTACACTTCAAGGCCCTTACAGGAGATACATAGTATTTAAAACATCAACAAAAGAAAAAAAAATCCTCCAGACAAATAAGATTTAGTAATTCCATGACATGCAGTGTAAATAAAGCTGACACCTCAGCTATAAAATAAATGATCATTTCAAAAGTCTTTCTAGTTTATAATGTGTTTTATTATAAGTTGTGTAAAAAACAAAATTTATTTCATTTTACAACTTTTAGCACTTAGAAGGATGTCTTATTGTTATGCAAAAACTGGCTTTTGTGACAGATAAACAGGTATGAACATAGAGATGTCTTTGGAATGCAGTAGACAGATGTCACCACAAAGGCCTGGACCCTGGAGAGGAGGTGACAACAGAGGTGGGGGGGCAATGAATTGACTGTGCTCTTTGAAAGCCCATAGACGAGACCTGGAGTATAGTGAGAGAGGAAAGGAAGGAGTTATCTTAAAGCACTGCTGTCTGTAAAATAATAACTAAATCCTGTAAAAACATTACTTGTTGCCTTGGAGCCACATGATGCCTTGCAGAAATATTCCTAGTCACTGATTTTTTTTTCAATATTTTTTCACATTACAACTACAGTTTTTGATGTGTTTCAAGGATTTTATGTATTGACCAACACAACGTGCAAGTGTTACAAGATTGTGAAGGATTGTGAAACTGCCCCAGGGCAGCTGTGGCTACAATCCAGCATCTTGCCATCATCCGCGTGTGAATGTGTGTGTGAATGGGAATGACTGATGTCATTGTAAAGTGACTTTGAGTGTCCTAATAAAGTGCTATATACATCTGATGTCATTTCATTTCATATTGATGGTAGTGCACAGAAAACACCAGATTAATTTCAGTTTCTTTATACAGTGCCAATACACAACAAATATGATGTCAAGGGACCTTACAGATAGATTAGATTGATGTTAAGAAATATCTAATCAAATAAATCCAACTATATATGCAGATTCAAATTCAGTTACATCCATTCCTGTTCAGTTCTTGTTAAGGTGATAAACTACGATCAAAGTATTATAAACTGAAATTCAAGACAAAATCAGTTGACAAAACTAGTAAAACGGTATCTAATCA
Organism: Anableps anableps; assembly: GCA_014839685.1. NCBI lineage: Eukaryota > Metazoa > Chordata > Actinopteri > Cyprinodontiformes > Anablepidae > Anableps > Anableps anableps. The sequence continues at coordinate 2,112,151 of CM026067.1, read as the reverse complement.
ACGAAGCCCAGTCAATTAAATGGAATCATTCACTTGCAGCAACCCCTTCTGATGAGTAAGCATGTGGTGACAGGAGAAAAATATGACCTAACCCTTTTCACAGGAAGAAATGTCCAGCAGCAAACAGCTCAGTATGCTTTAAACCAGGGGTTCCCAAACTTTTCCATGCTGTGGTCCCCCAAACAGCATTAGCTTCTGGCCAGGAACCCCCTTTGCAAACTCACAGACAATGCTACAAAATATGTAAAGAAACATTGACTTTTAGAAAGTTTATTTCTCATTTTTTGTAACTATTGAATGATTCTTATGTTCTTTTAGCATAAATGCTGTCTCATATCTTCTGGTTTTAGTTGGCCAGGAGTTCTTAGGGTTTTCTACAGCACTAATCCTCCATGAAAGAGATGCTGGACAGTCGTTTTCTTGACAGAAACTTTTACATTTCACACTTGCTTGAGGAGCAAAGCAGCTCGATGAATTTGATAATCAGCCAGTCAGAAAGATGAGCATGGCACATAACATTTCAATGACTTATCTTAACTTATATTTAAGCTCAAGCAGCTAAGTGCTGCGAAGGCATATTGTAATCATAGCGTTTCTTATTACTGTGATTCTCGACATGTTTGAGGTGCTAATTTGGAGGCCTAAACATATATGAAAACTCACCAAATTTCACCCAAAATTGTCCTCCAAATGAAATTTTTGTATTTTAATGGAATCAAAAGTGGGCGTGGCCAAACGACTCTACAGCGCCCCCTAATGTGAGATAGATCAACTGGGAAATCCGAGAGAGCTGAAACTTTTGGAGTCCTCTGAACAAGTGATTGTCTACTATGGGTGTGCCAAAAAATAAGTTCACATAAGAATCGTGATTTTCATTTTCTACGATTCAGAATCAATATAAAATATCCCAAACTCAATTAAAAAAAAATAAAAAACAAAACAAATCCACTGGCAGTCAGTGTCCATTTTGTAATTATCCAAGATGTCGTGATGTCACTGCGCAGCCGGTTCTGAAATACATGCATGTGCGGAAACCAGCACAACAAATAGGAAACCATTTAAAAATGGAGAGAAGTAAGATTTAATCTACCCTGTCTGCGTTAAAGGCAAAGATGTGGCCTCATTTTGGTTTTTAGCGAATTCCTGGGAAGACCAAGCTTTATATGAGCTTTACTGTGTCCAAGGCTTGCAAAATGAAGATCAAGCACTTCGGGAACACCACAAATGTGCAGGCTCACATTACCAGGCATCACCCAGAGTAGAGTCAGCCACCAGCAGCAGACCAGTGCACACTGCAGTGCTTCCCCAAACTGTCTGCCAATTCCAAGTGGGAAAAAAAATTAACCAGGTTTGTTGCCTGCTTCATTGCCAAAGACTTACGGCCTTTATGTGTGGGGGAGAACGAGGGTTTCATCTACATGCTGCAAACAGCAGAGCCAAGGTACACCATACCATCACGCAAGTTTTTCACTGAGATAGCTGTGCCACAGCTTAGAAACGTCATTGAGTCATCTAAGGCTTTGGGTCTCCAGCACACCACAGAGATGGATCAAGAATCCAGAAATACATCTTAAGTTTAATCTCTTACCTCAGTTAGGTCAGTGTTCATGATTTAACAATAAGAAACTGGACAAAAAAGGGCCAAACCTACTTCTAACCAAAAAGAACATGATGGCCTAGCCACATTAAAAAAAATTAAAATAAATAAAAAATAAAAAAAATAAAAAAATTTGACTTTTGGAAAGTGCTCTGTAGACCATTGAGACAAAAATGACATTTTTGGTTCCACACCTTTAACATGGTGTCACCTGGTGTACAGGTGGGGGTTCTGTTAAGTCTGGTGTGAAGCTTAAACGACTTTTCATATCATACTGAGTGTCTGTCTCCAGCGGTCATTGAGCGAGAGGTAAGGACTAACCTGGACTAAACCATAACACAAAAGCAGAATACATTTTCAAGAACAAACACTTTTCTCAGCACTGTAGGTATAGCTCACATTTTCTGTCATTTCCTGAATAGCTTTAACTGTGATATTGGCTTTGTAGACTAGATAGTAAATGAATAACTGTTGAAAAGTTACAAGAAATTGTTTGTGATACTTCATCATGTCGAGAGAGAGGTGCAGGGTCCTTCTAGTACAAGAGACAGGAAAGTCAGCAATGGCAACTACCTTTGTTTCCACAGAACCTTTTAGTCTTCAACCTACCTTTCTACCCAGGAAGTTACAGTAGCTTTCCCAAAGCCACGCTTTGCAAGATTTAATGTGAGGGATGAATCTGTGATCACTTGTTTGTCAGTAACTATGACATAAATAATTGCCATTTTTGTCAATGAGTAAAAATGAGACTAACCCATAGCAAAGAAATGTAATCAGATTATGTAATTTTAGCTAGAAAATTTGCCAGTTAGACTTAGCCATGATTATATGCATGTCGCAGAAGTAGAGGTCACATGTCTCTGCTGGTGATTCACCCTGCAGTTTACAGGGAGTATCTCCTAGAACTATGCAAAACAAAGTCGACACTGGGAAAAAATATGGTTAATGGCCTGTGCTTCTATTGCACTTTATGAACTCCAGAGGACCCCAGAGCGCCTTACTTATTCAGTCATTCACGAACACAATCACATGCTAACAGTGACAAGCTACTGGATAGTAGCCAAAGCTGTTCTGGGGTCTAACAGAGGCAAGGCTGCCATGCACCTGCACCACTATGCCCTCTGACTACCAACAGCAGGCAAGGTGGGTGAAGTGTCTTACCCAAAGATACAACAATGGAGATGGGACAGAACAATGGAGACGGACACAGCGGGGGCTCGAGCCAGCAACCCACCAATTACACGACAAACTCCTGCCACCATCGCCTCATCTTTTGCCCGTAGGACATATGGAAGTATTTTACAAGTTTGGAGCAACAGAACTGGTGGAAACTCTACTAATTTGAAAAGATGTCAGGAAGGAGGCTGACTTGGGACAGCTGGTCACACTGTAAATCCAAACAGTCTAAAGGTCCAGTCAGTAGAACAGGGCCTCCTTTGGTAACTAGTCCTCTTAATGTACTGTTTCTCACATTTCCTGTTAGCTTCATGCTCTTCAGCTGTCAGGAGAGTAGCTGGTAGTTATTAGCTCCATGAAGCCCTATGCCTTGTTTCCACTGAGTGTTACGAAATGGGTCAGTGAAGTTTGGTACACTATTTTATGGTCCAGCATATTCAGGAGAGTGTTTCCACCGCCTGGTAGACTCCGACTGGGCAGGTGAGTTTAAACCCAAATGTCTGATGCGATTGTATGTCTCATGCTTGGCGGCTCAGAACGGGTTGGTTGAATGGTCTGCTTTTACAACGGAAACAGACCAACCCGTGCTGCACTGCTCAGTGGAAACATAGCATCAGGATAGCTTTACTGCTGTGATATTACAGTGGTTATCCTCCAATAACCTGATTTGTAAAAGAATGACTTAAATATTTAATAATTACAGTAGGTGTTAAAATTTACATTTTCTGTCTTGTCAGTAACATGCATTATTAGGATTTCTACAAAACCATTACCTCTTGCCACAGAGATTCTACTACTTTTCAGTTGATTTATTTATTTATGATAACTGTTTATCAAACATCTGCTTTAAATATTTCAACCTCCTTTACGGACTCTGAGCACATTAAAAAGATTTATGAGGGGGTTTTGATGCTACTGTCAGCAAATGAAAACACAGTGACTCTCTTAAATAATGGGAGATGCTAAAGCCAAACAGCTATAGCTGAGCCTGCCTATGTCTCCTTGGATGACTGTCAATAGACGGTTGCTTGAATCAACAGAGCCTCTCTTTCACTACTGAAGCTTGTAATTGGGCATGCATTGGAGGACAGATGTGCAACAAGTGTTTTAGTGTTGCTTCCGCTCCACACACACACACAGATGGACAGATTGACCTGTTGTTAATCAGGCACATGACAACATGATGCTTTTCTGTTCCCCACAAATGGCTGGGTGACTTTGCATGTGTGTTTTCTACAGTGTGGTGTGCAGTCTGGCACACTGCAGAACAGATGTAGATTCAACAAGCCTGACCTTCCCGCCAAACTGACTCCTACTGTGAGCATTCCCACCCCCAATGCACATACACAAAAACATCCAGCTAACATACACACCCCCTCATCACTCTCCCGCCAATGGCCATAACCTCTGCACGCACATTCACAGAAACACAAGCTTGGAGTGTGTGTTTCATGTCAATTCCCAGATCCCTTGTATGGACACAAAGTGGCCTTGTGTTAGGCACATGGCAGACCCATCTGTGTGTGTGTGTGTGTGTGTGTGGGTGTGTGTGTGTGTGTGTGTGTGTGTGTGTGTGTGTGTGTGTGTGTACATGTGGAGATCAGGCAGGTGCTTCTTTTGTCTCAGAGACAGTAGCGCTTATCCAGACAATAGTGCAGAACGGACAGTTGCCCTCAACACAATATTACAGCCTATCAGCCCTGTGGCCTGCGGCATGCTGCCTTGTCATATTGCCGGGGACCCTTCAGCAGACAAACAGGATGGCTGGCAAGTACACTTTGGAGAATTTGTGCATTTGTAATTGAGTAGCAACTGATCCAATAAACTGAAGGGTTGAGGACCAGAGAAGTGCAGCTGCAGGTCAGTCCTGTATCTGCACTTCTCTGGTATGTTTGTTTACAGGTATTAGGTAACATGAATCAGATTGCTTTCATGAAAGTGTGGATGGTGGAATAAGTTCAAAGACGGCAGACAATGTGAACAGCAAATTAGAGTATATCATGTTAGGCAGTGGTGTCCAAAGTCATGCCTCAAGGCCTGGCATCCTGTATTTTTTGGTTCTCTCTCTGGTGGTACCGACAACCTCCTCAACAGGGAAATGTTCTGCAAAGGTTTTGCTAACGAGCCATCATTTGACCCAGGTGTGCTGAATCAGGCAGAGAACTGAAATACGCAGGGTCCTGGCCCTTGAGGACCGACTTTGGACACCACTGCTGTAAGGTCTAACGGTACTGAGCAGTCAAGGGAAGACAGTTCACCGGATGTACCGGGACTTTTCCCAGTGGGCTGGTGCGGCCTTAGAAAAAAAAATAAATAAAAATGTATTAATTAATATAGCTGGCCTCCACACCAGTCAGTGGCGGTAATACACCAATTCGTTGCTTGCCAACCCCCAAAAAAACACTGAAGAAGAAGAAGACAAGAAAAGGACTCAGCAGTGCAAAATGGAGGAGAAATGTAAGGGAGGAGCACAAAAATTAAGAGACAAGAAAAGGCATGCCCTACAAACAGATGCGGCCAAATGTCAGAAACTGATGGACATATTTTCTTCGGGTGCAACATCATCATCATCCTCAGCAGCACCTGCAGCTTTCAGGTTAACATCTGGAGGACAAAGTGACCGATGTGGTAGATTAACTGGTGGCAAAATTAACTGGTTGAAATGTATGCGCAACGCAGATGTTTTAAAAATTGTATGGTGGCTGTGCCAATGCCTGTTAAAAATGCTGCCTATTTAAAGAAACTGTTCACAAAACTTTATGAATCCCATTTGACGCATATATTTCTAATGTTACATGAAAATTATGTTTCAAATCAATTATGTCTACAGAGCAGCATTCATTATGCTTCGAGAACACCGCCGTAGAGCATAACCAGATCAATTAGCAACATAGTATATACCGTTCACATCCAGGTCCACCAGAATAAATGAATTTAAACTCCAAGGATGCATGAATAGCCATAATGTTAACTTAAGTGGACAGTCTCTACTTTTTGTAACCAGTACTGATCAGAAAAAAACTATAGTTGGCACCCATTTTCCAAAACATTGGCAGCAAATGAATCTCTATTTTTTTTTTATATCATAAAATAAACAGGTCTCAGACGAAAATCTTAACTGGACTCGTACCAACGTTAGATGAATGTCTCGGTATAAAAACGCTGCCCTAACTACTAACCATTAGAATATCTCCGCATACAGGTAACGGTCTCCTTTAGGTGTTATGATTCTCAACTAACCAACACCTTGTGCTTTAACAAGCAGACCCAGATCATCCGGTGACACTTTCAGACTCTCAGTTTGTGTGAATATTTTGACCTAATTCTGATGTAAAAGTATAGAAGATAATAGAGGGTTTTTTTTCAGCATTGTCTCTTACAGCTGAGTACTAGGGTCACTTGATGAAAAGAACAAAGAGGATTTATGTTTAAAGTTGAATTACGAAAAAAAAAAAAAAAAAAATCAACACTAAGGAGGAAACAAAACTGCCACAAGGACCTGTGGTAGCCATGTCTTCGATAAATGAGTTCGGAAATCAGTAACAAAAAAATTCTCTTTAAACATATTGATCATTTGAAAACATGTATCAGATCTTTGCTTAGTCAGCAAAGATCTGATACATATTAGACATGCTTGGAAACAACACAGCAGCTTCAGCATTTCGCCACTCCACAAAATATCACAACTTTATTCTCTAAATATTTTTGAACTTTTCAAGCTGAAACAAGTTCAACATTTTCCTCCTCATTTTCTCATGTTCTTGGGATCACATTTCAAGCTTTTCTCACATTTTGTTGATATAACAAATAACAAAATTATGCCACAAACTTTATAGTTGTTTTCTGAGAGACCCTGATGCCCTGTTTACATGTCAACATTTTCTGGTGAAATCTGTGAATGCTTTCTCTGACAACGGTACAATTTGAGAACGAGTTCCAAAGTGCAATGGTTCAAAAACGTCCCCGTGTCCATTGTCTTGAAACAGAAAAAAATAGATCTTTTCTTTCAGGGAATCCTTGGCTCATGCGCATTATGACAGCAAACAGCAGAAACTAATGCACATGTGCACAACATAAAGGATTCCTACAATTTTAAAACCTGCAGAAGAAGAAAATATCAGCAATGGCGGGTAGCAAAATACTGTTTGTGCTGCTGACTCTTCTGCTCCAACATGGCTCATTTTCTACCCATTTACTTCAACCATCGGAAACGGATTTCATACAGCTCCACTCTGTTACTGAATGGATATGAACGAAGGAGAAACACGGCAAGGTGCTACTGGACACTGCCTGGGAGGACAAGCCAGTGGTGGGATGATTTTGTAAACAACGTAGTGGATGAGAAAAAATGGAGGGAGAACTTTCGTTTGTTGAAACCATCCCTTGTCGCTTTGAGTGAGGAACCTCGTCCCTACATCGAAGTTGAACGGACAACCATGAGATCACCAATTGGTGTCTTGAAAAAGGTGACCTGTATGCTTTATTATTTAAGTGATGAGGGAAGAATCCAAAGACAGCCAACGCTTTTGGTTTGTCATGAGCTGCTGTGTCTGGTATCATCAGGAAAACCTGTTATGCTGTCTCTGTTAACCTGGGTCCAAAGTACATTCGGTTGTTACCTTTCACCGAGCCTGAAGTCCAAGCACTGGCCACTAGATTTGAAAATGCCCATTGTATGCAGCAGTGTGTAGGAGCCATAGATGGGACACATATTGAAATAAAACAACCCTCAAGTAACTCCACAGACTTCCTAAATAGAAAAGGAAAGTATTCTCTAAATGTGCAAGCTGTGTGTGACTATAAGTATGGATTCATGGATGTTGTTATTAAGTGGCCTGGGAGTCTTCATGATGCTGACATATTTGCTAATTCCAAAGTAAACAGATACCTCAAGAGTGGAAAAATCCCTTCACTGCAGTGGCAAATTGTGGATGATGAGGAGCCAATTCCAGTTTTTCTTTTGTGGGACGCTGCCTACCCATTATTGCCTTATTTATTGAAAGAATATTCAAATGGTGGCGTAACTCCACAGGAACAATATTTTGGACTCTGTGTAAAGCATGCATGGTAACTGAATGTGCCTTTAGTTGGCTCAAGGCCAGATTTGCATATCTGAGGCGACCCACGGACATAAACATTAACGATCTGCCGCATGTGATGTATGCATACTTTGTACTTCACAACCACTGTGAACCTTGTAAAGAAGGTGTGGATGAGCACCATGTTAGTAGCGTCATACTATCCAACAGACACCAATGAAAATGCTGGGAAAAGAGTTAGAAGAGTTGTCACCAAATAACTGGATCCTTAAAACTTACCTTATAAGATAACACTTCTGTAGTTTAGGGTCAATATCACAGACAGTTAAAGTCTGATTTCTGCCTTACAATTTCTTGAAACCTATAAATAATATTATAGAATGTTTTTGTTGTTGTCTTAATGACATCAAAACAACATTTACTGGTCAACTTGCACCCATTAAGCATTATGGTGTTAACTGTTACTTTTTTCAGGGTTCTGATTGTAAACTATGCCACCCAGATTAATCATTTTAAATGTTTTCCACATAAAGTGTGACATTTATCCTGCACAATAACAAATTCATTAGAAAAAAAAATGTAACTTCTTGTGTCAGTGTCCACCTTATGATGTTATTTTTCAGCAACACAGCAATTTAGCATAAGAATTAACAAATTAATTATGAGGAAAAACAACTAGAAATCCTGAAGTTGGCTTCTGATTGTAGCTCCTGATTCAAGAGAGCACAATTCAACCACAATTTTCAATGTCGTGAGCATTTTCAGTCTGCTCTAATTCAAAAACTACAATACATAGGCTCTGTAAACTTGAATTGGATTATTCTGCACTACTTTTTGAGTTGCACCAGTTCTAATGTGAACCAGATGCAAAAAAATGGACTAATGTCGGCCTACATTGAACTTTAACATATCAAATAAAGATTTCAAGGATCACAAACTGGGTTTAAAAGATTATGCTATGCTGTTAGTTTAAGAACAAAGTTTGAAGTGTGTAGATATTCTAGTTTTTAAACTAGAACAGATTAAAGATGCTTAAGGTAGCAAAAAATAAGGTGGAATAGCCCTTTAACTGTTTCCCAAATTGGAAGCTACAATCAGAAGCCAACTATAGCTTTAGCTAGTCCAGGAGTTACCCAGAGAGGGATGTGGACAAGAAATGTCAACACAGTCTGAGAAATCAGAAGGTTCTTTGAGATGCACAGTTGACAAAAAGAAGAAACTGTTCTGCATATGCAACAAAATGGAAATCCTTGTTGCCTGGACCAACATAGACTTAGACGACTATGAGAAAATGGTAAATGGCCTGTACTTACACGGCACTTTATCAAATCCAGAGGGCCCCAAAGTGCTTTACACTACATTCAGTCATTCACCCATTCACTCACACACTGATGAACACCAAATTACTAAACAATAATTTGTACTCAGTTGAAGCATGTCCCTTCTGGATCTCTCAACTCCTTTGATTGACACACTGAAGGTGGTGATGAACTTCGTGAGACCGAAGGGGGGTTTCCTTGGTGCCAGGGTAAAAATCAGCTGTTTCGACGCCAAATTTCAGGGCGCTGGTATCCGCTGAACCCCCTCCCAATTTTTTCTCACACAGCTCAAAGAAAATTAGCATGACACGTCCTTGTCCACTCCGACGCCCGGAGTCCACAGCATGCATGTATTTTCCACAGACGGCTTTCAGTTTGGACATCACCTGGGCTTTTGTTATGGCGGTCTTCTCATGAGGGAAGTCTTTTCCATCTGCTCCCCAATTAGCCAGATAGTGCTCCAGATAATCTTATATATATCCACGTACTTCGACTGGCATAATTCCCAGTCAATGTACGCTTGAAAATTGGCGGTTTTATAAATAAAAGTCACCCTACACAACAGTTGAACCTCGTCGTCTGTCCAAAGAAACACTTTATTCTCTGCCATCTCAACCGTTGCAGTAGCTTTCAGGTAGAAAGTTTGTTTTACGCATGCGCAAGTTGAGTTTCAAAGAACATAGCATCATCTAGTGGCGCGGCTAGGGAATTACACTTTTTTCATGTCTACTGTTGCAGTGTAAATGAAGATTGTAATTAAATTGTAATTAGAACGTTGTCTTGTAAATGTGTTAATTGAAACGGGAAAAAAAATCCTGTTTTCAATGGATCATTATCTTGTAAACAGAACCTGATACACTTTCATATCCTCATATCCATAAGGTGTGACATAAAGTGTTTGAAAAAAAAACAAAACAACAAGTTGATTATTTGCTATTGTTTCGGTCGATATGTAATTTAAATGTCATACAATATGAGGGAGATACGAGAAATAATAAAGCCAGTCATTCTTTTTAAACCTTTTATTTTATTTCCCATGGTTCAACATTTATGTTGGCTTTCAGACTTTCATAGGTTAATGAGCATTTTGGGATCTGTTTCATGGCATCTTGAGTTATAATTTGACCTTCTTTTGACAATTTTCAGGCTCTGAAACAATATATAAAAACAATATATAAAACCAGGACAAGTTCTCTGTAATTTACAAGCTCTACAAATAATTTACAAGTTTTGCAGATATTATTTCAAAAAAGGCAACATGCAATATTACAGCAATAAAAGTCTTTCTGGTGAATTATTCTTGAGATCTTAATAGATAACTTATGGAATCAGATAGTATTTTGCAAAGATTTGTAGTTCCTTAAGTTGAAATCGCATTGTTTATTTCCTGGTTCAGTAAAGTGGTCCAAAGAAGCCACGCCCACAAAAAACATCTGTCTCTCCCAGCTGCCACCACAAGTTAATCTCGCCACCAGTTGATCTATCACACCGGGAGGAGGATGCCAATGTGATGACATCATTTTTCAAGCTTGGTAAACTTTTAGCACAACACATTTAGGATAGTTTTGCTGTAAAAACAAACATTATTATCTTTTTTTCAGAATATCTGAGAAATATTCAAAACGGGGTATTCTGAGAATGTTAAAGGGAATGATCTTGCAAACATAATAAAAAAAAAAAAAATTAAAGCTGAAAACAGCATTGGGCGGCCCTCGCAGCTCAGCACCACTCCGGCTTTATGACCAAGGGAGCTCTGGCACCCCCACCCCGACACTGTCATCAATGCTCTCACGCTGTACCTGCACCTGTCTACTCCCCCTGGTGTTTGAACCAGGGGTCCAAGAGACTTTTTCATAGGTCCTGAGATGATACACATATGTGTCAAATTTAATGATTGTCGGTCAAAGTATAGCCTTGGGGTGATTTTTTTTAAAGATTTCTGGGGGGCGCTGTAGCGGGATTAGGCCATGCCCACAAAGTATTGGACTGCATTTCTGTTGGGGGTGGATTAGGATCAATCATAGTGAGTTTGGTGCAGATCGGCTAAAATATGTGGAATTTAGAGCCAAACGTATGGCAACGGTGTGACGTCTGACTTCGTCGCACCGCCACAGCCACGCCCTCCAACAAAAACTCTTAGTGCTTTAAAGCAAGTGAGACCAACTTTTTATCTGACACAAGATCATTTTGATTAGGTCAAGGGGGTCAAAGATAGAACTTTCAAAGAAAAAAAATTGACTTCCTGTTCTGAAGGGTGCGAGGCTTTGATGACGTCAACATATGACCACATAGCATCGTCAAGCATCCATTGTGGATGACTCACATAAAGTATGGTGCCAATTCACCTTTTAATGTGAAATTTATAGCGGTTCGAAATTCATGGCGAATAGGCCAACTTTGAGACCTGGTCCCGCCCCTCTAACATGCTCCAAAACTCAAGATTTTGATAACTTTTTCTTCTACATCCCTTACTTGCACACTGACCAAGTTTAAAGCCAATAGCTCAAAAGCCCTAGGAGGAGTTCAAAAACGGCCAAAATTGACCCTTTTACCCAAAATGGCTGACTTCCTGTTGGATTTAGGGTATAACTCCAAGACACTTTTTTTCTCGTTTCAGGGGGATGTACCATGTATGTACCATGTTTGAGCTCTGTAGGATTTATCAGTTGGTCTATCTCACATTAGGGGGCGCTGTAGAGTCGTTTGGCCACGCCCACTTTTAATTCCATTAAAATACTAACATTTCAGTTGGGGGACAATTTTGGGTGACGTTTGGTGAGTTTTCAAATCTGTTTAGGCCTCCAAATTAGCATTTCTTGTGTGTCAAGAATCATAATAAAAAACATTATGATTACAACAGGCCTTCGCAGCACGTAGCTGCTCGGGCCTAAAAATAAAATGCAACATGAGATCCCTTTGCTATTGGAAATTTCACTTTTTTTTTTTTTTTTTTTTTTTTTTTTTTGTGTCCTGTCCAGCTGGCATTCAGAATTGTCATCTGAATGTCAAGGTAATGCCCAACAGATTTGCTTTTACAAGCGGAGCACTACGGCTTTCGCCATGATGTTCCCCTTGGTATATATATGAAACTTTATTAAAAATTGTTTTGGGTTTATTCCAAATGTAATGGACACAAAGACAAGAAAAATAAAAAAAAATGGGAAAGGGGAGGAGAGAAAGATGAAGGAAAGGTTTAAGGAGAAAAAAGGAGATGGAAGCAGAGGAGAGAGGAAATAAAAAAAAGCATAGAGATAAAATAAGTCAACACCATTAAAGTCTGCCTTGAGACCTGTGGAAAGAGAAAACAAAACAGAGAATCCACAACAACAAACAGCATATGCATATATAATAATAACAATTATAACTTCATCTTGTGCTACCTTGTACACAGTACAAGGTACATCCCAAGGTACATCCCTACAACCTCCAGCCAAGCAGGAGGTTGTAGGGATGCCCTGGATGTTGGAACCACCAACATCCAGGGCAGTCAAGCAACAACAATAGAGCCAGGCCAATCAGCAGCCTCCACACCCCCGGGCCAATGCCACAGAGACAGCGACACCCACATTCCACCATACATCTGCAGAGACACAGCGAGTACCCCCAGAATAAACAAGCCAACCCATGCCCCGGCATGGGGGTGTGAAGGCCGTGCAACCACAAGACCCAGCGATGCCAGCCCTGCCACAGCCACACACGATGGCCAGAGCAGCACCACCCAGGACAACCACCTCATCACCGTGGCCGCCATGCAGCTGAGGGCAAGAAGCGACAAGGGCACCCCAAAGCAAAAACTGCGTGCAAAGTCCACACCCCAAGATGCATCCCACCAGCCCTGTAAAGCAGAGCCCCCCCCACGAAAGCACACCCCACGGAATAAAAGAGACCTGCAACATTCACGCCCAGGGTTACATGCCCAACATCCATACCCCAGCCAGAAACAGCACCCTGGAAAAACCCACACCAAGGCCCGCTTGGAGCAAAAGGCCCACAGAGTGTAAACCAAAACCCACCGAGAAGTTGAGACCATTCCACCCAAAACCATCCAGGTCAGTCAGCTTGCAGAAGCCACGCAGATCCCCAGACCTCGCCTCCAGACGGAACCGGAGCCGCCATATACCAAAACCCCAAGGCGACTTGGAATCTGAACCAGGTCCACCCGAAGGACACCCAGTCCCTACCCAGGGCTGTCTACCTAGCTCCCACCCCAGAGGAAAAGCTACCCTCAACCTAACATTTGGACAACTCTCAGACCACATAAGACACCCAGGTTGAGTTCACCCCTCCCCCGGACCACTCCCCCCCACCTGCAGAGTGGCCTCCCTGATGGGAGAGCACCTGCAAAGAGATGGCAAAGATACCTCCCCCCAGCTTAGGACATCCCAAGGCCCACCAATGCACCGAGAGCCCCTACGCCAGGGCCAGGCATCGGTGCACACACCGGCCCAAAACCCCGGCAACTTACCGGCCAAGACCCAAGTGTTCCAGGCCCAACCGGTACCCCAGCCTGGGTGCAACACACCCCCAGAAAACCGAGTCCCAGAGCCCACCCCAAACCCATGCAGGAGCAGCCCGGCCACCATGTCAGTAACCTATGTCCGTCAGTGCAGACTGCCAAGAAGCGCGCAAGAAGCCACCAGAAGTCATCACCCAGAACCACCAAGACCCCTTCCCAGGTGGAGGCCACAGCCCCCTGCCCAAGACCCCCCACGGCCCATGCCCCAGACCCCGACACCCTCCTCACCAGTCACAATGCCCCACAGGGTGAAATCAAAGGCCGCCCCCACCCCCACTATGTGATGGAACCAATCAAAGGAGCCCAGAGAGATTGATCTAATGTGGAGGCAGAAATTGTCTCAAGGCTGATATGATCCAACAAAAGGTCTCTATACTGGTTAATACTAAGAGTATTTTTATTTTTCCAGTTTATGAGTATAGTTTTCTTTGCGATACACAAGGCAGTACAAATCATGTGAACTGACTTTGTGTCCACGGTGACATCATCTAAATGGGGTCGTAAGCAAACTGACGGAGAGGGTGGGATTTTACATTTCAGACACTTTGATAAGTCCTCACATATCCGGTGCCAGAACCTCTGAACAGGTGGACAGAACCAAACTGTGTGGATGTAATTGTCAGATATATTGCCTGTGCACTGCGAGCAGGTGCTAGATGATGCAAAACCCATCCTGAACATCTATTGAGCTGTACAGTGTACTCTGTGAAAGATTTTGTATTGTATCAATTGTAAATTAGGGTTTCTAATCATTTTAAAAGTTCTTAAGCATATCTGGTACCAGAGGTTTTGGTCAAAGTTGACTGACAAATCCATCTCCCATTTCACAATGGGAAGGGATAACGATTCGTCTATGTTAGACAATGTCCTGTACATTTTTGATAGTAATTTGGGAGGTTTAAGATTAAGGAACTCTAATACCCTTGATGGTGTTTCCAACCTTGTTTTATTGAGCTTAAATTTATTTTTTATTATAGATTTAATTTGTTGATATTCCAAAAATTTAGTCTCATCAATCCCATATTGTATTATTAATCTGTTAAATGGGATAAAGTCTACCTCCTCATATATGTGTTCCAGGTATTTGATTTCTTTACACCTCCAACCTGGGTAGTTTATCATATTGTTTTGTTGTAGGATGTCAGGGTTGTTCCAGATGGGTGTACGTCTGCATGGGATTAGTGAAGACTCTATCATTTTAAGAAACTCCCACCATGCTGTCAGAGAGGAGCTAACATCGATGCTTTTAAAGCAAACCTGTAGGTTTATGTTTGAGCTAATGAATCGAAGGTCCAAAATCATTATATTGCTGCATAGTGTCTGTTCTACGTCTAACCAGGATTCATCAAGGAGGTTATGTTTTAGCCATCTTGAGACGTATTATAGCCTATTGCTAAGAAGCAATGATAAAAGTTGGGCAGCTGTAGTCCTCCTTTATCTTTGGTCTTCTGTAGTGTTTTTAAGCTAATACGTGGGGGTTTATCTTTCCAAAGAAATTTAGAGATAAAGGAGTTCAGGAATCTAAACCCTGATGATGGTTTATTTGGAATCATTGAGAATAAGTAATTTATTCTAGCAAAACCATCATTTTTACTGAAGCTACCCTTCCCACGAGAGATATGGGTAGAGATTTCCATCTTGCAAGATCATCCTCAACTTTCTTTAAAAGGGGGATGTGGTTTAGTTTTGTTAAATCTACCAGTCTAAGAGAAACATTGATACCCAAATATGTAATATTTCCTGACTGTAGTTGTGTAGTAAGGGAATTGTTGAAAGAACAATTAATTGGAAGAACTGCAGATTTTAGCCAATTTATAGAATAATCTGAAACTCTTGAGAAGGAGTTTATCAACTCAGTAACCTGAGAGAGGGAGGTTTGTGAATGCTGGAGAAAAAGTAATACATGAGCATAAAAGCTGATTTTATGTTCTATGTTCTGGCATTTTATACCTTTAATATCTGTAGTTTGCCTGATCACTGCATCTAGAGGTTTGATGAAAATAGCAAACAGTGAGGAGGAAAATGGGCATCCCTGCCTGGTGCCCCTCTGAAGACAAAAGCTAGAATATATTTGGTAATTTGTCCTGATACATGCTGTTGGGGAACTGTATAATATTTTTAGCCAGTTTATAAAATGGCTTCCAAAACAAAAATTTATGCAAAGTTGCAAATAAGAATTTCCAGTTTACTCTGTCAAAAGCTTTTTCAGCATCTAGAGACAGTATTGCAGTTTCAATGCTTTTACTGTATGTATTATGAGAGGAGTTACCTTCTCTAATCGTTTTGAGAGGGTTGAAATCAACATTGATAAGGCATATGGAACGATAACTGGTAGGGAATACAGGGTCCTTGCCTGGTTTTAACAGGAGACTAATGTTGGCAGAATTCATATTTTTGGGAAGTCTGCCATTTTCTTCAGTTTCCTGTAGCATTCTGTGAAATGTTGGTGCCAGGGTATTCCAAAATTCTTTGTAGAACTGCTGGAAATCCATCTGGACCTGGAGCCTTGTTATTGGGCATGCTTTGGAGGGCTTCCTGGAGTTCAGCTGATGTCAGTGGTGAATCCAGCCTCACTGCTTGACTACCTAATAATTTAGGAAGTGATACTTTATCCAGAAATTGATCAATATCCTTATCTGATGGGTTTATCTGGGGTGAGTATAAAGCTTTGTCAAAATCGCTGAAAATGCTGTTTATTCTTTCAGGATCATAAACTGTATTCCCAGTCGGGTCCTTAACACCAGATATTGTTGTTTTTTCCTTATTTATTTTGAGCTGGTTAGATAGAAAGCTACCTGATTTGTTACCATGTTCAAAATTTTCAATTCGAAGTCTTTGTAGTAAGAATTGAGTTTTTGGTTGATAATTTCATTTAATTCCAGTTTTGCTTTACATATTTTGTCCAGCCTTTCCTCGTCTTGAGAGGCTTCTAACAATTTAATGACTTCTTCTAATTCCTGAATACATTTATTTTCTTTTTTCTTCTTATGTGATGACAATGAGATTATTTTACCTCTCATCACTGCTTTCCCTGCTTCCCAGAGAACAGAAGCTGATGTCCCAGGCAGGTCATTATACTCCAAATATGAAGCCCACACTTCTTTAAAATATTTGATCAAATCTTCATCCTTAAGCAATGATGTATTGAATCTCCAGTTTATACTTTTTGAGATTTCTTTTCTGTTTACTAGAGTTAAAGACAGGAGCGTGATCACTGACAGCTACAGGGTGTATCTCAGTGTCTGAAATGTCAACAACGAGCTGCTGACTAAAAAATAATCCAGACTAGAGTAAGAATGATGAACATGTGAGAAGAAAGTGTACTCTCTATGGTTCGCGTGAAGAGATCGCAATGCATCACAAAGTCCATAATCACTCATGTACTGTTTGACTACATTTATGGATTGCCAACTGTGCTGAGTTCCTGCTGTGCTAAGCCTGTCTACTTCTTCATTTAGACCAAAGTTGAGGTCGCCTCCAAGTAGAAGTGAGCAATCCGAGTGATCAGACAGTACAGACAAAAATTCATGAAAGAAAGAGGTGTTATCAACATTTGGGCCATATATGCTGACAATACATAAATTGTGGTTATGTATAGATAGTTTTACTATTATACATCTACCCTCTGGGTCTGTGACTGTGCCTAGTATTATATAATTAATATTTTGGTGTATAAATATTGCTACTCCCCTTTATGTTGAGTTATAGCAGGCAGAAAACACATTAGGAAACTCAGGTGATTTAAGATCGTCTGCAGTTGTGGCAGATTTATGAATCTCTTCTAATAAGACAACATCTGCCTGAAGTCTTTTAAGCTGGTTGAAGATTCCAAATCTTTTCTGTTGTCTACTGGTTCCACTGACATTCCATGTGACAAACCTTATTGTGCCCATAGTTGTGCATGTGTGGCTAAAGCTGAGCAGTGCATGTCACCATAGAGACAGAAAGACCCAAATAAAATCATAGTTAGTGCTTGAGGTTGCCCAGTTAAAAGTTCAGATGCAGTGATATAGAAAAGGGAAAGGTATAAGAAAATTAAGAAGGTGCTGGGTGTGAGAGAAGATGAAAGATATAAGGTTGTCTTATGAAATATTTGTGTGTGTGTGTGTGTGTGTGTGTGTGTGTGTGTGTGTGTGTGTGTGTGTGTGGTTTTGTGTGCATGTACATGAATGTTTGTTGGATGATGAAAAAGAAAAAAGAGTAAAAAAGTGAGAAATTTCACATATTCAAACAATAAGTATGTGCTGCATTTTCTTGCTTAGTAATAGAGGAAAGTTGGGCAAGTAACGGTGAAATGGAATAATGATGAGAGGCAGAAATGGAGTAGTGGCACGAACAGAGTAGCAGGAAAAACAATAAGATGGCGGTATTGACAGAAAGTTTTGATATTGGAACGATCTGTGACATCCAATTCACAATTTGTATGAAGTTTAGTGGTTTTTGTTTTGTATATAAAGCATGATGCAAAGAATGAATGTGCAGCAGGCACTGCTGCTCTGATTTGAGCTGAAAGATGAAGAGGGAAACACGCAGCAGGAGTTTGAGGCAGACAGTGAGGATTTTGATGATGATGTGGTGGATAAATCATTCGTTTTAGAAACCGAGAAAGAGAAGCAGGGACATCAAGAGTCCTGGCAGGCTCAGAAGCAGCTACTCAGAAATCCAAACAGAGGCGCTGGACATCTGCAAGTCGTCGGTCACCATAGGCTGAGGCAGAGCTGTTGCCCAGCAGCCAGCAGTAAGCAGGTTCCAGCCATGGTGAAGTCCAGAAGTCATGATAAACAAGCTTTCTTCTCATAGTACATAAGACGTTCTTTATTGTTTTATTTTTTTGCCACTGAAAAAGTTAAGACAATCACCAACAGCAATAAGATTGCTGCAAAAAAGAAGTTATTAGAGAAGAAATACAGATGGAATGACATTGGTCTCTTGATCTACATACATTTGGAGTCACTACAAAGTATTCAAGTTTACTGGAAACAAAATATTTTGAGATATTACTGACATCATCATCATTATCATTATTATCATTATTATTATCATTATTATTATTATTATTATTATTATTATTATTATTATTATTATTATTATTGTTTTGGATATGCCCCTCTGGTGAACACAATATGTTTTCTGGGGTGGCACAGATAATTTATACTCCAGATAATTGTACAAATATTGATAAAGAATTTATCAGCATTAGAATTTATCTGGCACAGTTACACATTTTTTTGGCATCATGACCTGTGATGTTATTTAAATAGTTGTACACAAACGAATGAGGAGTTGCCTTCATTTTCCTACTAATAACTATACAGCCGTGTAGAGGAAATGTATACTTCTGTATGTTTTTCAGTCTATTATTCGATCATTTATATTAATCTATAGTCTCATTATTTCTATTTTGTAAAACGTAAGCTATACTTATTCAGTGTAGAGCATGTAATTATGCTTATCTGAGTCACAGTATGTTAATATTTGTGATATTTTTCTATTTAACTTAAAAGAAATTTAAACATTCAATGTAATATACCTGTTTGAAACATAGATATCAAAGGAGAATGTAGGAGAATGTTCAATACAATTTAGAAAATTTTAACATTTCAAATGCATTTTACT
The DNA here is from genome assembly GCA_014839685.1 of Anableps anableps. Classification (NCBI taxonomy): domain Eukaryota; kingdom Metazoa; phylum Chordata; class Actinopteri; order Cyprinodontiformes; family Anablepidae; genus Anableps; species Anableps anableps. Next base: position 2,092,888 of record CM026067.1, on the reverse strand, counting down.
ATTTAACAGATAGTAAAGCTACAGAATATGTTCACTCATATGCAAAAAATCAACTTATTAGTGACTCAGATGATGTGAGCTAACTTTTATTAACTTTTACTTAGTTTAGAGACCATTGTGTTCCTCAAAATCAACCACACATAGTACATTACATTTTTACCTGTGTTTACTTATCTGTTAAACCACAATTTTCTGTAGCTATATTGTTTATTTTAATGCAGTATTTTATATGGGAATTCCCCAAAACTTTAACCAAATGTCTGTACTCATATCTCCTGCCAGGCTGAGTCATCATCCCAGAGTAAAAGTGTCATGGAGGAGAGCAGCCTATACACACTTGAAGAGGTAAAGGCATATACATACACATAAGAAAAATCAGCTTGATTAAATGTGGAAAAAATGAATAAAACAATAACTAAAATGTGTGTAATTCTTAGCACTATACTTTTGTACAACTATTAAAATATGCTATTTTAATGTGTCCCTGATAGTGTTATTTAATGCTTTACTAACATAGTACTACTCTCTTATCTAGAGTAAAGATAATCATTGCAATGAAGAGGACAACACTGTCACAGCAGTCATCAGAACCTAGCACCAGTGGCATGATGGTAAAGCTGATCATGTTTTTATTACTAGCTGTATTTTTGGCCAGATGAAAAATATGAGCTGCTTTTCTCAACTTTCTGTAGTTGCTGCCTAGTTGTAATAAATCTATTACTGTCTATGAAGACTATTATATATTTATTCTAAACAAGGCCTTAAATTAAATGATTTTCTCTTCAATATTGGTTACATGCATATTTTTTTTGTCTCCCACATATATGTGGACGTATTCATTTCACTGACAGCATCCGCCTCCATCATCGGCCTCCAGCATTCTCCACCAACATCTGCCACCCTGGCCCCTGGATGGGCCACTCAGGTACTAAATTCTCGGGCCACTTTTTTGCACCAGTCCACTCCTGTGAACAGTAGAGGTAGGTACTTTACTATATAATTTAAAATGTGAGCTGTCTCTGTTTCCTTAAAAGAATTTGATTCACATATTAGTAAAGATTTATGTCACTGGTTAATCTCAGCAGAAACAACCTTTCATATTTTCATATTCAAATATTTATATTTCACATTTAATACACCTTGACCTGAGTTATGCTCATGCATGACTTTTAAAGTCCATGTTTCTCAGGGGAAACCCAACTGTACCTGTTTTCCTGCCAACAGAGACAGATCAAGGAGTACCATGCACTTGAGGCCTATTTAACACACTATGTTAATGTTTCCTCATTTCACTTTCTGTGGTAATATTTACTATATTATGTTACAATTGACAAATTTCTCATAAATTGAAATCTCTGTTGTATATTTACATTTGAGCCAAAATCTTTCACAGAAATGCAGCATTTGTTTCAGATGAGGAAACTTCTGGAACAAGTCTTGTGTTTAATTCACAGAAACTGATTCAACAAGTTCATATTTTAAAACAATGGTTTGGATAAAAGTCTGAGAGCAAAAATCTTTTTGTTGAAAAAAGAGGCTCAAAAGAAAATGTCTCCGATTCCTAATCACATTCAAATATCAAACTCACTGTTCTATCGACTTGCCCCTTGACATCATTATTAAGTCACCACTGTCTGCTGACAACAGCTAAATACGTCTTGCCACCTGTTGCCCAGATAGCAGACATGTCCAGCCTGTGGTCACTTCTGCAGAACAATATGGATCCGTAAAAAAAAAAAAAAAAAAAAAAAAAAAAAAAAAAAAGTTTCTTTCCCCCCTTGTGCCTTGTGTTCTCACGCCATCCTTGTCTTCCCACACATCCCTCTGACCTCATTGCATACACTATCAACTTCCTTATGCTTGTTGGTTTGTGTCTTGAAGCGTGGCCATGGTAAAATGATGAGTCCTTCTCACCAGGAGGCCTGTGTCCTCTTGTAGAGCTGACCCGCATTTCAACTCATTAGTAATAACCACACATATTTGGCAATAATGAAGCCTAGTTTTTAAATGCTGGCTGCCTGTTTCAGCAGTGATACCTGTGTGAAGATGAATTCTTTTTTTAAAATGTTAACTTTTATCTGTTTATGACCAACTTTGGCATGTGGTATGCAAAATGTTTAACTGGAGTGGTAGGATCTTTCTATGGCTATTATTACAAATTGTACATGCTGATATACTATTTGTATATTTGTATTTTTTATTTAGTAAAAGTAAGCATAGTTTAAGTATGTTAACCTACCAGTGAGCCAGCTGCTGAGTTTATAAGGTAATTAGCACACACATGACCAAACAAATTATTTGTATTTGCTCCCAAAAGCATTTGATTGTCATGGTTTTGGTTTTTAAGTTGTCTGACCCACATGCAAAGAACACTCTCAGGAGACTCATAAAAGTTTATTACAGACAAGGAACAGTTTATGGTTATGTCAATGAAAGAGTGATCCGGGTTGAAATGGTTCTGGAACCAGGCAACAGCAGGAGCTCTGAAGAGAACACAGGAGAGGGTAAATATAACGAAGAGGATGACTGCGATAATAGTTCTGCATAGGCTTACTGGAATGGTTGAGGTACTCTGCCAGGGGTTCTTAGAGGTGGTGTGGGATGTTTGCAAGTCCAGATGGATCCAGGTACTTGAATGAGGAATGACAGACAGGGTTCGATCATGCAGTGGAGGAACAAGGAACAGGAGTTTGAGCTGTCAGCCAGAATCTTGTTTCCAGAGATTCTATGGAGGATTTGCAGGTGACTTCTAGGAGTCGAGGAAACGAGCCGGAGCGGGATCTGTACTCTCATCCGAGTAATCTTGGGAGCAAAAACATAGAAGTATCTTCTTACAGTAAAGCAAGGATCAGTGCAGAAACATGGAGGGCTTGACATTTACTACATTGGTTAACGCTTGGGCATTGAAGGACTGGCAGCAGGCTCCTCATATACTCCTCAGTAATGAGGCTAAACTATTGCAGGTAAGATCGGTCAGCCTGGCCCTCGTGCTCACTGATGCCATCTGGTGAATGACTGAAGGAGCTTCAAAAAAAAGGATGAAAACACTCCCAGACCCCAACAGTACCCCCCCTCAACGGCCGCCTCTTGGCAGCCCAGAAGAAGTGGACGAAAGAGAAGCTAGATTGTCAGATTAAAGAAGGTTCACAAATGAAGAAATGAGGCATCCAAGAACGGTTCTCAGGACTGTAGGCCTCCCAGTCAACGAGGTACTGCCATCCCCGACCCCGCCGCTGGGAGTCCACGATCCGAACCGAATAGACGGGGTGCCCCTCAAAGTCCCTGCTGGTCTGGACTGGCTTAATCTGGGAGACATGAAAAGTGGGATGGATGCATAGGGGAAAGGGGACTGATGACAGATTGAATCTCATAGCGACCAATGTAGCGTGGAACGAGTTTCTTAGAGACAGACTTAAGTAGGATGTCACGTGAGGAAAGCCAAACCTTCTAACCTGGAGAATAATGAGGTGCCGAGATTTGTTTCTTGTCAGCAAAGCAGCGGTGTTGTTCAGCGGTGCGCTGTAGGATGGAGATGGTGTTGGACCAGATATGTCTGCATCGGCGGATGTGGTGATGAGCGGATGTGACAAATATGTTTCTCGTCAGCTGGGGAAAGAGGTGTTTGGCAGCTGAGAGAAATTTCAAAATGAGATAAACCAGTTGCAGCAGAGATGTGTGAGTTGTGTACACACTCAATCCAAAGTAGAGACTTGCTCCAGTCAGAAGGGTTTGTGGAAGCAAGGCATCTGAGTGTGGATTCTAGATCTTGATTCATTCTGTTTGGCTGTTAGACTGAGGATGATAACCAGAAGGAAGGGAAACCTTGGCATTGAGTATAATGCAGAATTGTTTCCAAACCTGAGATGAAATGTGGTCCTCTGTTGCACAGAATCTCCAAAGGGAGATGGAAAACGTGTTACACCAGGAGCTGAGCAGTCTGAAAGGCTGAAGGGAACTTCCTGAGGGGAATGAGATGGCAGACTTTAGAAATCGGTCAATGATAGTGAAATTTGTGGTCATACCTTGGGATGATGGGAGTCCAGTGACAAAATCAACTGCTATGTGAGACCAGGGATGCTTGGGTATAGCCAGTGGAAGTTTGTTCCAGATTTGTGGTGCATAAAAACTGAAAGCTGCTTCTCCATGTTTGGTTTTGGTTCTGCGGATGCAGACCAGACCAGAACCAGAAGACCTGAGTGGTCTGGAAAGTTGATATAATGACAACAGGTCTTTAATGTATTGTGATGCTAAGACATTCAGTGTTTTATAAATTAACAGAAGTATTTTAGAGTCCATTCTCTGAGCTACAGGGAGCCAGTGGAAGGACTTCAGAGCAGCAGCGTTCTGGATCACCTGCAGCTGTCTGATTGACCCTTTAGGCAGACCTGTGAAGACACTGTTGCAGTAATCAATGCAACTAAAGATGAGTATCTCAAGATCTTGCTGGGACATTAGTCCTTTAATCCTGTAAAAGTTCTTCAGGTGATAGAAGGCTGACTTTGTAGTTGTTTTTCAGTATAGTTTTTAAGTCAGGCTCTTCCTTAAGTACATTTTCATGTGGAGAAACAGAATATGAATGAAAAACTGGAGAAACACATAAAACCACATTGAAGTTAAACACTGGTTTGTATGTCATTGAGTGAGATTAGTATTTGACCATTTATCAAAGCTTGACTTAGAAATAGGTGGAGAAACATCTTATTGCAAGCTCAGCACTGAGACATCTTGTTTTGCTGCTCACCAGACTTTTTACACATCTCAGTATGGATTTTGACCCACTCCTCTTCAGATACTAGGCTACTTCATGACCCTGTGTGATATGTCTTTGGCTACTCAAATGTTGCCTTGAAGTTGTCATCGTGGATTTCACAGTAAATGACCTTTTCTATCGAATCTCAAAGCAGTGAAGTTATTCTGTACCCATAGCAAAAAAAACTCTTTCCACCTCCATGCTTGGCAGTGGAGATTGTGCTTTTTCTCCATTGTCATGTGTTAGTCAGAGCAGAAAAGCAAAACAAAATCTTATTAAATCATATTTTACAATCTGAATTAAATATTGACAAGTTCATATTATAAAACTGGAGTCGTGTTGGCACTTCCTCTCTTAACAAATGAACATGTGTAAGTCTAGAATAACCAACTCGACACCCTGTTTAGACTATTTCACAAACTGATATATTTGAAGTGATTATTTCTGTTCACTTTATGTCATGATTCTTTGTGGATCCCTGGGATCCGTCATAGCAGCTCTGGAGTTCGGCCCCTGGATGCTATGGAGGTTGATGAAGAAACCTCCACTCTCTTGAATGATGTTTTTTTTCTTTCCCTCAACATGAATGAGTTGGGTAGAGGGAGTATCCGACCTCTGAAGGTAGGACGTGACCCTTCCTACCTTCGGAGGTCTTGAAAACCGGAACTCAAGATAAAGGCAAACCTGCCTGGGCCCTCTTGTTGGAAACAGGAACTTTGAGGAAGCCCTCTGGGGGCAGAGTAGAAGACTCCGATGAAGCAGACAACAAAGAGGAAGAAAGTGACGATGATGATGCTTGAGTTGGCACAGGAGAAGAAGAAGCCTGTCGTTAATGTTCTAAGTGTTCTTTACCAGGTGACAGTAAGTGATGTGTATCCAGGACTTTGAAGAACTCAGTCACCCTGCTGCCCTGTGGGTTCAGGGTTCCCTGAGTCCTCTTGTTTTTGAAGCAATTTATGAAAAAGACACAGCTAAAATTTCAGCAGAGAAGATGGTTGGGCTTTCTGTCTAACCTACTGGTGATCTGGTTTTAAATGCATTCAGGTTATTAGATGATGGTCAATCTGCTTAGAGTATCCTACTGTATAATTGCACTGCTTTTGAAGCCATTACTTTTTACCCATCCTAGGTTTATTTTTCCAGACACAGTCCAGGATGTTACCATGTATTTTTTTTCTGGAGGGTTAAGCATTCATTTTGATATTGATGAAAAATCCCACCTGAACCCAGGAAAAAATAAACATGGGGTCTGACATGATTCTAATAAACTGACTGCTCTCCCTCAAAAAGAGCTATTTTCATGTTATTTTTTTCTTATCCCAAAAGATGTCATCTAGTTTAATCCTTGTATGCTGAGTTTCTTCATTGAAAAATTTTGAAATTGCATGGGTAAATGCAATTTGGTCTCCTCCTTTTGTAGAACAGGTAAAGGTGGGATAAGTCATTCGACTTTTATCCTTAATTCTTTAGTCACTGAAATATGTCCTTAGGCTGCCAGATCAAATGTATAGTCAGGCCAGCTTAAAAGCCTTGCCTAAGTTTGAGATAGAAGATCTTAAATAGACCCCACACATGGCATGTAACTTTGGAACCGAACAGCTGCTTTGCCTGAAGAAAACCACCAGTCAGTGATGCTAACCAGAGAAAAAGGCTTCAGTTTGCAACGAAGCATAAAGATCAGACTCTAGAGTGATGGAAGAAAGTCATGATCTCATGAGTCCAGATTTACCCTCTTCCAGAGTGATGGCTGCATCAGGGTAAGAAGAGAAGGCAGATGAGGTGATGCTCCCATCATGCCTACAGTCTACTGTAGCAATCTGTGGGGGCAGAACTATGATCTGGGGTTGCTGCAGTTGGTCAGGTCCAGGTTCAGCAACATTATGAGGTCAGCTGACTACCTGGAGATACTGAATGAGCAGGTTACTCCATCTATGGATGGTTTCTTCCCTGATGACACGGGGATATTCCAAGATGACAGCAGCAGGATTCATCGGGCTGCATTTGTGAAAGAGTGGCTGATCATTTTCACTCATGGATCGGCCTCCACAGAGTTCAGACCTGAGCGCCATAGAGAATCTTTGGGATGTTCTAGAAAAGGCTTTGCTCAGTGGCCGGACTCTCCCATCATCATAATAATCAATACAAGATCTTGGTGAAAAATTAATGTAACACTGAATCATAAATCTTGTGATGTTGCAGAAGCTTATTGAAACAATGCCACAGCTACTGTGTGCTATAATCAAGGGCAAAGGCAGTTCAACAAAATATTAGAGTTTGTGACCTTTTTTTTTTTTTTTTTTGGGGTGGTGATTTATTTTTGGCCAGGCGATGTATGTAAAAGTCCTTAATTTTTCACTCAATTAAGTAATTATGTTTGGAAATCCAATTGAAATCAGTATCTAATATATGCTAAAATCACTTATACATATTTTAGTTTTTTAAATAAGTTTTATTTCCTCTGTTACCTCATAAAAGTATTTCAACTTCTACTGTGTCTCAGTAAATAAACTGTAACATCTGATTGGCTCAGCTGCCAGCTAGTCACCTTTCATATGGTCATTTTTAGACCTGCTGATTGATTTTCATATGAAGGGCCAAAAGATAAAGTAAATTAATCATGCTGTAGCATATGACCATGAAATTAAACAATGATAAAATAATTGCTAATAATTGAATTTTTTAAAATAAATAAATAAAATTTCCCATATTTTTTAAAGACAATTCCATTTTATTGGAAGTTTAATACTTGTAAATATTGACATGTTTTATTGAATTGTGGGACTTTTGGACTTCCATACCTTACATGCTGGGTGGATCCCATGGTTAAGGCTACTGCTGGTGGGATGTGTTCAGATTTGAACTCAAATTGCCATGCACCAAACTTTCCTTCAGCACTCTTTGAAGTTTAATTTCCTGTCATGTTGAGCCTCAGTGTAGAGCAGTATCTTAATTTTTATTCAATTTCATCTCCAGCCACATGTAGAGATGGGAAAGTATGTAGGCGGAACAGTTTCCTCCTCTCCAGGTCAGGCAGCACCACCATTACTTTGGTGTAAAGAAACAGAACCTCCGCACAGCTACAGCAACTGGAACCTGAGCAATACCTCTCTAACCATTCAGTTCTCTCTCCTGCCCCACGGTCACCTACAGATTACAGCTGAACATCTTTTATCTGTCTCCCCCGCTCTAATGGTGCCATCAGACTCAGCTGTTTCTATCTTTAAACCAATGGACATTATACTTAAAGCAGGTCCATTTGGTAAAATTTGAAGTCTGGTGAACACTATTGGCTGCCCCACTTTCCTTTAGGTTAACGATACTACCCAAAGCATTTGAGCAATTTACACTTTACTGGAGCAGCAATGCTGTGTCAGAAGCCAAACCACTTTTGTGTTTGGGATGGGGGTAGTTTGGACCACCACTCTATGGTGGACTATTAGAAAGAAAAATGGTAATAGAAATGTTTTGCGTAGGGTAATTATCTATTCTAAATTTGTTTCACAAACTGACCTATTATGATAAAAAATATAAGATGATATGATCATAATTTGATGTTTGGTGAGCCTGGTTGGGGACACCTGTGTTTCTTTGGCCCAGGACAGTTGACCTGGTTCTCACACACCCAACAGCCAACAGTAATTGGGTAAATGTGATCTTTTTACACTTAAAAAAAAAAAAAAAAATCATTCTCTCCTATAGTATATGTTAATATAGCACTTCTCTAATCATACTGTAGCTAGGAAATTGACAGGAGAATTACTTGAGACCATAACCTTGCTCAAGCATGTTCTTAGGTGTTGCAAAGTGATCTGATTTATAAGAGGTTTATGTACTGAATGTCCTGTGGCTGATTTGAAATATACAGTTTTATAAGACACTGGAAATTTATCTTGTATTTTTGAGCTTTTATTAAATGTTCTACACGTGAAAAAACACAGAAAGATCATTCCCACTATCAGAGTTATTAATGGTTTTGATCTGGTCATATGCTGAGATGTATGTCTGTGTTTCTGCCTGACTGTGGATCATCTGTTCCTTCACCTGCTGTCAAGCACACCTGCAGGCAATACGTCAGTGAGTGAGGAATAAAAGAAGCTGCAAGATGACCACTCTGCCAGCATTGTTGGCAGAATGGATCAAGTCCTGGAGTCCATTCTTTCACTCCTCTAATCAGCCCTTGTGACATCTTCTCCAGACCCAGAGGTATACACCATTGACCCTTAAACATTTCACCTGAGTACCATGACCTTACATAAATGTTCAGTAAAGCCAAGACTGTCTTGTTACCTCCCCATCATGGACTGTACCATTGAGTTATTTCCAGTCAGCTCTACAACTTGTCTAAACCTGAGAGGGAAAGTAAATGGTGGTACTTCTGTGCCTGCTTCAGCCCACTCCCGGGTCATTCTTTGGGCACCTACTGCTCATTTTTCTTGCCATCCAGGAATCAGTAGAACTATCGCCCTCATCAGACATACTTTATGATGGCCTTCCTTGAATAAGGATGTTCAAGATTATTCTTGCTTATTTCATCTGTGCCAGAAATAAATCTGAGAACTGACCACCTTCTGGACTCTTTTTAAAGGCTTGTCACATTGTCCCCTGAAAGAAACTTCCCTCCTCTCTTAAAAAAAGGCCTAACTCCTCCAGAAACATATGTTTCGCCTCCATGGCATCTCCTAGAGATCTTTTCAGATCAGAGACCTCAGTTTCATCCACAAAAAAGCGGTCAAGCTGAACGTAGGGCTGGGCAATAAAATGATAACGATATCTATCGCGACAGACATGTGATCAATATCAACAGAAAATAGACCGATAGAATGTTCAACAATTTCACTGAATGCTGATCCTGAACTGCAAAGCATTCTGGGGGATGTAGGCAGAGGAAAGTGCTTTAGTCGCTCAACCTCTCAGGTCCCAGCTAAGAAAGGTTGGTGACGTCAGCTAATTCGCTCCATGGTTACCTAGCAACAAGGTGTTGCATAACATGCGCAACAGCAGTTTCGTGTTACCCCCATCATACCCCGGCCTACTTCTCTCCTCGGAGGTCCACATGTACTCGACACAGAACAATGCGGAGTCAAAGTAGACGTCCAGTGGACACGCTGGTACAAAAGTACATTTTTACAACCGTGGCGCGAAACAGTGTTCACATCGGACTGCTTTGTATGCGACACTGAGATAATGTTGAGAGTCAGCACAACATATCGCTATAAGGACGTGCAGCGGGACTGCCGCTCTCTGTGCCGCACTGACAGGTGTGCGGTGGCTGCTCTGGTGGAGAAGAAGGTTTGTGAGAAATGAAGGGATTTCTCACACGAAATGTAGACAATCAATGCGCTTGAGTATGAAATCTTAACCGCCAACTGAGAGTGGACATGGAGTCTGCGCGGTTCACAGAACACACACAGCAGAGGTCACGATGAAAAAAAATCTGAAGCCAATTTACACAGGACCACTTGATGCAGACGTAACTTTATGCACAGAAAACATCGCGGTGGTAACTAAAACAATCAATAATAAAAGAAGAAATCACATCCGATTATTGTCTCTGACCTGGACGTTGAACTAAATGCATCTCCCGCACTTAATGCACTAAATACAGCTTCATCTCACTTTTTAAACTTTATTTATTTATGTATTTATATTTATTTATTATGCTTCTTGAAATGGGACAGGAGTCCAAATTTTGTACCATAAACATGTAGATGTGAACTGGTATGACAATAAAAATCCTTGAATCTCGCAATCCGGGGGCTGACAGCACATTGAAAAGTTATGGACAGGAGGCTTTGGAGCGCATCTGGTGCAGGAGTGCATTCTGGGAGATTTCCCCCTGTTGCACCTCGTTCAGAGAGTTATGCTAAGTTTTTATTTCTTCAAATGGAGAAAATATTCCCTGATTACTAAACTTTGGCTGAAGTTCCAGAAGCTGAAGTTGGCTAAATTCCAGTTTATGGTGCGGCAGCAGAGCTCGGATTCAGCCTGCAGATCAACATCAGAACCCTGAGACATTTGATTATATACATTCCGGTGCATTTATGTCCATGTTCATAAATAAGTGTGATCGTTTCATTTCATTGTTTATATTTAGTTACTGGTTCACAGTCTGGGTTTTGTCACTGTGCAGAAAAAGTTTCATGTTTGCCACCGTGCCCCATAACTGCTTAAAAATAAAAAAAGAATAGTGTGGAGAGAAAGGAGAAAATGAGGGCAATAGCTCAAGAAGACATTGTGAATAAAGGAGGAAAGGTCATGTCACCAGTTTGGCAGTATTTTGGATATATATATAAAAAAAAAAAAAAAACAACTAATCAATAATTATCAATATTAACTGATACAAAATGCTAATATTGTGATATGTTTTTTTAGCCATATCGCCCAGCCCTAGCTGAACGTATGAATCAGGAGCTAGAGGCAACACTGCTTTGTTCTTCAAATCCTGCCTTCTGGTTCTACCTTTTAACCTGGGTAGAGTACGCTCACAATAGCCATAAATCCTCTGCCACCAGTTTATCCCCCTTTGAGTCCTCTCTAGGTTAGCAGCCTCCACTTTTTCCCTCTGAAGAATGGGACATCTCTGTAACCTCAGTCCAATACCATAACCGCCATTGCAGGCACATCTGGAATTCCACCTTGGCAGTATTAAACAGAACAGCAGAATAAAATTTCCATCAAGTTGATCACAAATGGACACCTCACTATTCACCTGGAGATAAGGTTTGGCTCTCCACCAGGAGCATTCACCAAAAATCCTCTGCTAAAAAGCTTTCTCCTAAGTTTATTGGTCCCTATGAAACTGATTCAGTTCTCAGACAGTCTTTCTTCACCTCAGAGAAGCTCAGAATACACCCAGTGTTCAACGTATCTCTAGTTAAACCTTTCAGTTCCTTGAGCCCTCCTTCCAGACCCCCTCCACCCACCTGGGACATTGATGGCCTCTTGATGTTGGACGGCAAGGGGTAGGGTTTTCCAGGATCTTGTAGAATGGTAGGGCGACAGTCCTGAAGAGCGCTCATGGATTCCCCATTCTTTTATTGTGAACAACACTCTAATCCAAGACTTTAAAAGTTCTCGCCCTTCTTCCTCCTCCATGTCACCAGGTGGGTGCCCTTGAGGACGGGGTACTGTCATATCCTGAGGTTTGTGTGTGTGTTTCTCTGTGAGTGTGTGTCATCTCTTCCTTCAGCTGATCTTTGTCGGTGGGCCTTCCAGCATACTGCTGTAAAGCACACCTACGGGTAGTCTTTTTGAAGGAAGTTAAACTGTTCGCTGTTTGTCCTATAGGTGCACTTGTACTTGTAATCTCGTGAGATATGAAACGTGACCTTAATAAAGCTCCTTCTAGACTTCTTACTGAGGACCCACCTTTCTACTCTTTTCATCAGCGAGTGAGGAATAAAACAAACTGCAGCTTTTGTTTTGTTTTTACTTGCAACACCGCGCAAGCTGGCAGCCTGCTACAGCAGCTCCGACTCAATTAAGAGTATTGTCCTTTAAAATCTTATTTGGAAGTGCTGTATATTCTTTTTTTGTTGCCACTCTTTTATTTCGTATTGCTGGTTCACACAATGGAACTGACTTTTTTGTGGAGAACTTTTTTTTAATTTTCGTTTTTTAAGTCTTTTATGTTCAGAGAAAGCGTGAGCAGCCATGAGCTCACTGTTTACAACAGGGATCAGCTGCTAGCTCTCAGTAGCTACACTGTACTGCCCTGACAGCTGAGAAGGAAGAGACATGGGACACGCGCGAGCATCAGGCATCGCAACCGAGGAAGGAGGTACTGACCCGTCATCCTGTCCATCATCATTGGAAATGTGAGATCTTTTCCCAACATAGTAGACGAGCTGGCGGCTCTAACCCGCCATCAAAGGAGCTATCAGGAGGCAAGCCTCATCTGCCTAACTGAGATGTGGCTAACCGCGCTAATTTCGGACTCTCAGATAAACATGGATGTCTTTCATTTATTCCATGCTGACAGAATGAAGGAGAGCGGTAAGAAGAAAGGAGGGGTCAAGCTGTGTTTGTGAATGATAGATGGTATAACTGGACATTAAACCATCAAAGAGACGCTCTGCAGTAATGACATTGAACTGCTAGCTATTAGTATGAGGCCGCACTATCTTCCTTGGAAGTTTCCACACGTTATTGTAATAACTGTATGTCCCACCCTCTGCTAATGCTGCTGCAGCCTGCGATGTCCTTCATACTACCACCAGCAAACTTCAAACACAGCACCCACAGGCCCTCTTTCTGATCTCCGGGGACTATAATCATGTCTCCTTGTCCTCCACTCTACTAACCTTCACCCAATATGTTACCTGCCACAGCAGAGATGACAAAATCCTGGATCTACTTTATGCCAACACCAGAGAGGCATACAGTTCATCACCTCTCCCTCCCCTGGGGGGCTCTGATCACAACCTGGTTCATCTCCAGCCTGTGTACAAACCTCTGATAAACAGAGAACCAGCTGTGACACACACCGTGAAGAGATGGTCTCAGGAGACTGACAAAGCTCTGGGGGACTGTTTCAGCTCCACTGTGTGGGAAGAGCTCTGTGCTCCTCATGGGGAGGACATCGAAAGCATCACAGACTGCATCACAGACTATAGCAACTGTTGCGTTGGGAACACTGTGCCACCATGATGGTGCAGTGTTTTTCCAATAACAAGCCCTAGATCAACCCTGAAATAAAGGCTCTCCTGAAAGAGAAGAAGAGAGTCTTTAAATCAGGAAACAAGGAGGAGCTGAGGGCTGTGCAGAAGGAGCTGAGAAGTTAAATTAGGGATGGTAAAAACATCTACAGGAAGAAGATGGAGGATCAGCTGCAGCAGAGCAACATCAGTGGGGTTTGGAGGAGTTTGAAGTCAATGCCAGGCCACAAACTAAACCCTCACGTTGTAGGAGACTTAGTGTGGGTAAACAAATTGAACCAGTTCTTTCACAGGTTTGACCAGTCACCCATCCCTCCCGCAGCCCAGTCCCCCCTGCTGTTACCTCCCTCATCTGTAACAACTACCAGCTTTTCTTCGTAGGACTTCACACCTCTCAGCCATCAGCCCTTCACTTTAGAGGATTCCAACTCACAGACCCCCTCCCCCACATCCATCTTGGCCCTTTCATCACTTCAGGTGAGAAAAGAGGTGTGAAAGATCAAGGTGCAAATGGCATCAGCTCCAGGCTCCTGAGTACCACTGTGTGGTATCATGGGATATATGTTCAACCTGAGCCTGAAGCTGGGGAAAGTACTGTTGGGGAAAGTACCACAACTGTGGAAAACCTCCTGTGTGGTACCAGTACCAAAGACTAAACTTCCAAAGGACCTGGGGAGCTACCAGCCGGTAGCTCTGACTCCACATCTGATGAATACCCTCGAGAGGCTGGTCCTCAAACATCTACGCACCCTGGTGCCATCTTCATTGGATCCACTGCAATTCACCTACCAGCCTGACATCGAGGTGGATGACACCATCATCTGCCTCCTGCACAGAGCTCTGACCCACCTGGAGAAACCTGGAAGCACTTTGAGGATCATGAGACATACACATCTTGTACATTTTTAATGAACCGACTTAGTTGCACATTCCTCTGGACTGGAGTGTTTTTTACAACTACACAGTAATCATGTTGAAATTTTGCCTTACTGTACAATATTTTTTATTCTATATTCTGTTTTTATATAGATTTTATATTCTTTGTGTTAATCTGTTTTCTGTTCTTGCCTGTCATTGTCACTTTGCTGCTGCTTCACAGAAATTTCCCCATCGTGGGACAATAAAGGATATTGATATTCTTTTCTAGATATTTCTATTCTTTTATATTCTATGACCGCTCAACCTCATGATGATCCGATAATGTTCATTGAGTCAAGACAGATCTTTCTTGTTTTTTGTTTTTTTTTTTCCCGAACGTTTCTCTGTTGCCCAGAATCCAGTTTAACTACCTGTAAACTTAACCTCAGTTTCCTATGCTCCCAGGTTGAAGCTAAGATCCTGGTTCCTGATTCCACCTGCACCCTTCTTCAAGATGGACTCCTTCCCTCCGTATACCACAGCCGGCCACTGCAGCTTTTCCTCCGTTCTATCACTACCTGCCTGCCCGCTCGCCACCGAGCGAGGTCTGGAGCTCCATGCAGGGTCCTAGCTCACAGGTTGAGGCCACAGATACATGGGGGACTTCTTGATGATCTGATGGCAGTGGGATCACAATCACCAAAAACACCATTGATAACGTTTTAACCTTAATAGATTGAAATCTCGCAACCCCCATGTGCTGACTCGTCTTAAGTCACTCAGTGGATATCTAAACAATTCCGAGAGGGCTTGGGATAAGGTGCCTGGGTCACGTGGACCCAAAACGGGATCTTTTGCTTCAAATCAATCCATTGTGTTTGGAATAGGAATAGGAATAGGAATGCTGAGGACAACCCATGGCAACACCATCCCCACTGCCAAACATGGAGGTAGAAGCATTATGGTTTGGAGTGACTTTTAGACATACAGAAGGACCTTCCTGCATTGATGGGCCAATGAACAGTGTCATTTACTGTGAAATCTAGGCTGAGAACACAAAAGAGGGGTTATAGATGTACTAGCATGACACTGACTCAAGATACACTCCTAGGACACCAATATAGTGATCAGAGAGGGAGCAGATCTCATCAATCTGCCTATAAACTCCAGACATCAATCCTACAAAAAATATGTTAAGTGGAGGCTAAAGCTGTGAGTTGCCAAGCAGCAGGAAGAAGAAATCAAGGACCAAAATTGACATAATTAAAAATAACATCAGAAATATATAAATGGCCCAATAAATAAATCAATACACTTAAAATGCACAAATTAATTTAAAAAAGGAGAACTTTACATTATGTTTTATAATTGAACTGACATATTTTGTTTTTCAGTTTAGTGTCAACTATATATATATTATATATATATATATATATATATATATATATATATATATATATATATATATATATATATATATATATATATATATCTACTGGCTAAAGAAACTCACTGCCCTCCATGAGCGACTGGCAGCTCAAATGAACCAGCTGCTACAAAGTGGGACTCACCCTGAATGGTTAACTGAAGGGCGCACAATCCTGATCCAGAAGGATCCCTCAAAGGGTTCGGTCCCATCCAACTATCGGCCAATAACCTGTCTCTCTACAACATGGAAGCTCATGTCAGGCATCATAGCAGCTAAGATAAGTGGATGGATAAATACATGAGTACAGCACAGAAGGGCATCGGCATAAATACCAGAGGAGCCAAACACCAACTCCTGGTAGACCAAACAGTCGCCCGAGACTGCAAAACCCGACACACCAACCTGTGCACGGCTTGGATTGATTACAAGCCTATGACTCAATGCCACACACTTGGATCATTGAATGCTTAGAGATGTACAACATCAACAGGACTCTAAGAGCCTTCATTGCAGCCTCGATGGGGATGTGGAAAACCACCCTTGAAGCCAACTACAAGCCAACTGCACAAGTGTCCATCAAATGTGGCATATACCAAGGAGACGCTCTGTCCCCACTGCTGTTCTGCATAGGTCTGAACCCCCTCAGCCAAGTCATCAACAAGACTGGCTACGGATACCGACTCAAGAACGGAGCCACCATCAGTCACCTCCTCTACATGGATGACATCAAGCTGTACGCTAAGAGCAAACGAGACATCGACTCACTGATCCACACCACCAGGATCTACAGCACTGACATTGGGATGTCATTCGGACTAGAGAAGTGTGGTCGGATGGTTACACATAGAGAGGGAAGGTCATCCACACAGAAAGGGTCTCACTCCCAGAAGGAACAATAGCAGACATTGAGGACAGTTACAAGTACCTGGGAATACCACAAGCAAATGGCAGCCTCGATGAGGTCACAAGGAAAGGAGCCACAGCCAAATACCTCCAACGAGTAAGGCAAGTCCTGAGAAGCCAGCTCAATGGCAAGAACAAGATCCGTGCGATAAACAGCTATGCCTTGCCAGTAATCAGATACCCTGCAGGAATAATAAGCTGGCCAAAGGAAGAGATAAAGACCATGGATGTTAAAACTCGGAAACTACTAACCATGCATGGAGGGTTCCACCCTAAATCCAGCATCCTGAGACTATACGTGAGCCGTAAGGACGGAGGCAGAGGACTAGCGAGTGTGAGAGCCACTGTCCAGGATGAAACATCCAAGATCCATAAATACATCAAGGTCAAAGCCTCAACCGACGATGTGCTCAGCGAATGTCTCAAACAATGGGGATCAGAGGATGAGGTGCTGGAGGAACCATCATGGGAGGATAAGCCCCTACATGGGATGTACCACCGACAAATAACTGAAGTGGCTGATATCAGGAAATCCTACCAATGGCTAGAAAAAGCTGGACTCAAGGACAGCACAGAGGCACTCATCCTGAAACACAGGAACAGGCCCTAAACACCAGAGCAATAGAGGCTCAGATCTACCACACCATACAAGATCCAAGGTGTAGATTGTGCAAGGAGGCCCCTGAGACAGTCCAACACATAACAGCAGGGTGCAAGATGCTGGCAGGGAAAGCGTACATGGAACGTCATAACCAAGTGGCGGGCATAGTGTACAGAAACATCTGTGCAGGATATGGACTGGAAGCCCCGAGATCAAAGTGGGGCACACCCCCAAAGGTGGTGGAGAATGACCGAGCTAAGATCCTGTGGGACTTCCAGATCCAGACAGACAAAATGGTAATGGCGAACCAACCGGACATCGTGGTGGTGGATAAACAACAGAGGAAAGCCGTTGTGGTGGATGTAGCAATACCAAGCGATTGCAACATCAGGAAAAAGGAACACGAGAAACTGGAGAAATACCAGGGCCTCAGAGAGGAACTGGAGAAGGCCTGGAAGGTGAAGACCACAGTGGTGCCTGTGGTCATCGGGGCCCTCGGGGCAGTCACCCCCAAACTGGAGCAGTGGCTAAAACAGATCCCAGGAACAACGTCAGACATCTCAGTCCAGAAATGCGCAGTTCTCGGCACAGCCAAGATACTACGCAGAACCCTCAAGCTCCCAGGCCTCTGGTAGAGGACCCGAGCTCAGAGGTTGAGAAAGACCACCCGTGGAGGGTGAGAAGGGAATTTATATATATATATATATATATATATATATATATATATATATATATATATATATATATATATATATATATATATATATATATATATACTTCCTTTCTATTATATTTATGTGGCCCACCCATTTTTCTTTGGCCCGGCTGCAAATCAGTTTCTGGCTATGCCACTGCCATATGCATTTCTGACTCATTATGCTAATGAGGAAAGGCAGTGTTTTAAGGCTTCACCCTCTGCCTTTTGGTTGGTTAGAATTACACTGCATAGCTCGAAGCTATCAACCACATTCACAACAAATTTGGCAACATACGATCAGTTTATCAGTAAGCTGAAGCTTGGAAACTTTATTTGAAAACAACATTGTAACTCCTGACTTTATTATTTTTCATGTAGGTGCTCTGACAGAATATGTGTTTCAGTTATTGGCTCTCATGGACACAGATGTCCATGAGTTTGTTTTTTCATTATTTAATACTTTTTCAAAACACTACAATTTTTCTGTTTTTGCACAATAATGAAACAGGCTTTAATTTTGCCTACCTTGTCTTGTTTGCAGCAAGATGTTGCAGATCTTCTATAAGTCTGTTGTTGAGAGTGTCATCTCCTCTGTCATCATCTGTTGGGGAAGCAGCATCAGAGCCAGGGACCTAAAATTAATAATTTTTATGTCCTTGGCACTAAGACAATAATCAGACAGCTCCCGAGCCAATAATTGCACAAAAGCCTGAGCTGCTACCTCGGCTTGGAGCGACAGACCCTGTCAAACAATTACTTTAATGAAAAGAAATTCAACTATATGAAAAGACACTAGCCTGATGCTATTAGCATGCACTAGCATAGCTCCCTCACTTAGCTCGCTAGCTTTAATTAAACCGATTAACAGTAATAATTAAACAACTTCTCATAACATGGGCATTAGGAGTTAAAAATGTTTAGCTATTTCATTTACCGCTGCCCTGTTGTTGCCAGGAACCATGTTGACGTCTAAACTTTCTGAACTTCGACATGGGGTTTATATGATTGGCTTCTACATGAAGCATATCCCCAGGTGGGATGCGTTCTCATGATTGGCTGAAAAAAGGAAGGTATCTGATTGGTTGCAGATCATTGCCTGTTAGGGAAAAAAAAGACATCTGTGGGTTGAGTGACATCAAGGGAGTCTTTGTAAATCAAGATATATTTGTGTTTGCACCTGTAATACATTTGTGAATTTTGTTCTGTGCATTTGTGAATAGTGAGACTGTTTTATCTTCATATTCTTCCTGGGTTTTTTTCAGTCTTGTCCCTGTGTTTCAGTCTTGGCCATATTGTTATTTGCACATACCTGTTTACAGTTTTATTTTTCACTTCTTGTAAATATTTTTTTTTTCCATGCAAAAGGAAACATGCATATTTGGTACATTTCTTTAAGTTTACTTACTCAGTTGCACATTTCTTTGGTTCAGAGTATCTCATTTTTAATAACTGCACAGTATTTTTATGTTTAAATTTGCCTTTACTGTTCAGTATGTTATTCTTAATTCTGTTTTTATACTTTTTTTGGTGTAAATCTACATGCTTCAACTTGTCACTTTGTTGCTGGTACACTTGAATTTTCCCATTGAGGCACAATAAAGGTTATTTGTATTTCTATTCTATATTGTCACAAATTCCTGTCAGGCCAATTATTATTCATCGAGGATTAAAGTTATCTTTAAATTTCACTGACATGTTTTTCTGACTGAAAATAATAACAAAAAAAAAAAAAAAAAAACCAAAAACATTTTGGAGTGTCCTTGCAACCTCAAAGACTAGAAGCAAGGCAAACAGGAATCTTCAAAAATACACAGAGAAAAATGTGGGCAGCAGGGGAGGTAGACTGTGATAATTACAGTGCAGGATTTTCCATTGATTATGGAGAAGGGTATAAATATTTTGACATGTCATTTATATTAAAATGCAATAACAAACAGATAAATATTATCAAAATTGATGCACTTTTTAGTTTGGTTTTGAAGTTTTTTGTTTTTTTTGTTTGTTTTTTTTAAGCGCATCTTTTTGTTATGTCTTGAAAAAGTTTCAGTTAAGAGGTTTTTGTT
The DNA here is from genome assembly GCA_014839685.1 of Anableps anableps. Classification (NCBI taxonomy): domain Eukaryota; kingdom Metazoa; phylum Chordata; class Actinopteri; order Cyprinodontiformes; family Anablepidae; genus Anableps; species Anableps anableps. The sequence continues at coordinate 2,072,930 of CM026067.1, read as the reverse complement.
TGTTTTGTTTTTTTTTCTGTGTTTGCTTGCTGCCTACACTCACCTGCTGGGTTTTTCCCTAAACATTGTGCAGATGTTGAATGCTCATGGGGGAAGTTAACTACCTTAAAGCAACAACAGTTGTATGTTCATTACCTGACCCACACTGCTCACCCACAGAGGAAGTTTGCTAAGGGCGACGGCATCTTACTTGTCCTAATTTCAGTAAGAGCCTGTTCAGAGATTATCTGTAGTGTTACAAACCAGAACTGAGAGACAATAGAGAAAAGATCCAAATTCCATTGTTTGACCGCTTGTCAAAAATGTCACACAAACATAAACTTTAAAGTGATAACTGGATCCATGTACTGTAAAATAAAAATTCTTGCTTTGCTTTACACAGTGGTGTGACTTTGAGGCATTCCTCCTCTAATCTGCATGTTTAAAAATAACCATCAGAACCTGTTTGTCCACTATTCATTACTTCTTTTGTAGAACTACAGACCAACTCTTCTCCTTGTTTAGCTGTCACTGATAAACAGTGCCTCACAAAAGTATTCATCCCACTTTAGCATTTTTGTTGTGTTTTCCTACCTCACAACCTGGAATTAAAATGAATTATTTTAGGGTTTCCATCATTTCATTTACAGAACATGCCCACAACTTTAAACATTTCATTTTCTTTTTATTGTAAAATAAATAACAAATAGGATGAAATAACTGAAAACTTCAGTGTGCATAACTATTCACCCCCCTATATTCAGTACTTTGTAGCGCTGCCTTTCCCAGCAGCTACAGCTTCAAGTCTGTTTGGATCAGTCTCTATAAGCTCACCCCCATGATTATTTTCCCTCTTTTTAGAGCCAAGCTTATGGTGCCCAGGCCCACCATATGAGCTGTTAGAAAGAACCCATGACAAGCACCATTTATCTTCCCCTCAACATGGACCAGTTTCCCAGTCCCTGCAGCTGAAAAACACCCCCACAGCATAACGCTGCCACCACCATGTGTCACTGGGGGGGATGGTGTTCTTGGGGTGATGAGATGTACTGATTTGGTGCCAGGCATAACGGTTTCCTTGGTGGCTGAAAAGTTCAGTTTTGGTCTCACCTGACCGAAGCACCTTCCTCCATACATTCCTGTTTTTGTCTTGAAGTAATATGTTTTTTTTTTTCTGGCCAGTCTCCCATAAAGCCCAGCTCTATGAAATATGCGGCTTATTGTGGTTGTATGAACAGATACTCCAGTCTCTGCTTGGGAACTCTGCAGCTCCTCCAGGGTTACCTCTCTGGTTAAAGTCTTCCTGGCCTAGGCTCAGAGTTTGGTGGGCGCCCCTCTCTTGGCAGTTTTGTTATGGTACCGTGTTCTTTCCATTTGAAGAAAATGTATTTGATGGTGCTCCAGGAATCATCAGAGATTTAGATAATTTTTATAACTCAACCCTGATTTGTACCTTTGAACAGCTTTGTCCCTGACTTCCTTGGTCTTCAAGGTGTTGTTTGGTTAGTGGTAATGTTGCAGCCTCTGGGGCCTTTTAGAAAAGGTGTGTATACTGACAGATCATGTGACACTTAGATGGCACACAGGTGGACTTCATTTCACTAATTATATGACTTACCAGAACTTTTCTGAGGCTTCATAGCAAAATCGGTGAATAAATATGCACTTTGTTTTTCTTATAGGGTATGTGTAAGCCATGGCTTCAGCCTATTCCTTGTTTGGTAAATGATTGGTTTGTAAAATAGCATTTCATTTTGTTTCCTTTTTTGTATTGTAAATTTACCAAAATAAAGCTAATTTGAATCTGAATCTATTTCACAGATGGTGTCTCCAAAGACACGTTACTGTGAAGTGTCGTCTCTGCAGTCCAGACATTGAACTATTGGCTGCAAGTTTTCATCCATATTATTTGCCAAGAGAGGTCACCAGTGTTATTTTGGTAGCTGTTTACATTCCACCCTCAGCCGTTGCTGAACATGCATGTGATGTCATCAGTTCTGCTGTTGTGAAGATGCAGACCCAACACCCCAATTCTTTTGTGGCAATTTCTGGTGATTTTAATCATGCCTCACTCTCTGCTAAGCTGCTAACATTTCAACAGTTTGTCAGCTGCTCTACCAGAGAAAACAAGACATTGGATTTGTTTTATACAAATGTGAAGGATTCATATATTTCCAAAGCAAGACCTTCTCTGGGTAAATCAGACTACAACCTTGTTTTTCTCTGCTCAGAATATAAACCTCTGGTCCACAGACTATTTGTAACAAAAAAGACCGTGAGAAAGTGGTCACAGGAAACCGAAGAAGCCCTACAGGGTTGTTTTGATGCTACTGATTGGATTTCTCTTTGCAAGCCACATGGAGAGGACATTAATGCCATGACTGAGTGTGTGACCAACTATATAAACTTCTGTGTGGACCACACCATCCCCACCAGAACAGTGAGATGCTTCCTGAATAACAAACCCTGGATCACCAGTGAGCTGAAGGAACTGTTAAACAAGGAAAAAAGAGCCTTTAGGGAGCAAGACAGAGAGTTATTGAGGAGTATACAGAAGCAACTCAAAGTTAAGATTTGAGACAGCAAGGAGGTGTATAAGAAGAAGCTGGAGAGTAAACTGCAGAGGAACAACATCAGAGATGTGTGGTCAGGGAGGAAGAAGATCACAGGCTTCAAGCAGAAGGAGGATCAGATAGATGGAAGTCTGGACGGAACAAATAAGCTGAACACATTCTTCAACAGGTTCAGTTCAGGAACAAGCTCACCATCGTCCCCTCCTGCGCCCAGCCAAACAGACATCCCACCCTCCATTGTCCTGCAGCTTTCCTGTCACACCTCAGATGTTCTATCTTCCACCTCAGTCATGGACTCTTCTGCTTCCACTAGTTTGTCTTCAACCAAATCAGGAGACGCTGCTGCTCCCTCTGCCTCCCCCTCCCACTTTTCTGTTTCTAGAAGTCAGGTGAAGAGGCAGCTGGAGAGACTGAACCGGAACAAGGCTGCAGGTCCAGATGGTGTCAGCCCCAGAGTCCTGAAGGCCTGTGCAGAGCAGCTCTGTGGGATTCTGCAACACCTCTTCAACCTTAGCTTGACTCAAGAAAAGGTACTACTGTTGTAGAACTGTTGTCTTCCCCTCTCTCTCCACACTGTTTCCTGTCACTTACCTGCTCAATAAAGGCCACTGGTGCCAAAAATTTTAAAGTCATTAATTAGCCCCTGGGATGGAATGGATTTGCAAAAAAACTTAAGGCTGACAAAAACCTCATTTCACGTTTGACACAACAGCACACTAGATATCGGAGCCCACTTCTTGTTGAGCTCTTGGGTGTAAAATGTCTTTGGAGGCTTGCAACAAATCTGGAGTATTGCTCCATCTCCCACCTGTTTGGCATGGGCATCTCTAAAGCCTGTAGGGTCACACAACAGGTTGTTACTGCTATTACCCTAGAAATAAAACTTCTGTATATAAAAACCCTTTCTGAGGCAGAGCTGAGGGTAATTGTCCAGGGCTTCAGGGATCGATGGAAGCTACCCCAGGTTGCAGGTACAGTTGATGGGACCTATGTAGGTATTATTGCCCCAGCTGGGAATCCTGCTGACTATTATAACATGAAAAACTTCTCCTCTGATGTTCTGCAAGCTGTGGAGATAGCAAAATTAAATTCTGGGATATTCATGTGAGCTGGCCTGGAAAAGTTCATGAAGCAAGGTTTTTGGCCAACTCTTCCTTGTACAATAGGCGTGAAAATGGGACAATGTTCCCAGGCTGGATAGAAAGACTGAACGTTGTGGATGTACCTCTACACATTTTTGACGATGCTGCTGCCTTGGCTGCTGAAACCATTTCTGGAGGGGAGAAGTTTAACACAACTATAGACTCAGTCAGGCTAGAATGACTGTTGAAAGGGCCTTTGGATGACTGAAGGGCTGCTGGAGGTGCTTTTTTACAAGAGGTGTGATGCCCACATTTCCTCTGTAAGACACATAATATCAGCCTGTTGCATTCTAGATAATTATTGTGAAACAGCCAATGAGGAGTAGGTAGAAGAACCTGCAGATGATGTGGATGACTTTGTGGGTCTAAAGATTTGTCATCATGCTAACTCTGGGGGGGATTAGGGATGGTCTGTGAGCATACTTGGCACAATAATGCTTTTGTAAATGAGTGTTATTTGTGTTTTATAACACAATTTTGTGTTGTTACATTTTAAAACATAGTTTTGTAACTTTGCATCTGACAGGTGTTTATATGCTGCGGTTTTGTAAGAGAAGAAAGACAACTCGTTTGTACACTGTGTTTATTGTAACAAATAGCAATAGTTCAACATTCTTGTTCACATTCCTCTGAACATTTTCATAAAATATGCATCTTTGAATAACTTATATGGGTCTTTCAAACTATTTTAATATATAATAAAAGAAAAATATTAACAACTACCATAACAAGAGGTCACACATAATTTTTCTCTTTTATGAAGTACAAATCAAAGAAATCTCTACTGACATCACCTTGAACAGAGGATGTTGCATGCTGAGACATAGTTGCCATGTAAGGCTCCTGTGAGGTTCAGTGCAGGTGCAGAGTGGTGGGTACTTGGTATGTTATGCTGGTGGACCATAAATGAAGGTGAGTTATCAGTGTAGTTAGTATGTGCAGAAGGGTTGTGAGATGATATAATGGGCCACAATGATGGCCTGACTGGAGTGGGAGGCATCCACTACTGTGTGGTAGGTGTGGTCGGGGTTGGGGCATTGCAACATGAAGAAAATTAGCCATCGTTGAAAAAAACAAGTGGCTGTTGGTGCTCTGCTGCTGTTGCAGAAAATGTCTTTCTTCAGCTTGTTGCTGCATTTTTAAAACGTTCTCAAAAGAAGTGGACTCCATCCCCATCCATCTTTCTCTTCTCATCCAGGTAGCTCTCAAACATTTTCTCAAACGTGTCAGTCTTTTTCTTCTTCTTCTGAGCCTGGGTACAGCCACATCTGATTGGTCTCTTTCCTCATCCAGCAGGGAGCTTGTGGTGTGTGTCTCTTCAACTTCAACTGTACAGCCCAATCTGGTGGGGGGTGTGCTACAGTCCAGAAAGACGGTTCTCCCTGGCTCTGCCTCTCTCATGCCTCATTCTAAGGTCTTAGGTTATCCTGAGCTATCTCTGTAGTTATGTTGCTGTAGGCTTAGGCTACTGGAGGACAAACTGACCACTTTTTCCTCACTTTCTTCTTCTGCTACTCTACAATTAGCATTATTTTCTGTTATTTCAACTGTTAACTTTATGTTTTCTGCCCACCACAGATGCTACATCTGATCTGGTGTTCTGTTTGGCTGTGCTGCCTTCCTGGAGGAGGGCATCAGCTGAGATAATGCTGCTAACAACTAAACGTTCTCCCCCTCCTGCTATTAAGTTTTTAGTTTTCCTTTACATAGAAAGTACTCTTACATTAGTTTATTTGTTTCTTTTTGTGTCGTCTCAAACCTCCAGTTGGTTGTGGCAGATGGCCACGTGTACTGAACCAGGTTCTGGTTCTGCTGGAGGTTTCTTTCTGTTAGAGGGCAGTTCGTCCTCTCCACTGTCGCTACATGCATGCTTGATTTGAGGGATTGCTGTAAAGTCAACGACACAACGCAAGCAATTGTCTACTGTTGCTACGTGTTCATCCAGGAGGAGTGAATGCTGCAAGTCAGTGACTCGATGCTCTGCTGGGTTTCCTGAGAGAGAAACTAGTTTGAAAGGTGAACAGGGCTTAATGCACTGATTGATAACTAGAATCAGTTGGAATGTATGTAATTGAATTGAAATGACTTTTTTTGGTAAAGTGCCTCCAGATGACATTTCTTATGAATCTGCGCTATAGAAATAAACTGAACTGAAGTAAATTTAAAGTCAGTAACACTTTTATCTGCGAGTTTAAAATGTTACAGACACATCACTACAGTTTATACATTTGAATTATCCATATCGGCTTATTTGTTTAGAGTAAATTAGGATAAATAGCAAATAAACGCAAACTGGCAATATGTAACTGCTCATTTTATAATAAAGTTTAAATGTCATTATTTCATTAGTTTTCTCAAACATTATCACATAATACAGTCACCCACTTATAACTAGTGTTGCTTTTACTTCAGTGCCTTACTTTCCTCCTCTATTATACCCTTTTCCCATCTTCTCTTTTACTCAGCTCTGTTATATCCAGTGATCAAGTCCCCAGTAGATATACTCCTTGGTTCAGTCAGTCATTTTATTCTTTCAGTCTGCTCATTAAATTATCTTTTTCACCATGCTTTATTTTTGAATGGGTTCTCTTTCTCTGCAGATTCATATTTTGTTTGTGTAATGACTCCTCCTGAGTCATTTTGTGTTCCCAGGAGCACATTCATAGATATGTTTTGCAAGTAAATGGCTGCTCCATAAGGACTTTAGAGTTTGACGTCATCAGAGTTCTTGTTACATTAAAATTAGGAGCAGAATATCAAAGTTTCACACATTATGTGAGCTCCTGAAATAACGAGTGAGATCACAGACAGTAAACATCTCAATCATCCTTTCTGCCACTGACAGCAGCAGCTATTGCTAACTGCAGGTGTTGTGTGGAAGCAGAGTGAAGTCAAACTGTCAGCTCGTAGGCGGACTGGGTGGCCCTCAGCTCCGAGACAGACCAGCAGCCCCCATGAAGACTCCTGAGTGGGGGGCAGGGTGCTGACGGCGCTATGATGGTGTGTGTGAGTCCTTTTGTACATGTTAGTTCCTGTGTGTGATAGAAGATCAAGGGTAACCCTGAGCATAGAGGAGGTCAGCGGTGTGACAGTGAGGCTCTCCTAGCTACGGAGTGCAGGAATGTTCTCAGGGCCTGGGCCAGGGGAAGTCGGCTGCCCTGGAACAATCACACAAGAGTTAATATTGGCCCCGGAGGTCAGAGGTTAAATGCCTACAGGTCACAGGATGGAGGAGGACTGCAAGCAGACATAGGGGAGGGGAACCACAGGCTGGGGCCATGCTGCTCCAACCAGCATTATGTTGTCCTGCCATCTCAGCAGTCTCTAAAGCTCAGCACCGGAGGAGGAGCAAACATTCTCTGTGAACTTTCTCTTTTTCTCAAGAGTTCAATCAGGATTCTCAGGAACATAAAGGAGTGTGTGGGGAAGAAGTGTCCTGTGGATTTTAAGCTTGATCATTTATTTTTCAAGAATTTAAAAACAGTCTTGACACAAGACAAAGTAAAACCAGCTGAGCTAAATGGAGACAGAATAAGCTTAAAAAACTGAACAAAAAAGAAAAAATTAAGAAAATACTATCAGGGATCACATGTCATTAAATCAGTCCATCTCTCCATATGTTATCTTTTGCTTGTTCCAGATCAGGTTGTGTGATATGTGGTCCAGGAGGGAAACCCAAACATCTTCTCCCTAGTAAAACTTGTCAAGTCACTCTAGTGGATCCCAAGATGTTCCCAGGCCAGTAGGGATAGACAATCCCCTCAGTAGGCTGTGGGCCTGGCCTGAGGCATCCTCTCAGTGGGAATTGTATAGAAAACCTCCAAAGAGAGGAGCCCAGGAGGATCTGGATCACAACCCCAAACCCAAATAGCAGTGCTCATGTATGCAGCAACTTATGCCTCCTCAGTTGGGCTGTACTTTTTAATTTTTTTAATTTTTATTTATTTATTTATTTATTTATTTATTTATTTATTTTATGAAACTGTGTATGTCTTACTTTCTTAAGGTTTGTATTCTTTTATTTTTTAACCAATATAAAGAGTAGGGATGGGAATCAAGATCCAGTTCTCTACATGAACCGCTTTCCAGTAGTTCAGTTCCTTTGAATTGTTGACCTGTCTGCTTAACGATTCTGCTTGTCTTTTCCAATAACATGAGACGTATTTGCGTGATGACGTATTGTACACGCTCCATATTGATTTAGAACATATCCAAGATGGCATCACGGCAGAAGTGTTCCAAAGTATGGCTACATTACAGAAAAAAGACAATACTAGGGCTGGTTGAAACATGCAGAACTTTAATAACAATAAAAGAATGACATACCTCCAACATCCTGAAACAGCTGACCACGGATACGGTGCTTAGCAATGGCGGTGACTCTAAGGGTGGAGCTTCGAGCCCAGCGTCTCCTGCCATAAATGTTCCAGGTAACGTTCAACTCCTCCAGGTCCTGGTTATTGTATTAATGTTAGCTTCATACTGTATGAATAATCTCCATCTCTTATTAACATTTACAGTCATATTCAATAAATTAGAATATGGGTTCCAATGAGGCTCGTTTGGCAGATTAAAAGTACTTTTTAAAATAACCTTTAAGAAGGTATTAAGCATATTTTTCATTTGACCCACTTTTCTGTATTAAGAAGATTTTTTTTATTGGTCTAATGTAATATTTTAATCTTAAATATCATGTTTTCATTAGTTGTAAGCAAGAAATCATCATTAACAATAAAAGCTTAAATACATCAGTCTGTGGGAAACTAATCTATATAATGTGTTTAATTTGCGAGCTGAGTTATTGAAATACATGAACTTTTCATTAATATTCTAATTTATTGGATATGACTGTAGTTGAGGAGCCTGAGTGAGACCAGCTCAGAGGTCAGCTTTCACACACTTTTAGCTACCTCTTTCATTGAGGCAGGGAGGAGTAAAATGACAGAGGCAAAAATAATTAATAAATAATATCTAAGAGGTTGTTTTCCACAGCTGGAGACATATTGAGTCTTGACAGATCCTTCCTGAAAAGACAAACATGCAAATTTGTCTGCACAAAGACTGTTGAAATGCAACTGTGTAAAAAGTTGCATTTCATTTGAAAACGTCCATTTCTTATCTTTTAAACCAGCTTTAATTTTGTTTGAATCTAATACAACATGGTGCACATTTTGAATTAAACAGTTTATTTCCTAACTCAGTGACAATCGATTAGAAAACTGAATCAATAAGTGAGATTGTTCATGGCGATCGACATCGATAAAGTCATATCAGCTCCCATCCCTAGATGGACCAAACAGCACTTTGAATGTAGCCTTTGTTGTTCCTACAGCAAGGCATGTGGCATACAATAACAATACAAGCTTTCTATTCTATTCTGTTGACTTCAACTGGTTCCATTTGATCCAGCCTCTTGTGCCTGGGATTCCTTTCTTTTGATTAAGATTCATATCTTATGAATATTGGTGAGGGCAGACAGACGTCGCTTTTTGGCTCAGCTCTGTTCTCACTACCAGCTCGTGCCCCCGAGGCTCAATCAACAAGCACTCAGCACCAAACTTTCCCCCAGAGCTGGTCCTATATTTTTGTCCGTAAAAACCACAGTTTTCTCATTCTCATTCTATGACTGTACAACAAGATGTATGGCTTCTTTCTTGATAAATTCCAGGGCTTAAACTGGGTTCCTCCCAACAAGATGGAATTAGAACTAAGTCTGAATTCATCAAGGTTGCTTAGTGCTGTGCTCTTCATGGTTTGGCTTCTTTTACAAGAACGACTTGTGTGTTGTCCATTATAGAAGAAGTATGACCAGCAACAGCCACCTTCCAGTTGAGCCAAATCTGGTGACAGAGACAAACAACCCAGTCTAGGAAAAAACAGTCTGCCACATGTTACTCTTGATAGAGGAGGTACAACTCCCCTCAATCACACCTCATTAAACAGATTATTCCTTTAACTGTTTCATTTTTGTTCCAGTCTGATGCATGTACCTATCATCATGATCATCATCATCATCATCATCATCATCATCATCATCATCATCATCATCATCGCACTTAAGTTATGATGGTTCTCCCAGAAGGAGGAAATACTCAAAAGTATATTTTGATCCAAGCTCTGTGCCTATGGAGCTCAAACAGCCAAGAGGAATGAATACTCTATAACATATATAAAGTAAAGTAATATTTGGAGAGAAGATTATTGGTTATTTATTCCATTCATATAATGACTCACAGTTGAAGAGGTCTCTTCCTCTTATAGTTGCTCCTCCTGTCCATCAGCCTGCATGATGCTTTGATTCAAGATGACTTGGCAGAAAGGAAAGTTGAGTCATAGATGTGGAATGGTGGATTTTATACTCAGAAGGAGCCTCCAGCCTTGCCTTCTCTCACTCTGTTCCTCTACTTCCCATCCCTCCCCCAGCAGGGTTCAGGTTACAGTGGGAACAAGGAATGTATGAATGGACAACTCCCCACACATAAGTGTGTGTACACCGCCACACACACACTGACATGCATTTATGCTGATGCATTCATCAGTTGTTCATTCACAAATATCTGGCAGAGCCTGTCACCTGACCTTGTGCAAACAGAGGAAAGCCAGAAAGATAAAGCTGTTGACTCATTAAGGAAATGCTCTAAAAAGCCTCTGCAGTAAAAAAAAAAAAAAAAAAAAATATGGTACCAAACTCACATTTGATGGGGTTGATGCATTTAAAGTTCTCTGCTTGGTCTTGATCATGCTATTGTTTCAGAATTTTTTGCATTCATTTAGAGTGATCATATTCTCCAACCTCTTTGAAGGTCTGGTCTTTGGACATTTGCAGCTTTTCATTAATTTTAGCCCACTCAATCATTTCCAGATAAACGTATTTTGCTCATTAAGCCTCTTAATTCTGAGGTAGAAATCACTTAAGAAAAAAAACAGTATTGTTTTATGTATCACATCCTGTTTTCCTGGAAATAAGTTAAAAAAATGAAAAGAAATTTAAGGAATAGTGAAAATTTTAATGAACAGAGGAAAAATATTTTTTTCAAAATAAAATAATGTCAGAATCGATTTTTTTTTGTTTTTTTAAGACCTCCCTTCTGTTCCAAACATAAAGCTGCACTGTTAACAGAAATGTTCATAATGTTGATAGGAGTGAACATCTGAAGCTAACGAATGCTCTACTGGATAAATGAAGGGGAGTCCCCTGGCCGGGTCGGGCCTCACCAGCCAACCAGAGAGGCTTCAGTGTTGCTGTTGTTTGGCCAAGGAGAGGCTTGTTCACCGTTGTCTCTTTAATTACAGCAGAAACAGCATGACATGCTGCACCTAAGCTATCACTGATGACTGAAACACACGACAGGTCTGTTCACACCTAACCGTTTAGTGTCAGTATAGCACAGCAGAGGTTGGTTTTAAAATGGGCTGAAAGTTCAAAAACCCCAGTGTGAAACAGCCTCTGCATTCTTTGTTTAGCTGCCCACTCCCTCTATTGTAGAGGCTCAGGAAGACTGAGTGTAAACAAAAGTAAAGATATCATTAATCTCACAGACCAGTCATCAAAGTAATGACTGGCCTGCTGCTGGGAATGCCTGCTAAACCTCCACTGAACTGGACTGTTGTGGAATTCAGCTCTACAGAATTTTTTTAATCTAAGGTGAACTTTAATCAGAATCAAAACAGCAAGATTCTCTTATGGCCTTGCAAAGTTCAGTCACACCACCTCTTCACCTACATAGTGTGGGTGGATCAGCTCTCTGTCCACACCTAGCATAGATTCCTTTCACTTTGCTCTGGCTTTGTTTGTTGAGTCCTTTGGTTCCTTATGGCTGTGAAGCAAAGTGGACTGTAAATGGTTTTATCAATGGCGGCAGCCTCATGTAACATTCCAGCTGTCGGCACATCAAAGACCATGAAGGGTGAGGCCACGCTCACTTCCAGCTCTCCTGCCCCTATCTGCATCCTAAGACAAAGCTGATTATGCTTAATGCCTAACTAGACAGATGCAATAACTGCTCTGCATTTACAGGAATCAGAAACTGAAATTAAAGTGTTGCATGCTGTTCTCCAACACTCGTGACACCATGCTCCCAGTCAGTGGTTCAAATAATGACACCTACATGTGATTAATAAAAGCTTGCAGTGGATTAAAATAGGCTTTATTTATGTGTGAATGCCTCTAGAGGGAGCATAGGAGCCATGTCTGAGCACAGGATGTTAGCAAACGTTAACAACACTTGACTAGTGACACCTAACGAACTGTCTTGATGAAAATTCATTCACAACCAGCTAAAAAAACAAATAAAGAAAGCAGAAACTCTTCAGGCATGGGTCACATATTACATGGGTCACATATTACACCCCTGGCTTCAGTGAGGCGGGCTGTCATTCAGACATCATAGTGACAGAGGAAGAAAAGGCCCCGCATGTTTCTTCTGTGCTACAGTATGGATCATCTACAAAGACGAAAATGTGAATGCATTCACCTGCTGTTTTCCGAGAGAATAAACCACAAGTATCAACATGATTTGATACCCTCACATTATACTATAAGATATGAGCTATTAAATGCAGGACTAGTGATCACTATCAATAGAGGAGAGCTCACAACCACCATCTTTTTATATTTACAACAAATCTACGTATTCAGTATCCTGCTGTTTGCATGAAAACAGGTTTACTCAACTTCTACTTTAATCAACTCAGTTGCCTTGATCTTTGCTATGCAACAATTTCAACATGTTTAGATTTTTAGATTTTTTTAGACTGAAATGTTTTCCCTGGGAGTCATAGCCAGTGTGTATTGGGTTCTGGAAACTTATCTAAAATTTGTATGTTTTAATCAGTTTCAGGGTACGTGCAAACCTACATGAGCATTCAGTGGGCAAGAAGTCAGGACGACCCTGGACCTATCACAACACTGGCCAAGTCGTATGGAAACCAGACACACACGCACACACAGTCACGCAGCATTAAAGGGCAAACGTTGCAATGGCCATTTCACTGGACATACATATTTTGGGATTTTAGGAAGAAGACAGAGTTTTACTCCCACAGTTTTAGGTACCATACCTAAAAATGATGTGGTCTTTTCCTAAAAATGACTAAAATTTAACTTCAAGTGCACAAAAGCGCAACTGTTTATGTTTATGTGGTGTAGATGTCTTGAACGAATGGTGTGGTATTATTTCCGTCTCCAACATCTGAGTACTGCAGTAAATGGAGCACATCACATCAGTCGTACTTTATACCTAGACATGTAGATCTCTGGGCTGTGATAACATATCAGATAATACTGAATAATCTCATGCTGAAACAGAAGGAACATGTAAACTAAAGGGAGGAACCTTAGCTAGAAAAACTGTAAAAGACTATGTGAATCAGTGAACTGCTGTTTCACTTGTTATACAAACATGTTGCTTCATTACATTTCTTTATCTGATTAAAGCTGCAGTATGTAACTGTTATAAAAATATGTTTTTTACATATTTGTTAAAACTGTCACTATGTCGTGACAGTATGTTATTAGACAGATAATCTGTGTAAAGATGGAGCTCCTCCATCTCCTCCCTGAGCCTCTTTTGCCATCTGAAGAAATGTACCACACCGAACCAAAACCAACCAATCAGATACAGGAGGAGGGTCTTAGCGCTGCCACTCAACTTCATTTACTCAAATGTGCTAATGGCAGAGAAACAACTTACCGTTCTTTAATTCATCCTCTTACCCTGACCTCATGTTTGCTGTTCTCATGCAGTCTGCTCAGCTTTAAGGCCCTATTTACACAGAGCTGTTTTCAGTGAAACCATAACATTTTGGTTGCAATCCAGCCGCTCATTTACATGTCTCCAGTGATCAGAGTCTGACACTTTCTAAAGCCAGGTCTCAGAGTGGAACTTTTCAGGAAGCCCCCCTGCAGAGCTGTGAAGTATTCCACAGGTGTGAAAGCACACACGCACAGAATGCACAGCTGCAGGGTTTGTTCTACTCATGCATGGGCAGATAACAACAACAATGGCGGATAGCGTTGTACTTTATTGTGCTTCTTAACCTTTTCAGTTTAACACATTTTCTGATAAGGCATACATATGGGTTACATGAGCCCTTGGTTCACTGGAGATGAAGAAGGGTTGCAGTTTTCTAAATGAGATGGAAGTTTTGACGACATGCTAAAATCACAGCGTCACATAGTGGCCTGGCATGACAACTACAACGGATTCAAGGTGTCTTGGCTGTCTCATCTAAACGTGGAACTTTTCCCACAATCAACATCCAAAAATACAGGCAGTTTCCAGTGTGGAAACCTAGCCTGAGTGTTAGTACAGGGGCAGCAGGGAGGGAGCAGGCTTCCAGCCCATTCATTTCTATTCTGTGAAGCTTTATCATTCAGATCTATCTGTCATCAAGTGGCAGCCTGCAGAGAATGCTCTTAGCATGTGTTTTCACAAAGTGAGATTCTTCCATAGCCTCCACCCACATGAACCCACTACTCACCATGGTGGCTTAATGTGCTGGGGGAGGCAGGATTTTATTGCATAAGCAGACAAAACATCGAGAAGTGGAAAAGAAAGGGGAAAGGAAAGAACACAATAATGTGAGTGAGACAGTGAAAGCAGTGAAGGGCTTAACGATGTAACAAGTAGAAGGGAGCAGGATTGACATCTGTGGGGGGGAGGGATGGGGTCTTTTTCTTCAAAGCTTTCAAGGGTTTGTCTTCAAAATGACCCAGAATAGAATTCTAAATATGTGTTATCATATAATCCTCTAATTCATGCAGAATATTCTGAATAAAAAGATTCAAAGATTCAAAAGATTCAGAACATTTCAGGTTGCTGATATCTGCACTGTCAGCCATCAAACTCTCTCAAAATTCTTATTGTTTGATAAATACTGTAAGCATCATTTATTGTTTAATTAGAATCAGTAATCCTGAGCCAAACTGTAATAACAGTAATCATCACCAGACATAAAACAATAACACCTGCTTACTTGGTGCATGGCCCTAAAAACTCTGTGAATTTGGGGTCTGAGCTTTATTCCATTTAATCTTTCAAATTCTCTGGCCAGAAAGAATTTGTTCTTGTTTTTACTCTTTTCTTTCTCAACCCTGAACTAAATTGTAGTTTAGGGTTAGAAAGTGACATGAAAATGATATGTAAAACATCTATTCTGATGGAAACCAAAATTCATTTCAGGGCTGAAAGGTAAGTAACTTCCTCTTCTGTGTAGATGGTGCTTTAGGAAACAGCGAAAGGAGATAAATTTGCCAAGCAGGAGGGATCCGATCAGTATCAGGGTTCTTCCTGCCACTGTAGTCATGGTGTAGGAAACATCAGACATCTGCCCCACAGGCTGCTGGTGACCACTGTGTGTGGTCAGGCTTTGTTCAAACCTATCAGAGTCAGGCAGTCTTTATAGAGTCATCAAACTATCAGTTTCAAATAACAAACTCAACATCTTTTGATTTAAGTTTTGATTTAACCACTGGGATGGAACTCAGCCTGTTCTAACGGATAGGAACTCATCACTTTATCACCATGTTGTGGCTTGGCATGTGTCTTTTTGTATAAGTGGAAAAATGGGAGATATTAGGAATGTTTGTTGATGCAGAAGAAATAAAGGCAGCTTCAAGTCGGGCTAAACAACCAACTTCAGAGCTGATGTCATGAGACAGAAGGATGCTTGATTTTAAATATATTTGAAATGATCCTACTACAAAACAGAAACATTCAAATTAAAAATATTATTTGAATGTTCACTATTCAATAGTACAACAGTCAAAAATGGCTCCATCTAGAGAGAAAAGTGACTCCTTTCTCATCTAATCCTATTCTGCATGACTCCTCCACCCCTGATAACTGTTATCAGGGGTGGAGCCAGGGGGAGGCAGTTTTCAAACGAATTCTGCTCAAGTCAAAACTTCATATCCCCTCCCTCGGGATCATAGAGAAAGTCCCTGAAAAAGACAGACAAGTTAGTGACACAGGTCACCAACCTAGAACGCAGCAATGGCGTTTGCTTCGTCTAGGTTTTGCAGCTTTGATTCAGTGAGATTTTACTTTAAAGAAGATTTCTGCTTCAGCTGTCCTCCATGAAGCCAAGACTGATGTAGAACAAGAACAGTGGAGCTCTTTTTTATGTCAGGAGACTCTGTGAGATGAAATATGTATGGAATATGTCAGAATGTATGTATGATTGAATTTAAATAACTTTTTGTAAAGTGCTTCGAGACGACATTTGTTGTGAACTGGCGCTATAGAAATAAACTGAATTAAAATGAAGATTATGCATCTGTTTAATGACAAAATATCTATAATGTTTTCAGATTGTGGGACTGAATGATGTGCATCCATCACAAGATCCTGATGTGTCATCTGTGTATGAATTTATTCATCATAGTTATTAATCATATTCCCCATATCTCATGTCTGAAGCATATCACATCCTTCAGGGGGAACAAACAGCTGCACAATCACAAATGTAACAAGATTCATCTTTTTGGGGGTGTGCCACTCTTTGTTTCATAGTTTTTAATGATAGTCAAAATTCCAGTAGAAAGGAATAGAATAGAATAGAAACATCCTTTACTGTCCCATGATAGGAAATTTCTGTGTAACAGCAGCAAAGTGGCAGTGCCAGGCAACAACAAAAAAACAGACTCACACAAAGAATATAAAATATCTATAAAAAGAGAATGAAGAATTAAAAAATAACACTGTGCAGTAAGTATGGTAACAAGGGAGTCCTCCTGGGGACTGTTCTGCTGGGGGACTTCAACAATGCTTATGTGGCCAATGACAGTGAGACCTGGAGGGGTGTGGTTGGAAGGAATGGCCCTCCAGGTCTGAACCCGAGTGGTGTTTTGTTACTGGACTTCTGTGCTCATCATGGATTATCCATAGTGGCCAATGTTCAAGCATAAGGGTGTCCATATGAGCTGTTGGCACCAGGACACCCAAGGCCGCAGTTTGATGATCAACTTTGTTGTCCTGTCATCTGATCTGCAGTCATATGTCTTCGACACTTGGGTGAAGAGGGGAGCGTAGCTTTCCACTGACCACTACCTGGTGGTGAGTTGGCTCCAATGGTGGGGGAGGATGCCAGTCAGACCTGGCAGACACAAACGTATTCTGAGGGTCTGATGGGAATGCCTGGCAGAGTCTCCTGGGAGACGGAGCTTCAACTCTCACCTCTGGGAGAGCTTCAAACACGTTCCAGGGGAGGTGGGGGACATTGACACTGAGTGGGCCATGTTCCGCACTTCCATTGCTGACACCAGCAGTGAGGGATGCCATCAGACTGAAGAAGGAGTTCTATTCTAAAAAAATTTTTTGGCCTGTGGGACTCCTGAAGCAGCTGATGGGTACCAGCAGTCCAAGCAGCATGCGGCTCGGGTGGTTGCAGAGGCAAAAACTCGGGGGTGGGAGGAGTTTGGAGAGGCCATGAAAAATGACTTCTGTACTGCTTCAAGGCGATTCTGGTCTACCATCCGGTGTCTTGGGGGTGGAGGGAAGCAATGCACCACCAACACTATTTATAGAGTTGATGGTGTGCTGTTGACCTCAACTCAGAACGTCATGGGTTGGTGGATGGAATACTTCGAAGACCTCCTCAATCCCACCAGCACGTCTTCCACTGAGGAAGCGGAGCCTGGGAACCTTGGCTCTCCAATCTCTGGTGCTGAGGTCACCAACGTGGTTAAAAAGCTTCTCGGCGGCAAGACCCCAGGGGTGGCTGCGATTAACCCAGAGTTCCTTAAGGCTCTGGATGTTATGGGGTTGTTTTGGCTCTGCAACATGATATAGACATCGGGGGCAGTTCCATTGGATTGGTAGGCTGAAGTGGTGGTCCCCATATTCAAAAAGGGGGACCACAGAGTATGTTCCAACTACAGGGGAATCACACTCTTAAACCTCCCTGGTAAGGTCTATTCAGGGGTTCTGGACAGGATGGTCTGTCGAATGGTCAAACCTCAGATTCAAGAAGAGCAGTGTGGTTTTCATCCTGGCCGTGGAACGCTGGACCAGCTCAACACCCTCAGCAGAATCCTGGAGGGTGCATGGGAGTTCACCCAACCAGTCTACATGTGCTTTGTGGACTTGGAGAAGGTGTTCGACCATGTCCCTTGGGGAATCCTGTGGGGGGTACTCTGGGAGTATGGGAAACCAGGCCCTTTGATATGGGCTGTTAGGTCCCTATGTGACCGGTGTCAGAGATAGGCCCACATTGCCAGCAGTAAGTCAGACTCATTTCCAGTGAGGGTTGGACTCCACCACGGTTGCCCTTTGTCACCGACTCTGTTCAGAACCTTTTTGAACAGAATTTCGAGGCGCAACCAAAGTGTTGAAGAGATCTGTTTCGGTGGCCTTCGGATTGCATCTCTGCTTTTTGCAGATCATGTGGTCCTATTGGCTCGTGATCTACAGCTCTCACTGGAGCAGTTCACAGTCAAGTGTGATATAGCCAGGATGAAGATCAGTGTCTCCAAGTCTTAGATTTGGAGAGCTGGAAAAGGGAAGAGTGCCTTCTCCGGGTCGTGGGGGAGGTCAAGTATCTCAGGGTCTTATTCACGAAAGAGGGCAAAATGGAGCGGAAGATCGATAGATGAATTGGTGCTGCGTCAGCAGTGATGCAGGTGCTGTACCAGTCTGTCATGGTGAAGAGAGAGCTGAGCCAAACAACAAACCTCTCGATTTACAGGTCAGTCTACGTTCCTACCCTCATCTATGGTCATGAGCTTTGGGTCGTGACCGAAAGAACGTTTCTGAAAGTTTTTCAATACTAAAGACAAAGAAAACATTTTCACTTTTGTTTGTTAAATAAACTTTTCAATTACATTACATTCAGGCAAAAAATTTTAGTTTAATTTTTTTTTTAAACCTTCTCAATGATCGGTAAACTGGGATTGTACCCAACATCCAAACCTTGACCAGAAAACAACCAGCTGAGAAACTAAAAGATGAGAACACATCAGGAGAAAGTGCAAAGGCTGCTTCACATGTTGCTGTCCTGCCTGACAGAGGCAGCTGATTCCCACAGGCCTCAGTAAAGTCCACAGTGTGGCAGGGGATCCCCTGTCCGTGTAGACATGTGTGGTCCCGTCTTCATCCCTTTTCCCCTCCCCCTCTATGGTACTGTTTCACTGGCTGAGGCTCCCCACTAACAATCAGGGCCTTCATGGGGGCCATAATGACAAAATGAAAGCCAGTTGTGTGTCTGTGGAGGTTTTAATGACTTTCAGAGCTGCTGTAGAAATGCTAGGCTCAGTCGTAATGCTGTGCAGTGGCTGCTGCCTCACAAACACAAAGAAGCTCAACAGAGGTTTATAGGGTTGATGTAAGCATTTCAAGTATTTTTTTAAATGTGCAACCTTTTGGATTTAGATAATGAGGTCAAGAGATGTAAACCAATATCACTGCATGAACTCTATTAAAAAAAAAAAAAAAAATCCAAACAAACAAAAAAATGCAAATCACACCAAACTAATATTATGTAGTTCTGGTGTTTCACACCATCGGCTCAAAACTAGCTCCAACAGAACGCTGACACCTTTATTGTTGCCTGTCCATCAGAGAGATGAGCTGCTTGCAGGGCTGCAAAATCATGGTCATTCTGCTCCAAAACTTAACACTTGTTCCTGGCACTGCTTATGATTAAACTCATAATTACGCTCCTCCACACTGAGCAGCTGTCTGATAGCAGATGGTATGTCCGCTGGTCCACTGCTATACTGTATGAGAAATGTTGTTTGGAGTTTGCAGTGACGTACATCACACACCAATCAACGAATGCAGTCTGCTGTCAATCAAATTGCTTCCACAGAATACGTCGCTCGTCGCTTGTACTACCTCTGAAATGAGTATGAAAAAGTCGGTGGCCTTGATTTTTTTTTTTTTTTACTTAGAAAAATATGTTAACCAAAACATAAGTTATAAAGACACAGAAAAAAAAAATACTCTGATCTGATCAGTTAGAAGATGTGGCCAGTCAGCAGGGTCAGCCTTTATTTCTGATGCATGGATGAGGTGGAGGCAACAGGAGTAGTGTTTGGTAGTGTTGCAGAAGGCACAAAGGTGGGATTTAAATATCTCATTAATGCATCTGAAGAGAAAAAGAAGAGTATGATTCCAGAAATAAAAGTAAAAGCACAAATGTGCTATGTTCACTATACTGTGCATATAAAATTAATTTTATGAGATGCCATTTAAATGAGATTGAAATTATCACAGTGAAAAGCAGAATTCAATGAAAACTTCAATAGTATATGGGAATGCAATAAGTTGTGTACTGTTATGTAATGAGCTCACACAGTTGACTTGTTTTTGCAAATCTCATCGCTTGGTGTTAAGTGATTTAACACTGTGCACACATATTTATAAATGAAACAACAAATAATTAGGGTAACAATATAAAGTAGTGACAGCAGACATGAACCAGGTAAAAATATTTGGAAAATTTAGTTAAAACATCACTGAACAAAAAGGAAATGAGCAACCAAACAAATTAACCAGTGTTAGGACCACTAGACCAGTGGTTCTCAGTTATTTTCTGTCATGCCCCCTCAGTGAAGAATCTGATAATGTCATTATTTATCTGTACAAGCCCCTGACACTAGCATTTTATCACCGATTATTAAAAAAAGATTAATAACATGACCTGCAGCAACTTACATTTTAAGACGTTGCAGCTCATTTTATTGTTTTAAGTCTTAAAATAATTTTCAAGTTCCGTTCATTAATTCAGTTTGAAACATTTAATCCAGACTTCTCGGTCTGTGTGATTCTCAAGACAAAATGTGCAAATGATTCACTGGGATGAACATTTTAGACCAAAACCAGTGAAACCTTTCAAACTGTAAACTTTGGTTACTTGTCAGCTTCAGCAGTTTATTCCATTTTAAAAAGGTTTTGTGCAAAATTTACAACAATATTGCTAATATTTCAGCTTATCAGAAAAGATGAACAGTGCATAACATTTTACATTTGCAGTACACCCAAGAGCTATGTTGGCTTCGTTGTATTTCCTGGTCTTTTTCTGCCGGCTACTGTCTGTTATTTACTTGTGTCTGCTGCCGTTTTCCTTTTCAGTCACAAACTTCTCCCTCTCTCCTCCTGCGTCAGCTCTGTGCACTAGTTTGCCTGTGTAGGCGACTTCTTCTGCTGAGTTGAACAGGCAGCCTGTTGATTAGTATGAGAAGCATGTTAACACTACACTCTGCTAAGTAACTCAAGCAACGAGTAATTTCATCACATTAGTATTACTGCACCTCTGTCTCTGTCATGTTTTTCCTCATTTTCCTTCTTTGGGCCTCAGAAAATTACAAAACTTTTTCCACTCATCCTAGTGGAGGGCAACTGAAACTGTGAGTGAGCAGCGCCAGGAGCAGTGAGGGGGTGCTCGGGGTGGCAGGAATGAACCATCTAGTGGAGGAGGGCTGGGGCTACTCAAAGTATCATTATTATTAAATTTAGTATTTATTATTCTTTGTTATGCAGTTAACTGTGTAGAATCTTTCTTATTAGGAAATTATATTATTGCCTATAAGAACAGTGAAAGTAACTTGTTTTTCTTGACCCTTTTTATAGCACCCCGTGGATGGCTGGCACCCTTAGCATTTGCCTATACTGCCTATACCATGGGCCGGCCCTTCTTCCTCTTCATCACTTACTGCTAGTACTCACTCTCCCTTTCACCAGTTGTTGCCTGTTTGCCTTATTGCTTGTGTCACCCCTGTGGGATTTTGTTGCTAGATTTCCTTTCTTCTGTATCTCGCCTGCTAATGTGTCATCAAAACAGCAAAGGTAATGGACTCCATCAATGAGGTTGGAAAATTAATGTATTTTGCACCTAACAGCAATTGTTTTAAAATCCTAAGTAACCATTGTCTTGATTCAACCATGAAATGACAAATGTTAGTTTAACTTGGTTCTTATAATACCTAGACATAACCCAGAGAACAGTCTATACATCTTAATATCAAATTTGACTGCAATGTACCAAAATCTTGAATGGATGGCATTAGAGTGACTTTGAGTTAATGACTTCTCACAAAGTGCCTTTATACTACTAAATCAAATGAACTCATTTACACATCATTTAACAGATCAAGGCCATTGTGGATGTCAGTGTTTTGGCAGATGATTTTCATTCATACTCACATTAACTGCAATTTTTCCATCATCTTCTCTAAACAACTAGGTCTAGACATTGTTGACAATTGTCTTTTACTCAGGTGTTTCTCTACAATTACTCAGACATAGCCTAGCAATTGAAAATTCCCAGGTAGCAGATGGTGTTGGAATTAAGACATCCAAAATGTGCAAACGGTTTGCATGTTAAAGAATGGTCATGATTTCATGATTTCAGGTCATGATTTCATTAAACACTTAAAATTTGTAGGACAGTAGTCCTTAAGCATTTTCATTTACATCTCCATTTTTGCTTTCTGGGGCACTACAATCCCATTCATGTGCATGGAGATGTTAAAGTACACTGAGCACTGAGCTGAGTATAATGACCATGGGAGCTAAGGAGATCTCCAGAGGGTCCTAGAAGGGTCTGAGTGTGGTTCAGAAGACTCTTGGATCTGAGGACTACGAGTGAAAACTGCCTGGGGGACAATCAGGTGAGTCTTTCTTCAGGTCATTGCCAAGAAAACAGGGAGAACAAGAAACCATTATCTTACTCAAAGGGTATTAACTAGTTATATTTACTCAGTTACCTTTACTTTTTTTCACTTAAAAAAAAAGTACTTCTAAGAGTAGTTTTATTGCAACATACTTTTCACTTCTACTTAAGTAATAGACTGAATGAAGGACAAACATGTTTTTAGCCAAAAATGCACAAGGTTTGTAAACATGCTTCCTTGTTCTAATGTTATTTTCTGTCTGCTGAGCGTGTTGTGCCATTCAGAGGTCAATTAAATATATAGTCAACAGTAGATATTGTGCTGTTCAAGCACACATATATCTACTGAAAGTATTGGTTTCAAAAGTTTTATATTGTGGAGATTTGAAAATGTTTGTTTTTTCTTGTTGAGTTTTTAATTTGTAATAATGTGATTTATTTTTGTTCACTTTTTCATTTCACCATTCTGAGTATTGGAATCTGCACATATAAGCACATCATTTTCAAAAATGAAATCAGGTATTATGAATACCAAACACCAGCTGTTTTATTCTATCATTCATAGATTGAACTGGTAATATTATGACATTTCATTTTGGGACTAACAACATATATTTTTCATCCATCCATCCGTCATCTACATCTGCTTATGCTTACAGGATTGCAGGAGGCGGGTCTGGTATCTATCTCCAGCAGTCTTTGGAGAGACTACACCCTGGTCAGGTTGCCAGTTCATCATAGCGCAACACAGAGACACACACAAACAGCCATGCACACACACACACACACTCATACCTAGCAGCAGTGTATACAAAATTAACCTAGTCATCAAGTTTTGAGACTGTGGAAGGAGGACAGAATACCCAGAGATATCCCACGGATGCACAGGGAGAACATACAAAATCCATGCAGAAAGACCCCAGGCTAGGATTTGAACCCAGGATGTTCTTGCTGCGAGGCGGCTTGTTGACTGCTACCAGCCACTCCAATGTGCAGCTCTGGATCTAGGATTTGCAATTAGCCTACAATTAAAGTAGTTGACCAAAGTTTCTGATAATATCAAAAATCATAGAACCTTCAGTGGCTTAATAAATCTTCTAAGACTGCTTTTTTCCCCCTAAAGGACAAATCTTTAAAGTCTTGACTGGCACAATACAAGTTTGCAAGACATGGGTGATTCATAAACAAAGCTTATTCTTTTAGGGTCTGCATTGCTTAGTGCCTCAACAATATGGTCTCTAATAGTTGAAACATGGGAGGAAAGATTTGATGCTGACAGAATTTCTAAACACCATAATCTCTGGAAAAAGCGTAACTCTATTGACAGTGAGCTAAGCTGTTTGAGCTTTTAGGTCCTTTTAGGCCTTATCACAGTATTAAACATGTCTTTGTTTGTAGATTACCTTGTAAATCTGGCCTACATTTGTCATTCCAAATGGTCCTAGGCTTGTGTTTGACTGGTGGTGTGTTTGTCCCTGCAGCTTTAAAAAAACCTTTCCCACATGCCAGAGTTAAAGTTTAGTAGGCCAAGCCTTCTGATGAGCCTGTATAAACAGGAATGAACCTGTTAACAGGTTGGCCTGCTGAAGTGGTGAGAGAATGCCGTGTGGGCAGTGAGAGCGCATTCTTGTTAGGTTTCCCACACATACATAAGACAAGTGCAATGAAAAATGACTGCTATCTTATCAAAGCCAGCCCACAAGGAGATGCATTCATTTTATGCATTGAGTTTTCCTTCCCTAGTTGCAGTTTGAAGATTCATGCTCTTTGAAATCAACCATAAACTAGGCATAACTGTCTGTGTCATGATTGGAGCAACATTAAAAACAGCTGGCAGAGCCAACAGTTGGTTGAAAAAGTGGGAGATAGCTGCTAGACATGAAGGATAACTCAGAGGTGTGAATTTGAAGCTAAGTTATGCAAGTGTCCAGCATGTAGGGCATACAGCTGTCAGAGTGATGCTGGAACCAAAGGCTACTATGGATCAAGCCAAACTCCAAATTGAAAGTCAGTCAGTGCCATTTGTAGAATATTTTTGAATTTTCCTCCCTACTACCCCTTCAACACCAGACCTGTTAAAGGCACAGAAAGTAACTTGTTACAGTAGAAGTCGTTTTATTTCCCTCTTAACTGATAAAATATTTAAAGTAGATCAAAATGTGTCAGTATAACAACGCACTAATACCAAAAAACATTTGCTGACACGATCCAAGACATAATACATAACTAGCACACGTTTTAAATGACACATTGTTATTGTCATGATTTTAGGTAAGCTTTTGACCCACATGCAAGATAACTCTCAGAAGACAAGAAGTGAGCAAGGAAGATAGCTATAGTAGGCATAATGAGAGGAGAAGCTTACAGGTTGATAGAAATGAATGAACGGCAGGGAGTGTTGGTCTGCATGGAGGTTTGGAGCTGGTTGAATGGACAGGTTTGTTCAAAGGTTGCCAGTCTTGGAGATGAAGATCCAGAAATGATTGTTCGGTAGTTCTTAGAACAAGGAATCCAGGAAACAACTCAGAGGTTACCTTGAGGAGGAGCAAAAGGAAGGGTATTAGTTTGGGTTTACAGCACACAGAGAAAACTGCGGAGACCGCAGAAGGCTTGGAGATACTGTAAAGGTTAACACAAATGATTGGCAACCAGCTCCTCTTATCCTTCTGCTGATGGGTTTGGTGGACAACAGGTGTGCAGGAGAAGACCTGGAGCTTCAGGCCTCAGCTGCGCCCTCTGGTGGACACGTGCAGCTCCAGAACAGGAAAAGAACACCACACAAACACCCCAGATTTCTGACAATTATATTGTATTTCCATGCAATATGTTTATATTTTGGTGTAAGGTGCACAAAGCCAATAGAAGAGAAGACAAGAGAAGGAAGGTGAATTTTTCAGTGTCTTAGTGTCCCACCTCCCATTTCAGTCTATATGTGTAAAGATCCACGTCTCATGTCTTATACCTGGTGTTCCATGTATGATATTTTGCTTCTTGGATTTTTCTCTGGATTGGTTTGTTGAAGTTTAAAATTTTTGTCATTTTTGCTTAGAAAGTGGAGCCACTGCAGAGACCTATCAGAAACAGTTCCAGTTAGCTGCATCCCATCCAGCCACCTGGTCTGCAGATCATATATATATATATATATATATATATATATATATATATATATATATATATATATATATATATATATATATATATATATATATATATATATATATATAGATAGATAGATAGATAGATAGATAGATAGATAGATAAACAAAACAAGCTGGTGTACCACATCCCCAAGTGTAACTTAACCATGGTAGCACAAATTTAAAAATTCCCCATGGTTGGTGTTGCTTCCTTTCTGCTATCTGACATATTCATTAGTTTACAGACATGAAAAAGTTCAATGTTTTGTTTGTGGTTTCCACCCACAGATTAGATATAACAGTGCATTGTACAACAAAGAGGAAGAACAAGTTTTCATAACCGTGACTTCAGCTGTTCAGTTTAGTCCAGCTGCTTGGTGGAAGCTGTCTCTGTCCCACCCTATAGTTCTAGGCACTTGTCCAGCTGCTGTTGATGTTCCCTGTGTAATGAGTAACAACCAGCAGGCTTTCTCCTGAAAACTTGCACCATGATACAAATATGCAAATAACATGGAAATATATGCAAAGTTATGAAAAAATAATAGGCAAAACGGGCTTCAAGGTTCTGGTGTATGCAATTTATAAAACAATAAAAATGGTTAACCAAGGTAGGAGCAGCAAACTGAGGGAGTTCTACAAAATATCTGGGAATAAAATATGAGGCTGCAGTATTCAGATCATCACTGATTAGTCAGTGCAATTCTGATTACATGTAGTGTTATTTACCTGGGCTGTAAAGCCACAGAGCTTTTAAGCATACAAGTGGCATTCAGTTAGTTCATTTTTATCAAATATTGAATTACTACTCAGTATCAACAGAAGGCTATATTTAAATGACTCGGATAGATACAGGGGACAAAAACTCTGGGTCAGAGGGTGGAAGCTGTTACTATTATTTAAATGTTAAATGACAGCCTGATGTTAAGGAATGTAAAAAGTAGAACTCGGAAGCATGTAGGTGCAGCTTATAGCTAACACATACCAGAAATACAAGGAGATGACTGAACATCAAAGACATCCTGCACCAAGTGATCAAATGAAAAAAACAAACTTGACTTGGTT
The DNA here is from genome assembly GCA_014839685.1 of Anableps anableps. Taxonomy (NCBI): domain Eukaryota; kingdom Metazoa; phylum Chordata; class Actinopteri; order Cyprinodontiformes; family Anablepidae; genus Anableps; species Anableps anableps. The sequence continues at coordinate 2,046,422 of CM026067.1, read as the reverse complement.
CAGTCAAAAACTCAATGCTGTTAAGCTGAACTGTTGAAACACAGCAAACATTAGAAACAATATGAAATGCTTCCAACTGGAGGCGGAAGAAAAACTGACTTACATACAGTGCTAAACTAGAGGATCATCGAGCAAGCAACATCAAAGTTCCCTGCTGATTCAGAAAAAGCAACATCATTCATTTACTACATGGTTGGATACCTGGGGTTTCACACCATGAAGTGCTTCAGACACAGTGATCCCTGCACTTTATAAGGAGACCAAGACATCACTGAAGGAGCACTGTTGCCACGGTCTAAGAACACAATGGTTGATTGATTACTCGAAATGACTGTGTGTCTATGGTTGTCCTGTGTCCAAGTGTCCCCCCTAGGATACCACTAACGAACATGTCTGAGTATTCCCAGCCTCTCCTCCCAATGGCGGTTGGAGATAGGCACCAGCCCTCCCTTTTTACCCACTTCTCCTGAGAACTGGGATTGGACAGAAAACGTTTTTCAAATACACAGAACAAAACTATGCTTTTTTTGATTTACTTTTGCTCCCATTTTTCATGAGCTGAACTGAAAGATGTAAAACATTTTCTATATACACAAAATAACAATTTCTCTCAAATATTGTTCACAAATTTGTCCAAATCTATGATAGTGAGCACTTCTCCTTTGCAGAGATAATCCATCGTGGCATATCAAGGAGCTGATTAGACAGCATGATTATTGCACAGGTGTGCCTCAGGCTGGCCACAATAAAAGACCATTCTGAAATGTGCTGTTTTGCTTTATTGGAGGGGGGGTTATGACCACCATTTGCCTCACACAGTGCAACACATCTCCTTCACATAGAGTTGATCAGGTTGTTGATTGTGGCCTGTGCGGAATGTTGGAATGTGGCCTGGGATGTTTTTAGCTTCCAGGATCCTTGCAGGATCCTTGGAGCCGTGCATTACCATGAGGCGATGGTCGTGGATGAATGGCACAACAACGGGCCTCAGGATCTCGTCACAGTATCTCTGTGCATTCAAAATGACGTTGATAAAATGCAACTGTGTTCGATGTCCATGACATACGCCTGCCCATACCATAACCCTGCCGCCACCATGGGCCACTAGATCCATAATGTTGACATCAGCAAACCGTTCACCCACACGACGGCACACCCGCTGTCTGCCGTCTGCCCTGAACTGGGATTCATCTGTGAAGAGCACACCCATCCAACCTTCCAGACACCATCAAATGTGAGCATTTGTCCACTCAGGTCGGCTACGACAACAAACTGCACTCAGGTCAAGATCCCGGTGAGGACGACAAGCATGCAGAGGAGCTTCCCTGAGATGGTTTGTGCAGAAATTCTTTGGTTGTGCAAACTGATTGTTTCAGCAGCTGTCCGGGTGGCTGGTCCCAGACGATCTTGGAGGTGAACATGTTGGATGTGGAGGTCCTGGGCTGGTGTGGTTACACAGAGTCTGTGATTGTGAGGCAAGTTGTATGTAATGCCAAATAGTATGAAACATCATTGGAGACGGCTTAGGGTAGAGGAATGAACATTTAGTTCATGGGCAAAGAAAGGAGTTCACATGAGATGTCACTGGCTTTCCTGCAAAGTCAGCAAAGGCATTTTTTTTTTAATTAACCAAATATCTCATTCTTAGTTTAACTACTTCCCGAATACTGAGCTTGCATGTGACGACAGTGGAAAGAAAAACCAACTTAAACAATAAGAAACCTTCAGCAGAATCTCATTGAGAAAAAAATCTGAAAACATGCTTGAAATAAAAATCTTAAGACTGGGTTAAGGGTTACAAGAACTTGGAATCCACAATGCTGGAAATGGAATAGAGAGGTTGTTGAAAAACATTAGTGATAACTATAGTCAGTGGCGTGCACAGATATTCTGGTGGGCAGGTGGTCAAATGGAATAAAAGGGCACCTTTATGTGTGGCACATGGTTGCCTTGGTAGAGTGAGATTTATTACAGGCACTTGCTTGAACATCATGTATATATATCTATTGCAAATCAATAGCCATTTGCTGTCTGATCCAGATGTTTAATAATGTTCAACACTCTACAGGTTGGTTTCTCTAACAATCAAATTGGCAACAACAGACCAAAGTTTAACAAAGCAACATTAGTGACTATAAAATAACCATTTCAAAACCACATATTTATTAACAAACTTGAAAAAAATAGACCTTCAAAAGACAGACACTTGACTTGGACTGTCTTTTGCTCATAGACTTGAAGTCAAGCCAAATTTATTTGTATCGCACATTTCAGCAGCAAGGCAGTTCAAAGAGCTTTACATCATAACATCAAGCCAGTATAGATGAAGATCATCAAAATCATTGGCCAAATATAAATACATCAAAATCATAAAGATAATCAACCTAATACAATTCAAAAGTATGGATCAATGTTTTACTTACTACTAATCAAAGGCAATTCTAAACAGGGAGGTTTTTAGCCTTGATTTAAAGAACTCAGTGTGTCAGCTGTTCTGCAGTTTTCTGGAAGTTTGTTCTAGATTAGAGGAGCATAGAAACTGAAAGCTGCTTCTCTATGTTTGTTTCTGGTTCTGGGGATGCAGATTTGAAAGGTAGGAAGGTTGTTATGACAACAAGTCTTTAATGTATTTTGGTGCTAAGCCATTCAGTGATTTATAAACTAACAGAAGTATTTTTAAGTCTATTCTCTGACCTACAGGGAGCCAGTGGAAGGACTTTAGAACTGGGGTGATGTGCAATGCAACTAAAGATAAACACATGGATGAGTTTCTCTAGATTTTGTTGAGACATTAGTCCTTTGATCCTGGAAATGTTCTTCAGGTGATAGAAGGCCAATTTTGTAACTGTTTTTATGTGTCTCTGAAGGTTCAGGTCTGAGTCCATCACTACACCCAGATTTTGGGCCTGATCACTACTTTCAAGCTGTAATAACTGAAGCTGTGCGCTGACTCTAGATCGCTCCTCTTTAGGTCCAAATATAACTTCAGTTTATTGATGAGCTTTATCATTCTCTTTCTCCTGCTTGCAAAGGAGCAGCCTCTTTGTTGTCATGTCTTTGAAGACTTTGATGACCTCACTATGCTTGATCTGAATATATTTCAGGAAAAAGCAGGAAAAAGTCAAAAAGCCGCTTTCCACACAGACTTCTTAGTTTGTTCTTCATCATTTTCAGCTTTGAAAATTGCCTCTCCACAGAAGTTGTAGGCCACACTAAACAAGTTATCTTCATAAACTTGAGTAACCAGTGACAATTCTACAGCTTAAATCAATTATACCCAGAAAAAGAGCTATGAAACCTTTACAGTACAATGTACTTGTTGAGTGCAACACAAGTGTATATGCACTCACCAAAATGAATGCTTGAGAAACTTATAAACCTAGTTCAGTTACTAAATACACTACAACTACTTTCCATTAACAAAATAGTGAAATCATCCTATATCCCACAGTGTACATGTGTACAAACCTCCATGTAGCTTCAAAATGAAACCCACAGTACCGAATATTATGGAGCCCATCTGGTGACATGAGAGAAAAAAAATACATAACTCGTGGGAACGACTTAATAACTCGTGGTTATTAAGTCTTGTTTAATTCGTGGGCACAACTTAATAACTCGAGGAAATGACTTGTTTAATTCGTGGGAACGAGATGATTTCAAAAGTGAATCCCTGTACATTGACTGGCAGGTGTTGCGTCAGCCGCTTGCCAACATGGACAAGTCTGATCTTATTTTGTTTTATTTTAATCCGGGAATGATTTATAATCATATTCTTCAGTCTGTTGCGGTTAGGCAAGGAACAATTCTTAGTAAGAGACTCTTAATTCGGCTGCTCAAAAAGCAGGGGCTCAAACTAAAATAATACGCTGCATTATGGAAAATGTAATGAACGCATTCTGTTATAGTTTCTGCCGCATTATGTAGCAATAGCATTATTACATGTTGCGCCGATTATTACAAAATGCGGCAGTTGCTCTTTTTAGAAAACGTGTAATAATATGGCGCATTATAGAACCACTGTTTGTGTGCATCCTAAATAATGTGATTCTAATAACGATCATGTTGTAAATCCTATATGTTTAAATCTTTGAAACTTTGGTCATTTAGTTGCCTGTTCAGTTACTGTCCTGATCACTGTTACATAAATGATTCCACTTAGATTTAATTAATGGCGATCTTGTGTTTTGATGCAAATTGCAGAAATTATTTGCCAAATACTGAATAAATATACACCTGGCCTTGATGGGAAAAAAGCTGCTCATCAGTGGTGATGTTGGTACCGTGATTATAGCAGGCAGTACCGCTTTCCACAAACTTGTTCCAGGCAGCTGAGATTAGCGCAAACCTGTCATCCACAATTCGTGCATGTCGGGTTTTCTTCTTATCAAAATGCAGAAATCTCATGATTAATGTTGCGCTTTGCATAGGGTGTGGGGTCAGCTGCTTGTACTTTCCAATGAACTGTTATTATCATATATGCATATGTTGTTGGTTGTTGCGGTTTCTCGGTTTTGTTTTTTCTCTTTCCGGAGGTTTAGAGGCAGACTTCAAGGGTGTTGATGTGTTCTCACTATGCTTTTTTTCTTTCCTCTACTCCTATCCCCTTCTTTTCCTTTAAAGCTTTTTCACACTTTTCTCCCATTTCTATTTCCTTTCTTTTTCATCACTGTGTCCATTACATTTGAAATAAACCCAGTGCATTTTCTAATAAAGTTTCATATACATATCGAGTGATCTAAGAGATAGATTTTAAACACTATCCTGGTGGCTAATTTGGAAGACATAGCGAGGAAGGAAGGGTATGGCATTTATTGGCTGCTCTGTTTAGATAAAATTGAGGCAAGTGAAGTTTTAGCTATTGCATTTGAGGTTTAGGAGGCAGATACACTTGCTTTGTTTGTTACCTGGATGGTTGGCCGGCCCATCACCAGGGCAGGGTTCTATCTTAAGGTGGAGGAGAGGAGAGAAGAGGTATTCACCTGCTGCATCAGCAAGCACATCTCTGTGTTCACCTGTCCACTTTCCACACAGCGCATTCACGTTGAGAAAGGCACACGATGGAGAATGTCACATTTGTGTGTGGGGCACGGGGAGTCTTGCCAGGCAAAATTACAAAATCATGAGGTACTAGTAATATAGGATTTTAAATCCAGAAACACTGCCTTGGGCCACACACTATAACAGGAGTCCCCAACCCCCGGATTCTGGTCCAAATCTGGACCCCGAGAGGGTTTTGTCCAGACGGCAAAGCATTTTCTTATTTACTGTAGTTGTATTTAGACATTTTATTCCTGTCGGCAGCGGTGTCTGACTTTTGAACAGACGCAATGGACAGCTACGTGGGTCAGTGATATCCGTGGGGTCCTTTAAAGCAAGTTGTTAAGTCACAAGCTTAGAAGCTCACACACAACAAGCGCGTGGTACAATGACTTGATGGTGCACAAAAAGAAGATGGCTTTGTCAAAAATACATGAAGAGAACTACGAAAATCACACATTTAAAGAAATGTATAGAAGTAGAGGTTCCACTAGGCTGTTCATTGTTGTTCATCATTTTGACTTACGGGGTCAAAAAATCCCATCATATATCTATATTCATCCATCAGTTTTAAAAATGATAATAATGACATTTAATTGCATTTAATTTTCGCTCGGTTTAATTAGTATTCAACGAACTGAACTGAGAATTCACATCGTGTCATCACACATCAAGCAGATGAATATATTTAACTTTTTCTCTGCAGTGACAAGTTTTGAAATCAGGAAACATTTCTCAAAGTGAAGTGATCAAAAGTTACCAAGACTCTCTGAACAAGGGGCTACCTGATCCTGCAAACACTCAGTGAGAGGCAACTCCCACAGTGGTTCAGCTGCAGCAGAAGCCTCCATAACTCGTCAATGTGCTCAGATGTATCTCAGTGTATCTCAGTGAGATTCACTGAGTTCAGTGTCCAGATCAGAGATGATACTTAGATAGGAGTTTTAAAAATTAATTGATTTTAGTTACCTTCTCATTGTACTCTGTGCGTTAAAAATGTCTGTGCATCTGCACCAAGTGGTCAGGTGTGTGTAATCTGTTAAAATGCCTTCAGGTGCTGGAGCACCACTTAGTACATCTCTAGGTATAGTGAAATGAAAGCACACCAGATTTAAATTTTAAAATCGAAAGGTTAATTTCTTTAATCCCAAGATTGTGATTCGATTTAACATTTGAAAAATTAGTGCTGGACTGTAGAATGGACCAACAAAAGTAGAACCTAATGAACTCAGAGGAAATGAGTAGAAAGTATTTCCGCCAAAACTTCAGATGGTATAATTTCAAGGAATACATATGTTTGTCCTGGATTAATACCTAATAGTGTGGGACTTTGAGTGTACTTTAACACCAGAAAAGTTTGGGATCCTGATTTAATTGGGCAGGAAATGCAGAAAATACCTCTCCCTAAAAAGCCAATACTGCCTTGACTACATGTTACAGTAGCAACAGGTGCTCGTTTGAGATGTTATCACAAGAGTAGGTCCAGTATGAGCAGCAGCAAGCCAGTGGGCTGTTAGACATGTTGCTTTTCATGCAGGAGATGCATGTAACAGTGCAGAAAAAGACAGCAGAGAGCCAGAGACCATGATGTGGTGCTGTGGTTACATGGACTCAGAGCGAGGTATTCCAAGCAAGGATTTGAAAGTTTTTAGATAAAATATTTGTCCATAGATCACATGTCACTTCCTACATTTGGTTCACTTTCTCACTTCGGTTCCATTCTCCTTACCTCTATAAGTCACCAGTGTTGACTCAGGAATGAAATGAGACCCAATATTTCCAGGCAAACTAGAGTTCCCTTGTTTGAGCCACAGCAGAGTTCAGATTAGCTTTCAGTCCTGCCCAACCAAAGATGACCATGCAATGAGTGTGAAAGCCCAGTTGAAAGAGTGAGCCATCAGTACAGATATTATCTCAATGAAAGAAGCAATTTCAGGCTTTGAGAAGAATCAGGAGGGACAGTTGACGCTTCAAGGAACAGAAAACAACACAAAATGAATTACTGTCGATATTCTATTTATATTAGTAAATGGAGGATGTGTCGATGCCAGTAAATTGGTTCCCTGTTTATTTAGATGGAGATGTAAAAAATAAAGCTGTTCCACTATAATCATGCACCAGCTAACCTTCCAATTACGGTTATTTACATCAAGATGGAGGAGTTCTGCATGCGGTAGGTCAGTGGGAAAACACAAACAGCAACTTTTTTCATGACCATAACCTGCAGCTGCTGAAGCTCATAATCTTATGTCAGCTATTCCAAATTTCTTCTCATTTTCAGTTTGTGAGGCATGTTACAGTATGAGGCAGCTGAAGAGGCTAATGCAAAAATGAATGACTACACACCTAAATGAACAAAGGCAAAACTGCATAGAAAAGTGAGCCTAAAATAAAAATAATTAATTTCCTAACCTTAGCCCCAAAAGATATCTTTCTTTGTCCAGTAACTAAACTGTTTACTCTGTAAGAGCAAAAGCTACATTGCTATTCTACTCATGAATTCTGTTAATGGCATAGTGTTATTAAGCATACTGTTGTGGAGGTGAGTATGCCAATCAAGAACGTGACAAACAGTGTGTGCATCTTGCTCTCCTTCTGTTAGTCTTACATTTAATATTTTTATATTTATGTAATGAGAGGAGAAGCCAGCAAGCCAGCGAGTAGAGGGCTAAGACAAACTGAGAGTGACCACAAATAACAGATTTGATAAAATATGCATTTAATTCAAACTGACAATATGCTGAAAAACGCCTGCAATTCCAAAGTTACTCTGAAACTAAATGCCAATAATCTTGACTTCCAAACCGCACCATAAACTTAATGAAAGGACTATGGGGGAATTTTACTGCTTAAGTCAAGAGCATACATTTTCAATTTGAAAGCAAGATTTCATCTCTTTGCTCTCAAAACTTGTAATGCTTGCATTCAAAACTTCTGCTCTCTCTCAGATTTTCTCCTCCCATACTAACTTCTCTCTCTGTGCTCCCAAACCTTTCTGCACTTGAAATTTTTTCTGCTCTCTTGCAGATCAAGGAGTATCATTGCCTAGCAACCTTTCCAGCCAATAGAATGACAGTGTTCCTCTGAGTGCGCTTGATACTTTCTTGTGGGTGTGCTTGTGTGGCTACAATAGAAAGCTGCATCTCCTCTTCTGGCGATCCCAACTAGAGGTGTGCGATACTGCATATTTGGTATCGATCCAATATCAAGTAGATACAGGACCAATATCACCGATACCAATACCGATACTTGTTATTTAAGTATGATATATCATCAGACTTCTGACCTTTAGCCATTTTTGTGGTTTTTCTTTTTGAATGATTTTGTTACAAACCAGGACAAAATTCAGATAAAGTTTATAAGTGTCTAAAAAACAATTTAATAACATCTTTACATGATAGACAGAAACAGAAAAACAAAAATTTGTGTGCATTGTTTTTTTTAAATAAACAAAAATAAATGTAATTTGAAAGGAAATCAAAGCAGAATCTTTTTTAATGGTAGAGTTGAGAAACTACAATACTAAAATAAGAATTTTAAGAGGGAATCTGAAACTGTATCGATCTTACAATGCTAGTATTGATCCGATATTGATACTGATATTTTGGACTGATCCACCCACCTCTAATGCCCACCAAATGTAGGGAAAACAATTTCAGCTCTCTGCTCCATGTTACAATTGTCAGGAAGTCATGACATATTTACAAAAGAATAACTGTTTCATTTAATGGTTTTCCAGCTGAGAAAAAACAAAGATTTTGGGCATACAGGACAGCTGTGTGGATCAACATAACACCGGCAGCAATCTTTGTGGAGTGAAAGCAAAACTGATAGCAGATCTGTGTTCTTTTTACTCACTAAATATCTGCTGCTAAACTCATCTTAAATACCTGTTCCCTATTTTACTGACACTTTAAGCCACATTTCTTACTGAAAATTAAGTTCTGGAGCATGTAGCAAAGAATTTTTTGATGATGGAGCCAATTAAAAGGGATCAAATTTTTGAACTAGGTTTAAATATTTTTGTTACAGCTAAAATCCAGGGAGCAGCATATCAACGGCTTTTTTCTTGTTTCCAGGACAGATATCTATTAAGATCATTAATCTCTTTTACAAGGGTGTCAGTATGCAGAAGGTGTTCATCTGGGCTGTTATGGGAATAAGTTATATTGACCAAAATTCAGTCAAGCTAAATAAGAGGAAACACAAACTTCTATTAAAATATTTTATTGATGAAATTTGCAGTAAAAAATAACTGCATACATTTGTAGCTTATTTGGTACATAAGTATCACATGTTTTTCAACTGTTGTCCACCGACTGGTGCCAGTCAGATGAAACACAAAGCAGAACTGTAGCATCCTAAATCAAGTACAGATTGTTCCAAAAACTATGAATGTAAATGTTTTAATATGAAAGTCAGTGGTTGGGCATAACTCTTATCACTAGATGAAAACAATATGGTCTTTGGTGCATGTGGAATCTGCATCACCAGGCATTAAAGGTATACATACTCCACCTTAGCCATGGTGCTTTGAAGCCAATTAGCAAGAATAGTCCACAAGGGCTTGAAATGTAGGACTTTTCACAGCCAGCATTTTATAAGAATCTCTGGACCATGTCTACATTAAAAAAAAAAAAATAAATCACATACTTTACTAAAAATGTTTGATTTATTTAGGATATTTTCTTTGATATTTTTCTTGATCAAAAGGACTTGATAACAGTTGATATTTTCAGGCAAAGGATGTGTAGACGCCTGGTAGACTGGGACACTGGTGAAAAACTTCACTTATTTTTCTCTCTGCAAAATACAAGCACAGAAACATATCTGAATGTTTGCAATACAAACATAGAAACTGTCGAGACAGATGACGTGATCTTCATTTATAAACTCATCTAAAGCTAAAACATTAACGAAACCCAGAACAATTGGGGCAGGAAGTAGATCAGCTCCAGTTTAGAAGTGAAAGCCACCAGGAAAAGGTTGATTAAACTGTCATATATCAACTGGAAATCACTGCTAAAAATATAATGAATCTTTATGCAGCTTTACAAATAATGTATTTCTCAAGACAGCAGACATTACCAGAAATAGAAAAGCTGCTGGATCCAACAAAGCTCTAGAACAGGAACGGAAGCCTGGAGATGAGGGCTGAAGGAGAATTCATGGCCAGACACCAGGTCCCGTATTTTCTCCAGATCTCAAAAACAAAGGGGAAAATGTACATCAATAAGTTAATAATGATTCATTATTTTCAGACAACAAAACACAGCATTTACTTCCACATGAAAATAAATGTTATAGATCCTAAAATCATCAAAAGAATATTGGGAGCTCCTAGAATTCCCTGAAAAAATATATAAACAGATGTTAAATGCATCTGATAAGTTGCTCACCAATGTGACACTAATTAGCCAACCAGTTACCTTTAATTATAACACTACTCAGCACATTTAACAATAACTTACATTGATAATGCACAATTCAGTGTGAGTTAGCTTTATTTTAAAATAAAGAGGTCTCCCTGTATCTGTAAAATATCTGGTTGGAGGTTAAACTGGATCCTACTGACTGAGACATTTTCTACAATAAGGTTTGACTGAAACAGAAGGGTTAGGGGTTAGGGAGTCAGCTGCTGTTGTCTTGTAGACAAGGCTTACAATAAAAATTTGTGACATCACTGCTGTCAAAAACAACGTTTTAATTGTTTTATAAGACATTTATTTTTGTTAAAACAAAACGTTCATAAGCAGCTTTAATCAGATGATTTGCTTTTGGATAGAAAAACTAAGCAGCCCAGAAACAGACCACAGCTTCACTGACACTTAGCTCGTTGACTCAGTCTTTAGCTCCTGATGCGACAGAATCAGATTATAAACCAGCAACAATCATCCAACAGAAACCTAAATACAGATTCTCTTCTTTAATTCAATAGACGGAGGTCACTGCTCTGTGTGAACGTGTTAATACACAGCAGCAGTTCAATCACAAAGCTGCACTGATGTTAGCAAGCCATATTGTTTATGCTAATAGCTTTATATCATTTTACAGTAAACTGCTGACTATTCTCTGCTGCTAAATAAACACTTCATCTACTTTCATAATCAGCTCCTTCAGAAAATGGGATAGTGGTAGAGATTTATTTTGATTCTACAGAACAGCTAAACTCACCTTAAGAATGGCTTGAACCAGTCATGCTACAGCTAATTAGCATCAGCTGGACAGCAGCATCCTGCCATCCTGCACCACGACCCTGAAATAATAAGCAGGTTTAGAGAGAGACAGATGTCCGGTACTCTTTCAATACATTGATTTATAACTGCTGTTGGATTTAACCCCAATGACTGCAAGAAATCACAAAAGACAAAGGGGGGATGAAATGACTAAGAAAACTCAGTCCTGTGGTCACTAAGCTGCTGATCGAGCTTCCACAACAAAACCAGCTCATCATCAGTCAATGTGTTTTTTGCCAACTGAAACCAGTTAAATGTCAAAAACAGCGATCATGCTCTTAACACATTCAACAATTAGCTACAGACTGGCTGCCCCCCTGACCCGTTTACCCGAACAGAAATCGGAAGTAGTTTTTTCTATATAATCTGCTTCACCTGTGCTCGTGTAACGGCTTTGTGAGGTTAACTGAATAAATACATATAACCTAAGCCAAAATTGAACAGTTGTGTGAAATAAACTGCAGCTATTAGCTGTGAAAATTGTACTTACTTGAGGGTTTTGTTGGTCCATTTTGCAGAGTAACTACTGCTTCAGATCAGTGTGCTGGGTTTGCAACAACACAAGCACACACAGAGGAACACTGCCATTCTTTTGGCTGGAACAGTTTTTAGGCAACGATACTCTTTGATCTGCGAGAGAACAGAAAAAAATCGCAAGCTGGCAGTGAGGTTTGTGACTGCGGATTTGATCCATGAAGAGAGAGAAGTTTGCGTGCAAGGAGAAAATCTGAGAGAGAAAAGAGAATATTTGAAAAAGAGAACAAGTTTGAGTGCAAGCATCACAAGTTTTGGAGCAAAGAGATGAAGTCCTGCTTTCAAATTGAAAATGTAAGCTCATGTATGAAAAGTTTTGAAAGCAAAAGACATGAAATCCTCCTTTCAAATTGAAAATGTACAATTTAGACTTATGGCGGTAAAATTCCCCCATAAAGGACCTAGTTTACAACACTGAAAGATAGTAATGATAAAGCAGAAAGCCATCAGACAACGCCATACAACCATAAAAGCCACACAGACACAAAGAGGTGCAATGCAATAGGACTGTGTCAGGTGATATTTCGAGAAATATATAAACTGAAAATCCATCTGGGGCAAACACATAAATGTTAGCCAATGTTTCTCTTCTTTAGTGACAGTTGTCATAACAGAATATTTCTTTGAATTTTCCTTTTATGCATCATTTTTAAATATCCAAAGCTCTGTTCATCCAGACAAAAGGCCAGATTTATTTAAGGACATAGTAACAACAGGAGACCCCAGTCTTTCACTTGGATATGTTCAACAAATAATTGTCATCAATAGACAAGCATTTCTTTGCTTTTATGTTGTCAGTTCTCTTCTGAATATTCATGCGGATATCCAGCCATGAAGGACTGAATACAAGCTGGTATGATTAACTGGTGATTTAACAATACTGCATAAACTCTGGTCCCAGCAGCAGGAAGAGGAGGATCTTCAGAAGGAAACTGTGTGATGTCATGGAACCTTATATAAGGGAACTCTGACATCAGTCTGCCTCTTTCCACAGCGATGCAACACCAGAGGGGATCAGCATCTCTTTGTCGTTCCACCCCCCTTGCGGGTAGAGAGAGGGACTTCTGAACTTCCAGAAGCTGTCGATCCAAATGCAGGTTCCGACGCTAGCTGCCCCCCTACCAAATGCTGGTGTGTGTTCCTTGATGCTGTTCAAACCAGAGCAAAGAAGATGCCCCAACTTTCCAAAGTTGAGCAATGCTAGCTACACAAAGCTGCTGGTAACCATTCCATTTGTTTATAGAACCAAAGCTGAGGAGGAGATTCTGGGGGCAGCTGTTTTCACCACCAGCCTCTAATAGTAAACAAAACCCTGATCAAATGCTCCAGCTGTTCTAGGACCACAGCTGAAGATGCAACACCTCCAGGCTGTTTACCTTTGCTGAGTGCCCTGGGCTAGCCTGATCAGGACTCCACTGTAAGCGACTAGCCAGCAGCTAATGACTCCTAACATGGGCCACAGTGCGAATTCCCTCATCTTGTCCATCCATTGGAACTCTTTTCACTGTAGGTGCGGTACCTGGGCAGTAATAATAGCTTAGGATGATCAATTTAAGTCTTTTCATTGTGTTCCATAAGGGCGTTGACCCATAAAGGGACATTTTCAGTCACATAATGTGTGTTTACCCTGTTTCACCTCAGTTTTTCATCAGATAAAGTACAGGTAGCTCTAGATGCTAAAGACATTTTAGGGCTCCCACATTCCAAAGCATAGCTTTTTTACCGACATAGTGGATCAATGACATTCATAAACGATTATTATTGTTATTTATGGTATGGTCTACGAAAGCTGAGAGGGGTCATACTCGCATGTTTATTTTCCTTAAGATAGCAAGGTTTTCTCAAGATAACGAGGTATTTATGCATTATAATGACATAACAAATACCGTTTTCTCGAGATAACGAGATTATGTTGTTATCACGAAATAAAAATAACCGTTTTCCTAACATAACGAGTAAAATATATCATTATCACGAAACAACGACAGTTTTCTCGAGATAATGAGTTAACTTCCTAATGGTTTAATCATACGACCAACAACGTGGTGTCATTATGGTTTACTTATCATTTATTCACAGAATTATTCAGAGAATTAGACATGCATGCCATGATTCACACTTGTAAGTCCTCTCCCGCTGGTGTGGCATGCATTTGAATGATGGAATCAGGTTTAACACACACAAATCATTTCGTGATCTCGAGAAAACAAACTTTGTTTTCTCGAAATTAAATTGTTATTTCGAGAGAACCATTGGGAAATTAACTCATTATCTCGAGAAAACCATTGAGATAACTCGTTATCTTGAGAAAACCATCAGAATAAAGTTTATGGATAACAACGCACTTCCGTGCCGCCATTTTGTGAATGTTAACACACTCCTGTTTTGCTACTCCAAATGATTGGATTACCAATGCATGCACTGATAAATAGATTAAGATTCAATTTTCCAAAAATGGTTATTGATTCCTATTTCAGTCAGAATTTAATAAGACATTACTTCCTGTGAATAATGTTTTATTATTGCACATTTCTGGTATGAAAAATAAACAGCATATTTTGGTGTAAACAAACCAGCCTCTGTTAAAACTAATTAACACACTATAATTTCCACATGCAATAAATCTGGGTTCTCAATATTCACAATATTCACAATTCATACTGAACTATGACATCACTGCATCATTTTATTGGTTCTATTTTTATATATTTTTACTGTTTTTACTTTTGGGCCTGCACAGTGGTGCAGTGCAGTTGCAGCAAGAAGGTCCTGGGTTCAAATCCAGCCTGGGGTCTTTCTGCAAGGAGTTTGCATGTTCTTCCTGTGTATGCGTGGATTCTCTCTGGGTACTCCAGCTTCCTCCCACAGTCCAAAAACATGACTAGGTTTCTCCAAATTCTCCTTAGGTGTGAGTGTGTGCGTGCATGGTTGCTTGTCATGTCTTTGTGTTGCCCTGCAATGGACTGGCAACCTGTCCAGGGTGTACCCTGCCTCTCACCCAATGACCGCTGGAGATAGACACCAGCCCCCCTTTCGACCCAACAAGGATAAGTGTGATGGATAGTTTTAGTTTCATCATTTTATCTTTTCCTCAGTAGTTTTAGTGTGTGTGTTATTAGCTTAGTGAGTTGATTGCATAAAATGTTTTAACTGTGAAGTCGAATTAATTTTGTTAAGAAACTCTTGTATATTTGAAAGAAGCTGTCTGTATTTATCCCATACACGTGTAGCATCCTGCTGTTCAGATAATGCCAGTCCTGGACTTATGCCTTAATCTGTTATTATCTTAAAAACTTAAAAACCTAGTTATAGTATTTTTTGCAGTGAGTTTTGTAACAAACTGGATTTAAGAGTATATATATGTCTGGATACACGTCAACTCTGACAAAGAGCTCAGGATTTTTAGCTATTTATTATATGGCAAAATCATAATTTTCAATCTGACAATTTTAACATGCAGTATCTTTTAGCATAGCTTTAGTTACTTACATGAAACTGTTTTAGACATACAAGATAAGTACATTGTGGTTGCCTCTTTTGGCTTCAGTGGAGCTTTCCTTCCTGAGCCCCTTCAGCTCTCACCACATCCATCTGAGCTCAGCCAAGAAGTCTCAAGCTATTTGTTCTGACAGCTACCATCTAGAAATGTTACACTTCCTTTTCAACTGTCAGACAGATTTCTTCATACTGGATTGCTCACTCTTACCTGTGTCTGTCTGTAAAATATTGGAAATATTGGTCTGGAAAATACTGAATGCTTCTCTGTTTGATCCTCTATAAATACTGAAAGGTGCAGTGCTTGGTCACTAAGGTACAAACATTTCTCTTTGTGTTTTTTTTTTTTCTGTTGCAGGCTGCTTTCTTTAGTAAAAACAATACAAATATTACTTTAACATGGTAAATGAATCTCAGAAAATAAATTATATTTAAAACATAATATTTCTCATAAATATTTTAACTTTACTGGTTAAAATCTCTTATAATATATTATGAGAGCATTTCTCTCATTTCATATTCGTGAAGATGCTAAAAACGAAAGTTCATCCTTTGTTTAAATATTTCTACTCAGGTTGGAAGATTTTACTAATAATAATCACACTCAATAATCAACCTCAACAATCATTCTCAGGTCATTCTTGTTGAATCTGAAGTCATAAAGAATAGAGTTTAAGAGCATGCAGTAAATAACACTGTTGCTCCAGGTGACTTTGTTTAGATGAATAGAATAGAACAGAAATATCCTTTATTGTCCCACAATGGGGAAATTTCTGTGCAACAGCAACAAAGTGACATTGACAGGCAATAACAGAAAAACTGACTCACACAAAGAATATATATATATATATATATATATATATATATATATATATATATATATATATATATATATATATATATATATAAACAGAATATATAAACAGAATAAAGAACATAATACTATACAATAATTTCAACATACATACTGTGTAGTTGTAAAAAACACTCCAGTCCATAGGAATTGTGCAACCTAGTTGGTTAATTAAAAATTACAAGATCTGCATGTCTCTGAGCGTTAAAAACACAAACCTCTCACAGTTAGTGACAAAAGGAAAAACAGTAGAGTGGTACAGGTACTAGCATGGATATAAAACAGTGATTTTGTTGGAAACAATAATGGTTATAGAGTCTAACAGCTGCTGGGAGGAAGGATCTCCTATAATGCTCCTTAATGCACCAAGTATGCAGTAGTCTGTCACTGAAGGAGCTCTCCAGCTCAGCAACAGTTTCATTCATGAAAACATATTACCATTCACGGACTTCATCGATCCACTGCAATGGATTATCCCAGTAGAAAAGTTTTGTTTTGGAATGTGAAGCCCTAAAATTTCTTCAGCATCTAGTGCTACATGCACCTTAACTTGAATGAAAACTCAGGAAAACTGGGTGAGCACACGTTACGTGATTGAAAATGACCCTTTATGCGTCACCACCCATATGAAACACAACAAAAACATGTAAATCTGCAGTATGTAGCTTTTATTAAAAATGTGTTTTTATATATTTGTTAAAACTGTCACCATGTCGTGACAGTATGTTATGAGACAGATAATCTGTAAAAAGATGGATCTCCTCCACCTCATCCCTGAGCCACTATTGGCATCTGAAGAAATGCACCACTCCCGAGTCGTCCCGACCAAAACCAACTAATAAGCGCCAGGAGGAGTGTCTTCGTGCTGTCCATCAACCTCATTTACTCGCTTCTCAATATGCTAATGCGGAGAAACAACTTGCCATTACAGGAAAACCGTTTATCCGTTGGCATCGTTGGTCATGCTAACTAGCCTGAGCATTCACAACAGTCTCTGCCAGCTGCAGCGCAGCAGAGGGTAAGTGGTTTAGGGAGGGGTGGATGAGCGCTAAGACCCGGCACTGTATTACAAGTTTCATAGTAGTTGGAATACAACAATTAGTGTTAGTTTACCCACCTGCTTTTCTCCAGCGGCAAGGCCAGGAATCACCTGGGGAAATCTGCTGTCCTGCTCACATTAACTGCATCTGTAGCATTCCTCACACTGCGCCTCTCTTCTTGGAATCCCAGAAAAATCTTAATCAGGCTGAAAAAAACAGCAGCAGCCCAGCTCTATCTTCTTCTGTTGTCTGTAAAAATGGCAATTCATGTTTTGTTTGCTATAGTTGGTCTATAGTGACAGTTTCAACAAATATGTAGAAAAATATTTTTTTTATAAAAGTTACATACTGCAGCTTTAAATTGATCATCCTAAGCTATTATTAATGGCCAAGTACCACACCTACTGTGAACAGAGTTGTAATGGACGACGAGATGAGCTTTGAATGTCTGGAACAGTAGGAAAACAGCTGGCAGTATGTTGTCAGTTAGCACACATTAGCTGCTGTCTAGTAGCTTATAGTGGTCCTGGTCAGCTAACTCGGGGCGCTCAGCTGTGGTAAACAGCCTCACAGAGTTGCGTCTTCAGCTCTGGGACAGCTGGAGCTCTGGTCAGAGGTTTGTTTAGCGTTAGAGGCTGGCGGTGAAAAATAGCTGTGACCCAGAATCTCTTCCTCAGCTCTGATTCTATAAATAAATGGAATGGTTAGTAGTGGCTATCCATGGCTATCATAGCTCAGCTTTGGACAGTTGGGGCATCTTCATAGCTCCAGTTTGAGCAGTTGGGTTGGCTTCTTCCTCTGCTCCTGTTTGGAGGAGCCAGCTAGTGTTGGGTTGTCAGTGGCAGTCTGGGAAAACCTGCATTTTCAGAATCAGAATCAGAATGCCTTTATTAGAAATTACATTTTGGATCTGAAACATGAAGCGGAGCTTCTCTCTGCCTGCAGGAGAAGTGAGGTATCTCCCCAATGTTTCCCCACTGAGCAATGGGTTCCAAGAGGAAGTTTTTTCCTTTGTGCTGGGGAATTGAAGGTCTCATGACATCACAGGGTTTCCTTCTGAAGCACTTCCTCTTCATTTGGCATGCACTTGGCATTTCCAAGCAGCAGCCGCACAAACACCAGCTTTTTTGCCCAAATTTCTCCTTTTCCTCCGTTTGTTTCTTCCTTATCTTCATTTTTCATTGTTATGTCTCCGTGGCATTCTATGTCAACCCACTCTGGTTCAAACTGAAAGGGCTGAACGTTACTCAATGCGCAAAAATTACTGTTCCTGCTGGACTGAGCTAGTGGTGAAGGACTTAGCGTACGTCATCGACCCAGAATGCATTGCAACATAAACAATGTGGCAATGTCGGTGTGACAATATTTTATTTAATATCGTCACATAAAAACTGAACAGCCTACAGTATTTTTACTATATTATTTTTATGTCTAAAATAATTTTTTCTCAAATAAAGTCTATTGTAAAAACTAATAGCAGTAGCAGTAAGGAATTGGCTTATTTGTGGTTTACTGGCAAATTTACTAATTTGTAGTCATGATAGAAGTTGTAATTCTTTTTTCTGACCAATAAAAATGGTGTTAACTAAAATGTCCTTGAGCTCGGGTTTGTGTTGCATTGTTCGTGGCTGTACTAACAATCGGGCCAAGTTGAATTTGTGGCTGCAACAAGAGTATGTTGAACACACTCCAGAAACAAACAGTGTTCCTGTGGTAAGCAGCTGTTCTCATTGCCTCCCAACAGATGAGGAAACAAAAAGAACGTACCTGAAAAATATAAATTTGAAATGATCACCCAAAACGCTGTACATATGCTTGTTTCATTTTGTGGACAAAAAGCCAATGGAGGAAAACTCGCATCCTTTACTGTGTTTGGGCTTTGACAAAACTATTAAAAGAAATGTTGGATCCTTAAAAGTATTGATAACAGTGACACGAGAAAACCAGGTATGATTTCAGAGACAGCATTTAGTTTTACAGTTTTCTGTAGTTAATGTAAATATTCTAATTTCTGCTTTAGCTCAGCTAATAAACAAATGTATGCATGAAAACATCTCTCTATCTATCCATCTATCTATCTATCTATCTATCTATCTATCTATCTATCTATCTATCTATCTATCTATCTATCTATCTGTCTGTCTGTCTGTCTGTCTGTCTGTTTCTATGCATGTATGTGTTTATAATGTGAAAAACCCTAATGTGTCACACCTCAATATTTGTATACTGTATTTTTACTTATAGATGGGCTTGGAATGGAGGATGAAAAACACTGAAGCCATCCCGTGATGCCCAGACACGGTGGTCATGCCCAGTGATGGAGGACCACACCTATTCAAAAGGCCCAACAATCAGTGGGTGCACTATCCCCAGCTTTGCCAAACTCTGTTACAGACAGTATTCTCTCTTGTATACAAGGATTCCACTCATCGAGTTTCACACACTTGTTCTTGCCTTCAGCCATTTGCTCCTGCTTCCTCAACGCCTGCAGTCGACCAAATTCTAGTTACTTTGATAAAGCCAAGACAGAACTTTGTCGTGGCTGATTTAGCATGCAGGTGCAGGTTTAGTGATTTTAAGAGCTGAGTTAATTTCAAGTGAAAAGTGAGAAGACATTTAATGCTGCAATAACATATTTCTTTTATTAAACATTTCCTAAAACATGTACAAGTGTACTTGCAATAACTGTAACACAACTCTTAACAAGTATTGAGCTGCATTGTTTTTAAAGGACGCCAGGGTTTTTTTTAAATAAAAAAAATTAAAAAGGGAGGTAACTTTATTACAACAAAGAAAGTCTTTTTTGTGTGTTAAAAGTAATCATGTGTTCATACTACCAATTATATAGCATATGTATATTCTTATAAGGTTGTTTTTTGTTGTGGCGATATATCATGTCCAAATCTGGGATTAATAAAGTATGTTTTTCTTGTCTACATGTCCTAATGCCAAAGAGTTTTTTTTTCCCTTTATTACTGTGCTCTGAGCAGTTAGCGAGTACACTACACACAAAACCTTTTTATTTCAAGGACCTTCAACTCCAGAACTCGAGGTCCAGCGTCCTGCAACCTTTATAAGAGTTTCTACTTCAACACACCTGAGTCAAATAATGCAGTCAAAATGATTATTAAGACTATAAAAACAATCTGCTTGCACCTTCTACAGTATAGCAGCTCCATTGATGCATGATCTGCCTTGCTTTGCAATACATGAAGACGCTGCTGCTTGTGTTTCACCTGACGCTGAAACCAAAACACAGGCTCAATGTGGAGTTTTAAGGCTTAGGCTGGGCTCTATGTCTGATTTAAGGTAGACAAAATTGTGCCCCGTCTCTTTTAAGAAAATGCAACCAACCTTGTACTGTGAGGATACTGATAAGCTTCAGAGCTTTTCAGATTGTTCAGGTAAAGCAACCTAGTCAATGAAGCAGCTAAATATGCCAGAGTAGTTGTCTGTGGCCAATTCCTCAGGTCACCCTCCAACCTTGTAAAAAAAAAATAATAAAAAAAAAAAAAATAAAAAAATAAAATAAAATAATATATATATATATATATATATATATATATATATATATATATATATATATATATATATATATATATATATATATATATATATATATATATATATATATATATTTATTTTTTTTTTTTTACACTTTTTGATTTTTTTTCACATTTTTTTTGACATACCTTGATGCTGTTGTTACACCTGAATTTTCCCCACGGTCGGATATTTCTATTCTGTTCTATAGATTTAATTAATTATTTGGTAGTATGATTTAATGTAGCGCAGCATGGACTCATACTTTACAAGGTGAGCCTGATGGATAAAATCCACCACAAGAATTCATTTTGGGACAAAAGAAAATTTATGGTGTCACTAAAGAAATGTAAAAGTAGCTTCTTTGAAGCTAAGCGCAGTGAGACAGGTACTAAGGTCTGTGACTGACTGCAGCAGACAGTGTGTCCAGCTGCTCAGTGAGACAGGCAGTAAAGGGCCTTGATTGACAAGAGGTCTTGTGGCTTGAGCCTCAGCATGCCACTCACCCACCACTTCCTGCGCCTTTTGTGTTTCAGATACACACACATACACACACACATACGCACCATCTGCTGTGGTAATTCACAGACTGCATGCCAGAGCAGCACACGGCCTCCTCTCTTACTTTGCTTTCTCCTATTCATCCTTCTTTCACGTACTCGCTGTCTTTTATCTGAAGGGAGAAAGCCAGGCTATTCAGAACTTTTGTTTGTACTACCACTTCCAATATGCACTCTCTCTCTTATTTTCACACACAATCATTTCCCTCCACTCATAAATGAAAAGCAATCTGATCCACTGAAGTTTTCTCATTTATTTAATATTTGATAATATAGTTGAAGGACATGGGGAAAGCTCTGGTTTGGGCAAAGGTTTTAAAAATAGCTCATTCTGATTTTAGTGATGTTAACATATCCTAATAATTATTAATAGTTATTTATTAAGTTTTAGCAAATATAAAATTACAAACCTTCTGCTCAGTTTAGAGCAGGGTTCACCAACCTGGTGCCTGCAGACACCAAGTAGCCCTTGAAGACTACATGAGTTGCCCACGGAGCTGTCCCAAAATTACATAAATCATGAAGTGATATAATTAAAAGTAAACCATGTGTATCAATTTGGTAGCGCTTATTATCACTTAGCACCCATGAAGTAGCTCTTAGTTGCAAATAAGTTGGTGACTCCTGGTTTACAGCAATGATCAGTTTATAACTTATATAACTGTATTATTAATTAGCTGCTAGTGTTCTCTAAAATGACTTATAGTGGACTTCCAGTATTTGAGGAGGTTAGGGACCACAGCCGCCCATGAATAGCTGAAATCTTCGAATAAGTGAGACCTCCCCCCAAACACTTTTGGAGCAAAAGTGTTCTTTTGCTCCACTCTTGAGTTTGCTGCCAATCAGTGCCAAGAAAAAATAAATGACGCTCCTGGATTGGCTGTTTTGGAAGTGCCAGCCAAAAGTGTGTCATGTACTGTGCGTAGTTATTTCCGCTATCCTGGCTGCAATCTCTTTCAAATATTTTAGATATGTTCTGTGTAAAAATTTGCAATTGGGTGACTTTTCCACAAATAATTTGGAGTCACGTTCTATAGAAAAATCTGCGAATAAGTGTGAATACTGAATATTGAATAGGCAGGGTTCCACTGTCACCAGAACAGTAGGCAAAAGACTCTAAAGAACTCTAAAGCCTTCTTCTGTTGGCGACTAACAATGCCTTTTGGATAAGCACTGAAATCACTTTGAATGCAATAAAAGTAAGGGGCCCTTTATACAAGTACCTATATCATGACCTAGATGACTAAAAGCCTAAACTGTCAAAATGTTCTGGAACTAGATGTCCATGGACAAAGTATACATGACCATTGGATAAACCGGGATGGTGAATTTAACTATCACTGTCAGACTGTTGTCCCTGTCTTTGATAATTATTTATCAGATGATGCTAAGTCTCAGTAACTTCATACCATCTTTATACAATAAATATGCACTACCTTGCCAAAAAAAGTTGTCACCTGAATTTTCATTTCTTAAACAACCATGTGGAAAAACACATCCTGTGGTTGTGGAAAAGATACTAGTTTGTTTAAGAAGGGTCAGATCACTGGCATCAAGCAGAGAAAACATCTAAGGAGATGCAGAAACTACTAAAACTGGGTTGAGAACTGTCCAAGGCATTATTAAAAACTGGAAGGATAGTGGGGAACCATCGTCTTTGAGGAAGAAATGTGGTGGGAAAAAAACTCCTGAATGACTGTGATCAGATGCTCTCAATTTGAAGAGAACTCAAGGGATTGGGACTGAACAGCTTGTGATGTTGCAGAAGCTTATTGAAACAATGCCACAGCTATTGTGTGAAATAATCAAGGGCAAAGGCGGGCCAAAGAAGTATTACTGTGTGACCTTTGTTTCTTTTTGGTCGTGACTTTTTTGGCCAGCCGATGTATTTGCAACTCAAATTGTTACAGTACTTACCAGAAAACCATTAAATTTACAAAAACTTGTGCCGTATATAGGCTTGTAACCGCTGTTGCTTTAAAGTGGAGTAAAGAAAACATGAATTCATTTTCTTTTCATTTTTTATCACCTAAATAAGCACACAAACACATTCATACAATAATACATAGATTGGAAGAACCTTGGTATGAAGTGTTTGGCTCACTGTGTTGTTTTTTTGGTTTTTTTTACATTTCATCCCAGATTGATTGACTCTGAATGTTCCGCAAACTATACAGAAATCCTAGCAAGTTGCTGAAGGAGGGATTTTTCAGAGCTGTTGAAATGTTTTTTAAAGTTTTTGTTTTTTGATTGTTTTTGTTTGTTTGTTTTTTTTGCTGACAATATGTTTGTAAAAATGTGGGAAATCTGCTTGTCTACATCTGGAACAAATAGGATGTAAATGTTAGGTAGACTATTCATAACTTATCCTTTGACCTATGGACAATCTAAAATTGACTAAGACTATTCCAACCACAAATGGAGAAGGGGTGTTTATAATGAAGTATCATCTATACTCATATCCTTCTGCCAGTTTTCCTTTACTAAATGAAAAAACATTTGTTGTCACATATTTACAGGTTCAACACGGCTCTCCATATTTTTCATAGTTTTGAACATCTCACCGTTTGCTGATACAGAAACCTAAAATGCGTCAGCCTTCCTCAGATGGCATCAGAATCACCTTCAAGATATTTTTTCCGATCAAGCTATATGGATAGAAAATGATGAAAATGATGAAAATAGAGAATGATGATTTTGTACTTTATGTAGTGTAAACATTATGTTGCAGTCTATCATAGTCTTCTTGCTTTTAGAACATTTCCTACCTGTTAAAAGGTGACTATTAGCTCAACACTGAATACAACAATCATTTTGGAGCCAGTGTTCTACAAAGGTCATTTTACCTCTTAGTTAGATGGTGCTGAACTGATTTGAATATTCATTTCAAGTTAAAGATGGATTAATTTATTTCACGTGACAACTAACAACAAATGTCACATTAAGGCATTTTAGAAACTGAACAAGTTCACATGCAGTTATAAAGAATCTGATTTGGTAAAAATTCTATTCAAATCATTCCAATTCATTCCATTCAGTTTTCTTATACAGTGCTAACTGACTACAAATGTTATCTCAAGGCATTAACAGGTCCAGTTTATGTTCAAAATATCTATTTAGACCAAACCAATACAATTTATAGATAATGACAGATTCAAATTTCGTTTCATACATTCAGATTAGACGCTAGTTATATTACTGTACAACAAAATCTAATGAAGTTTATAAAGCCAATTGGTAGAAAAGATTTCCATTTAAGGAAGCTTAGCCAGTTAATGCAGTTCACTTTTCAGCAATCCCTCATCCTGAGCAAGCCTGCAGACACAGTGGAAAGAAATGACCTCTAGCAGAACCTGGCTTAGGATGAGCACCCATCTACCACAACCAAAAACAAGACACAAAAACACAGAAGCACTGGTCCTGAAGAGCCTTCTATAGGAGAAACCCCCCACTGAGAACTCAGAGTTAATGTTAGTAAGATAATATGCTGTTTTTTTTCTGTACTTTGCCAAAAATATAAAAATAGAGTTGTACTGCAGAAATCCATGACAGTTTAAATAACTGAAGTTAAGAAAACATTTGTAGTTTTTAAAAAAAATTAAATATCTTAAATATCTTGAATGATTTTGGATATTTTTACCTCTCCTGTCTTCAACATTCAACTTAAAAATGGTTCATCTGTGTGTCTCATTTATTTCTGCCATCTAAGATCATTTTAGTAAATAATCTTCTACATCATGCTGGCAATTCTGTCCTATCTCCCAGCTCTAACACACCTGAATCAAATAGCTCAATTCTCTCCTAAGCTTGTCACCAGGTTCTGACAGCTGTAGTTGCCCTGCTCTGATTTTACACCAATAACTAGACTGAACTTACATGGTGCTTTTCTAATTACACCAGGTGCTTTTGTAGTACAAGTTTAATCATCTGCATCCATCCATATGTGGCATTAGAGGGAAGCTAAGGGTTTCCATGTCATGAGAGAGGAACAACTGGAATAGAACTCACAACACTTTAATTGCCAGACAGCCACCTTGAAAACTGTCGATCATTTTTCCTTTGAACATATGATGTAGTTTGCAGAAGTCCCTCCAGGTAATCTGATGTGGGTCTTAGCTGAGCTACTGCTGCAAACGACCTAATGTTCTTCTACAAATTATCCACCAAGCCCTGTCTTTCAGTGTTTAATCCTGCCTCTCCTAGAGAAAGCTACTGGCTGAGCTTTTGCTGTGACTAAGTGCTTGTGCTCTCTCTCATCTTACAGACTTGAAAACTGGTTCGGAGCTGATCTGCTTGCATGCATTTCTCTCCTAGATGAAGTCACTGAAGGAGCTTCTACTACTATTAACTTTTTACTTTTCTTCAACATAGAAGGTACTCCTAGATCAATGTTTTTGTTTCTTTTTCATGTGAATGCTCTGTCTTATCAAACACCCAGTCAGTTGTGGCAGATGACCACTTGTACTGAGTCAGGTTCTGGTTCTGCTGAAGGTTTCTACCTGTTAGAGGGGAGTTTTTCCTCTCCACTGTCGCTATATGCATGCTCGGTATGAAGGATTGCTGTAAAGTCAATGACACACAGAAAACGGAAAACTTTCTAACTAATTTGAATAATAAACAGAACTTGACTGAATAGTTTGATAACTATAACCAACTGTAATGTACAGTGGTTCACAAAGTGGCTTTTCCATATTTTGTCACATTACAACCACAAACATAAATATATTCCATTGGAATTTTATGAGAAAGACAAACACAAAGTGGTATACGATTGTGAAGTAGAAAGAAAATTATACATGATTCCAAACATTTTTTACAAATAAAAACCGGAAAGTGAAGTGTGCAGAAGCATTCAGCCCCATTTTCTCTGAGTGCAACCAATTGCCATCAGAAGCTGCCTGGTGGTTGCTAACGACTAGATAGAGTCCACCTGTGTGTAAATCTAATCTCAGTCCAAATCCAGCTGCTCTGTGACGCCTCAGAGGCTGGTTAAGAGAATATTGAGGAGCAAACAGCATCATGGAGTCCAAGGAACACAGCAGAAGGTCAGGGAGGAAGTTGTGGAGAAGTTTAAAGCAGGCTGAGGCTCTAAAAAGATTTCCCAAGCTTTGACCATCTCACGGAGCGCTGTTCAATCCATCATCTGGAAATGCAAAGAGTACGGCCCAGCTGTAAACCCACCAAGACGAGGCCGTCCACCTAAACTTCCAGGCCCAACAAGGAGGGCGCTGATCAGAGATGCAGCCAAGAGGCCCATGGTGACTCAGGTGGGGGAATCTGTTCACAGGACAACTATTAGTCGTGTGCCGCACAAATGTGCTCTTTATGGAAGAGTGGCAAGAAGAAAGCCATTGTTAAAAGAAAACCAGAAGAAGTCCCGCTTGCAGTTTGCCAGAAGCCATGCTGGGGACGCAGCAAACATGTGGAAGAAGCTGCTTCGGTCAGAAGAGACCAAAATGGAACTTTCTGGCCAAAATGCAAAACGCAATGTGTGGCAGAGAACTAACCCTGCACATCACTCTGAACACACCATCCCCACTGTCAAATATGGTGGTGGCAGCATCATGCTCTGGGGGTGCTTCTCTTCAGCTGGGACAGGGAAGACGGTCAGAGCTGATGGGAAGATGGATGGAGCCAAATCCAGGGCAATCTGGGGAGAAAACCTGCTGGAGTCTGCAGAAGACTTGAGACTGGGGCGGAGCTTCAGCTTCCAGCAGGACGACCGCCCTGAACATACAGCCAGAGCTACAGCAGAACGGTTGAAAACAAAACATATTCATGTGTCAGAATGGCCCAGTCAAAGTCCGGACCTAAACCCAATCGAGAATCTGTGGTAAGATCTGAAAACTGCTGTTCACAAACGCTCTCCATCCAACGTGACTGAGCTTGAGCTGTGTTGAAAAGAAGAACGGGCAAAAATTCCAGTCACTATATGAGCAAAGCTGGTGGAGACAGACCCTAGAAGACTGGCAGCTGGAATTACAGCAGCAGGTGGTTCCACTAAGCATTGGCTCAGGGGGGCTGAATACTTTTCAGTTTTTATTTGTAAAAAATGTTTTTGAATCATGTATAATTTTCTTTCTACTTCACAACTGTATACAACTTTGTGTTGGTTTTTCACATTAAATTACAATGAAACATTTATGCTTGTAGTTGTAATGTGACAAAATATGGAAAAGTTCAAGGGATATGAATACTTTTGCAAGCCACTGTATGTACTTGAGTTTGAATCTGTCTGTATGATCGAACTGAATCGACTTTTCTTGAGATGACATGTTGTGAATTGGCGTTATGTGAACTGAATTGAATCTGAGACACAGAATAAATCACAGAAAATCATAAACATCCCCGCTGGCCATAAAGGTTCTGACTTCCACTACTGGTTCATAACAATGAACTAAAGACTAAAGCTAGAGTTAATATACTGCAGAGGCTGGTGAGGAGATAAGTAACAGGAGTGCCAGCAGCAGGTCATACAGGAGGAGGGGGCAGAGGCCAGAACCACCAGCACAACAGCAACAGATCTAAAAACACGCAGAGCGGACAACACAGGGTCAGGAAGGTAAAAACAGAAATGCAGGAAGGGACAACACTGATATAGATTTAATCTCACCATTGAATGCAGTTCAATCACAGATGCTGACACTGGATCCATCATACCAGGTTAGAACTACAAGCGAGTTCAAACATAACACACACTACATAAATGAGATCTTGTTTCACAATGTAAGATATGTTTAGTTACAGCGATAGCCATATTTCAGACTTGTATAATTGTGACCTCTTACTGATGGTGAAAATGGTGACTTGAGTTTCTGACTTGGACTCAAGTCATAGATAAGTCACAACTGCAAGGATTGAGTCAGGTTCCATGAAGATTGGAGAGTTGAGTTAGACTTGTGGTCTGAGATCAGAGTCGCTCTAACCTTGATCTTATGTAATCAAAGTGAAAGTACGCTGGTATGAAAGTTATAGACAAAGGTTCAGGGTTATAAAATAAGTCATGCATTATTTTTCTGTGAAAGGGTGTGCTTAAATTATGAGCGAGTGAAGTTCACAGACTGGGAGCAATTAGGGATTTGAAACAATCTCTTGCTGTTTGCTGTAGGTCTATAATAATGTTTATAAGACTTATTATAGGTTTATAATATGACTTCAGGCCATTTCAGAGCAATATGCACTTAATATAACACTGGCACCTTATTGTCTGGCTAATAAGTGAGTGTTTAAGGCATGTTTAAAACATGCTTTAAACAAAAAGACTTTGAGACTTTACTGTCCAGATGCCTTTTCAAAGTCTTTGTGTGTTTTATGAAACAAACAAGACAGGAAGGGGGTTGAAGTCAACCCACTGCTGTTAAACCCATGAATCACCAAGCCAGGTGGTCAGAAGCTCATTGGAGCTGACTTATGTTAGGGTAAAGCCATGCTCTGTGTATCAAATACAGCCAGCTGGCAGCACAGCTGGTTCCTGTGAATGATGCTAAAGACACTTCCTGATTCTCAAAATAGAAGACCTACCTGTTCATTCAGAAATTTCACATTCTCTCATTTACATACTCCACTTCTCCTTGCTTTTTACATTGAAATTTATAATACATTTTGACACACACAGAGACACACACACACAGGTTGTTCAGCAAGTAATATGGAAAAGCAAAATAAAGAGCACTTTGTTTAAATCATTTAGAAATTTGAATTTACCAGGTTTTATTAGGCCAGAGCACTGAAGGCCATTACGCTGCCGTAAGAAAAGCATCTCTAAACGTAATCAAAAACTGGAATTTACTATTATTTTAGTTTTGGACTTGAATACAGATTATTATTCCTAATGGTGTAAATTGAAACTTAATTAGTTTTTAAAAATAATTTTGCGGCTCATAACCATGTTAAAATAATTGTTGATAAATGTTAACAATCAAAGACAATAACACGGCATTGCATGAAAACAGGTGATGTCAAAGTTCCTGCTACTCGTTCTGTTTTGGCTGTTTATAAAAATAGAGATTTTAATAAAGTTGTCAGTCACATCACAACAGCAAGAGCAACAGGATACAGTACAGCCATCTTTACAGCTAAACAGATTTTGAAGTTATAATCTTACTGAAAGATGGCTACAGTCAAACTGTATACATTTACATTTTTTGTTACATCTGGAGATAAAGAATATGCTTACTGTTTGACTTGTCTTTAGATAGCTGCCATTTGTTGAGGAGAAGCTGGTTTTCTATGTAATAATGATGCCTTCTCTTTAAAAGGAGAAGTAAAAAAGGTGGATATAAACTGCCACTATAAATGGTAACATTACTGTGTTGATGTCTGAACTTGTTCAAGGATTCATGCCTCAGAAAAACTTTCAGGCCTTCCATACGCCAGTATTGGTACATTTTCATTATTATACTTTGCCAGTTGTAACATGTTCATCCACATTAAGCTCAGTGAACAAACAACATGGAGTTGTCGGGGTCTGGGAGATTTTGCTCATCTCTCTTTTTGCAGTTTTTTTGTTCGTCCTCCAGATGGGATCGTGGAGCATGGTGGCTGGGTGGTTCAGCAGGTGTATTCACACCTGCATCCAATCTGCCTCATCAGGCGAGGTATATAAGAGGAGCTTGCAGTCAGTCCTTCCATGCCTGAGTGTTGACCTTAGTGGTAACTTCAAGCCCTCCGTGGTCTCCTAGTTACTGGTTTGCTCTCTTTGTGAGAAATCACTTACCTTTGTGCTTTTCACTTTAGGTTCTCTTAGATAAGCATTTGGATCCCTTTCCAGCTCACACCTTTGGCTTCAGTAACTCATCTGCAAGACTTCAGCAATACTCTTGGCATAAGACTCCTGACTGGCAGCTCCTTGGCTCCTCCTCGCACCTCCTCTGATGACCGAACTCTGTCCACCATACCCACTCAAACCACTCTTTCAAGCCATCTGGATTCATCTCTGCTCCTCCGCAACCTCACTATCCTCCCGGACCCCGGTGTAGACCTATGGATGATGTTGGATGGAGTGTCTAAAGCATGTCACGGAGCTTGGGGAAAATTTGCTGTTTAGCTTATGAATCAAATCGGTAATTAGGTCTAACATTGGACTGAATAACTCTGTTCACTGAGGGACTGGAGAGCAGCTTCATGTGTAGCAAAGATGAATATTTGTTATGAGAGTGAATTTCTAAGTAACTCTGCAGGGTCAGACTGGGCTGATAACTTTGTCATATCCATGTTTAACTTCCTGACCCAAATTCAGAAATTCCTTAAACAAAGGCTATGTGAAGCTGGTGGTTTATTTACAGTTTGGAACTATTTGCAGTGGATGAACAGAAGAGATGTTAGATGGGACGAGGAGGTGAAGGCAAGAAAATTGCAGAGTGAACGGCCGTTTGTTTCAGACTCCAGTGAGTTGAGCTCTGGAAGAAGGTAAGGTGATTCTGGTGGTGGGTGGTTGTTTGAGGCATCTGAAAATGAGGACTTTCCAAGAGAGGCTGAAGTGCCTGTTGTAGACCAGGCACGTAGGCATCAGAGAGGAGTGATGCTGCAAAGAACATCATGGAGTGTTTCCACAATGAAGATTTGTCTACAGAGCCAGGCTTGGACTTCAAAGAACAGCTTGATCCTTGAAAGCACAGAGAGCATAAGCCAGTTCAACCAATCTCTTGAGGTATGCCTCGGTAGTTACAGACGGTTTGAAGACATTAGTGTCAGGTTTCCTGACAACAAGAATTTACTCATTAGATTTTTGACAAAAAAAAAGAATTTTTTTATTTATTTATTTATTTATTTTTTTTAATTAAAGTTCAATTGAGTTTATTTATGTAGCACCAATTCACAACACAAGTCGTCTCAGGGCACCTTGATACAAACATTCCAATAGAACTTAGTTATCAAACAGTGCATCAAGTTGAGTTTATTATTCAAGTTGGTTAAAAAGTTTTCTGCAGCAGAGCATCGAGCCATTGACTTGCAGCATTCACTCCTCCTGGCTGAGCATGTAGCAACAGTAGACAGTCGCTGCATTGTGTCATTGACTTTCCAGCAATCCCTCATACCGAGCATGCATGTAGCAACAGTGGAGAGGGAAAAACTCCCCTTTAACAGGTAGAAACCTTCAGCAGAACCAGAATCTGGCTCAGTACAAGTGGCCATCTGCTGTGACCGACTGGGGGTTTGGACATGAATATGAATTATTAAGCTTATGTGCTAAAGTTAATGATTGACCACTCATAAGGTTTATTCATTTACAATAAATTTGTACTACCATGTGTTTTAAATCATTGATTAAAATGATATACAAGAGTGTGTGTACATGGTTGTTGTTGTTCCTGTGTCTTGCTGTGTTGCCCTGTGATGGACTGGCAACCTGTCCAGGGTGGACTTTGGCTCTCACCCAATGACCACTATAGACAGACACCTGCTCCCCTGAAAAGACAAGCGGGTATAGACAATGGATGCATGGAGACATATTTTACATGTTCATCTGCTAGAGCTGGTCTTCCCTGCACACGCTGTGCTATTGTGCAGTTATTTCAGCATGTGCTGTCGGGAATACCAACACTGAAACACAAAACTTTTTTTTTTTTTTTTTTTTTTTCCCTTCTAACCCCTCCCCAGCTTTTCTCTTTTTTGGGAGGTATAGGAGGACTTTAATATACTAACCTGTGTGAATCAGGTTTAAACCAACCAGAGGGCAGAAAGTGATAGGTGGGCCTTAGCCCACATGAGCTGGGTCAGTTACTTTGGGTGGTATGTACAGCTAACTTTGTAAAGTATCTCAGGCATATTCTCAAGCTCACAGCCTGATTGCAACTACCTGATCTCTTTCATTGTTTTGGTATGCATTACCATTCATTCCACACTACTCCCCCGCAAGTCCCACAAGCCAGGATGTGTAGCTGCACCAACAGAACAGGTGTGGCTCTTTAAAACCCTTACAGAGACTATAGAAAAGGGAAAATGTTCTAATTGGTATAAGGTTTTATCGGTCATGTTACCATTTTTCATATTACATGATTCCTAACTTGAAATTGTATGATTCAAATATCTGGTTGAGTTGAGCACTGAATAACTTAGCATTTAACAGTAATCTGTCAACGTTTAAAGAGATAAAAACAATGTTACAAATTAGGTGTTTTCTCATGGATCAAAAAATCTTTCCCAACATTTCTGCAGAAACATTAGTTTCATTTCTCATACCTGTACTTCCAGCTTGTTTTCCAATGAACTGGGCTCAACATTTTGACAAGTTGAAACAGTTTCCTTACTATCTCAGCTTTATGTTTGATAAACTGTGCTGCTGGGTTTCTGTTTCCTTTTAAACACCCAGAACTTTTCATTATGTTACACCAAAGCTGCTCTTCTCACTCCTGAATGGAATGTCTGCAATGGACAGCATACTTTGACTATTACAAGACTATCCCTGCAGCCATTTTTTAACTTTGGTCTCCAGCAAAAAGCTGTTGAGGAATTATAAACATGCAGGCCATATCTTTGAGTTCATACAGGCCTGATTAGGATCTGCAATGCACATTTAACACGACAAGACTATAAAAGCATTTACAATTAGTTGTCACAGATCATGAAGTGCCCATATCTTGATTGCAATCTACTGTATTTCTTAGTAAATGTTTGAAAAGCAGGATGAAGCTCTTTGCTTAATTAGCCTTTTTTTGAAATATCTTTTTCCTGGAGCTGCTGGAGTCTTGAAGGGTAATGAGATGACTTCAAAATGGGTTTGGTCAGCTAATATAATGAATGCCAATGGTTTGTATAATCCTGTAAACATTTAAGCAATAAAACCAGGGACTAAAGATTAACTATTCATATCACAGTTTCATGTTTTCATGTTCCAGTCACTATCACTTATGTTTTATAGTGGAATTTTTATGTGATAAACCAACACACAGTAGCTCATAATTCAGAGGTACAAGGAAAAGGGCATGTTTTTTTGTTTTTTTTGAAATCCTTCAGAACAAATATCTGGAAAGCATGGAATGCAAATTCTATTCAGCCCTGTGGTTCAATACTTGGAAGAACCATCTCTCACCAGAGTTAGAGCAGCAAGTGTGGAGGAATGTCTCTTCTAGTATTGCATAACTAGACTCTGACATTTCTGTCAATTTGTCTTGTGAATAATAACAAACCTTTATTTAAACAGATAAAACAGCAATTCTGCAGTCCGGCCACAGATTTTCCATGAGATTTAAGATCTTTGACTCAACCATTCCACTGCTTGGGTAAAAACTGATCTAAAACAGCGGTGTCCAAAGTCAGTCCTTGAGGGCCTGCATCCTTCCTGTTTTACTTCTCTCCCTGGTGGTAGTAACCACCTCCTCAGCATGTCAATGTTCTGCAGAGACCTGCTAACGAGCCACCATTTGATCCAGGTGTGTTGAACCAGGGAGAGAACTAAAACAAGCAGGATCCCAGCAGTTGAGGATTGACTTTGGACACCACTGATCAAAACCCTTCAACTACGGATCTGAGTGTTTGCATGGGGTAATTTATCCTGCTAGAAGGTGAATGTTTTGCAGATGTAGAGGGGTGAAAACAAGTAGTTATAAGTAAAGGAAAACACCAATTAAGTGTAAAGAGAGAAAATAGGCACCCCAACTTTATTTTTTCTTTTTCTATCCTTAATTTCTGTTGTAATAAGTCCTTTAGCGTTATTTCAGTTGATCAGCACGATTCCACATCCAGCGGCTAGGCGGCGTCTGTCGCATTGTTGGCACAGAGAAGGTTTGTGGGCACACAGAAGAAAAATAAACCTTGCTGTTAAATGCTAACGGAAGCTCAACGTGTGTATCTCATCTTTTCTGTGTCATAGGTCAGTAAATATGTATTTTAATGCATATATAATGTTGACATTTAAGAGCTGAAGAAAGAGTTGAAGAGATTACTGAATCGCGAGTCAATCAGTTAGTCATGTTATGTGGTTTCGGATGAGTATTTTGTGGAAAACGGGACATATTTCTCTATGCCAGCTAATGCTAGCAGTCTTTGGGCATATGTGCTAAGCTAACTGAGAAACAACTAAAAGACTGTTGAATTCACTTTGAACTTACTGTACTAAGCACTTCGGTTCTTACACCAAATGACATTATTTTGGTCTGCGAAAACAATGGATAAAATTAAAAGCTAAAATGCTTAAATATTTGTGGAGAACAAAAATAGTGAAAGAGTTAAAAGAAATTGATATTTATTTTGTAAGTTAAAATTACAAAAGGTCTTACAAAAAGGGACAAGGTATTTGAATTAAAGTATTGATTTAAAGGGATCCACGACAGTTGAACTTGTTGGCCTAAATGTGTTGTAATTTTCCCATTAACCTAAACGTTGTTTGTGACATGTAAAAATTCATAATTACTTCAAAAATTGTTTATCTTTATTATATTTTTCACCTATGGAGGTCACCATTTTTTTCACTTACGCAATGCCTGCCGTGCTGATGGTAGGGCCAAGTGGAGTCAAGTCCTTAAACAAAACACAAAAAGTCAAGTTGGTAGAAGCTGTCTTGGGCAGCCCACAAAATGTCTGGATGGAGGCAAACTACCTCACAGTTCTCATTTACCGTTATACAAGAGATATATGTTAAAATTAACAGTTGTGATTGGCTTGTAATCTACTGTTCAATAAATTAGCTAGAGCTAATACCATTAGCTAGAGCTAACAATATTACCTGGAGCTAATGGGAAATCAAAACAAATTGGAAGATAATGAGTGGATGTTTAAAGTGACAGTAAAGCGTCTTTAAGTCTTTGTAACACAACATTCTAATATATTTGAGAAAATGTTTTTATCCCTATACTAACCTAACCATAAACAGCTTGAGTTAGAAAGTGGAGGTCTTTGTAGCAAACTGTCGTATTGTCATTTCCAAGCAGCAGCAACACAAACA
The DNA here is from genome assembly GCA_014839685.1 of Anableps anableps. Taxonomy (NCBI): domain Eukaryota; kingdom Metazoa; phylum Chordata; class Actinopteri; order Cyprinodontiformes; family Anablepidae; genus Anableps; species Anableps anableps. The sequence goes on along the minus strand of CM026067.1, from coordinate 2,011,239 downwards.
CCAGCTTTTTCAGCCGAATCTCTTCTCTTCCTCTATTTGTTCCTCCTCATCTTTATTTCCTCTCATCATTTCTGCATTCCCTTCTATTTCAATGAGCTCTGGTTTAAATTTAAAGGACTGAATGTTACTTATTGCACAATAATTACTGTTCTGGGTAGACGGAGCTAGTGCCGTAGGTCCAGGCATACGTCATCTATTCAGAATGCACTGCAGCGTAAACAACGTGGTGACATCCGTGTGACAATATTTTATTAAAGTTTATAAAAACTAAACAGCCAACACTATCTTTATTGTATTGTTTTTACATCTGAAACAAATGTTTCTCCAATAAAGTGTATTATTACAACTAATTGTGGATCCCTTTAAAAACTGTGTAATATGGTTTAGAGAATTAAAAGCCACATATGAAAAGATATTGTCATGTGATGAAATTCACAATGTTAAATGGAGCATGTTACATGAATTCCTGTTTGGTTTAAAGGGATATGATGGCTATTTGCGGTTTAATGAATCTAAGGGCTATTTATCGTGGTTACTATGTGATACCCTGAAGTATTTGATATGAAGTATTGTATATTGAGTATGTTCACTTGTGAGAGGAAGAGTAAACCTTCCTGTTAAATGCTAACGGAAGCTCAATGTGTGTGTCTCATCTTTTCTGTGTCACAGCATCACATGTTGAGAGGACAAAAATCACATTACCCTCAGCCCATCCAAGGTTGCAGGGAAATACAGACCCAATCACATTTTCTTCCAGAATGGGCTGTTCATTTTTACCGTTATACAAGATGTGTAACTGTTTATTTTTCCGATGGGAAGATGGATAAAAATTAAGTATTGTCACAGCATGATGTTTAGTATGTTTAGTAGTTGGAAGGGTGTGTTCGGGGTGATGTGCAATGTTAGTTTTCTGCCACACACAGTATCTTGCATTTTAGTCAGAAGTTAGATTTTGGTACATCTAGCCAGATCAGTTCCTTCCACATGGTTACAGTTTCATTCTTGCTACTCTTCATGTGGACAGATTCTCCCACCTAAACTTAGCGAGTTAACCTATCACCGTTTTAAGCTTCTCCACTATCTTGCCTTGATGATGTGGTGTTCACTAATGTTATTTAGCAAACCTCAGAGGCCTCCACATGGCAGCTGTATTTATACTGTCATTCAGTTACACAAAAAGTTACTCTATTCAATTAACTGAATTGATTCATTGTTGACTTTTAAAGGTAATTGGTTGTCCTTGATTTTATTTAGAAGTATTAACATAAATGAACCTGATTACAATAGGAAACTTTTCCTATTTTTAAAACATTTAGAAAACCATGTGTCATTTTTTTTCCACTTTACAGATATTTGCTCCTTTCTGTTCATCACATGATACAGTGCTTTGAAAAAGTATATTTTTTTCTGGTTTTTGGTTCTCAACCAGTTTAGCTTGAGAAGTCAACAAATTATTGAATTGAGTCTCTTTTTGAGTTTTGATTGGAAGGGGGGTTATGAGTTAAGAGGGGGAACTTTGCACATGCCACCCTCACGAGCCATTGGTTGAAAAAGAACTGCTTTCTTCAACAAAGAGCTCTTGTATACCTGATGTCAGATATAACCTACTTTTCAGTCCCTTTTGAACTGAAAGTAGGTTAATGCAGGGCATTGTGGTATTGATAGTTCTTCTACCATCCTACTGTAGTTTAGTCCTAAATGGCTGGAGACCCAACACTCTGGACTAAAATTTGGCCCTTTTCTAATAGCAAAATTGCTGTATATTGGTTGATAAAGATGGGTTTCATAGATAAATGACCCACTCATGGCACTCCATCTTAACAACATATAGATCTTGACTTTGACTGGGCCACTCAAAGCCTATTTCTAAGACAGTCAAAGGTTGACTTGCTAGTTTGCTTTGGAACACTGTCTTGCTGCATAATCCAGTTCTGCTTAGTCCTAAGACTGAGCTGATGATTAGACACTATCCTTCAGGATTTTCAGTTCGTGAAGAGAATTTGTGGTTCAATGAAATGTGGTATGTCACCCACGTCCTAAAGCAACCCAATGACATCACACTACCACCATCAGTGGGCTCTTCAAGAAATTGTATTCATCTGGCCACTCTTGGGAAAGCGTACCACATGTCTCCATTTGTAGATCATGGCTCCCATTATGGTTTGATTAAGTCCCAAAGCCTTAGAAATAGGTTTGCAGCCATTTTCAAATTGACAGATGTCAATAATTTTCTTACTCATCTGTTCTTGCATATTTTTAGATTGCATGATGTGTTGCTTTATGAGATCTTTTAGCCCACTTGATGCTGTCAGACAGGTTGTCTATAAGTGATTTTGTGAGCATACAGGTCTGGAAGAAGGCAAGAATAGAGGGAATCCACAAGAAGGGAAAATAATTTTTATAGTGCTGTACACTGAAACTTCTGGTTATAAGTTAACAACATAGAAAAGTTGAAGGGATATGAACAAGTTTGCAAGGCAGAGGACATATTTTGCACTCTTCTTGCTTAACTTTTATGTGGCACCATGCCATCCCAAGCTTATTGGAGAGCATGTGATCGCTACACTTGTCAAAATCACAAAAGATTATTTCATGTAGAAAACTTTTTATTGAGTTTCTCTTTTATTTAATTCCTCAAAATACCAAACTGTGGGCAAATTGTAGCATGTAACCTTGAAATCTTCAATCATTTTAGAAGTTATGTTTACCTTGAAATATGTATTTCGAACTGTAGATTAGAGTAAAAAAAAAAAAGTGAGATTATTCAAATGGGATACTGATTTGGCTTTCAAATTTCATTCTGTGACTATGGCTGTCATTGAATTTTCAGCATCAGTTTTTACCCTACCCACTCTTCTCCTGATCCCAGGATCAGTCAGGCTTCAGCAGAGCTTTTTCACATGGACAACAGGGAAACTGTGACGTATACAAGGTAAAAGAAAAATTGGAATACAAAATCCATCTATCCATTGTCTATATCCGCTTGTCTTTGGAATGTTGGGGCAGGCAGTACAAAATGCAGGCTGGTAATTCTTCACAGGTACAGTTGTGTTTAAATTCATGCAGATGATTTCTGCTTGAGGGTCTGTGATCCCTTCTAAAGCAGACTACACACACACACATTAACGGTTCCCACTAACAGGCTGGTTTCAGCAGATTTTTGTTTCACGTGAAAGACTGAGGATCAAACACTGGATCAACTGGACCTGTTGACTATTCACAGACCACAAAGTTTATCAAACCAACTAAAGTCAACTGAACTCGTGGAAAGTCGCGCAAGGGCAACTGTTTAAAAGAACGAACATACCTGTTGGTGGCAATAATCGAAGATATTCTAAGAATTTGAACAGACTGTATTTCTGTGCCACTCCCCCATAAAATGAGATAGATGAAAATATAAAACACTTTTTTAACCCTTGTGGGTTAAAAAAGAGTTTTATCATCAAGAGAATATGATTTGCATAGCGTTGACTGTATTATTTTATGCTCATGAGTGTTTGAAACATTTTTTTTTTTTACATGTGAAGTTGTTTGTGAGATTTGCAATGACTATAAAATGTTGACTTAGTTCTAAAAATGTTCGTTTTCATCTTAACAGATGTAAATTCTTTAAATGTGTTCATTGTTTGGTTTATTTAAATAGGGCTCTTCATTATGTACTGTACTATAGTCTAAAATATGCCAGTGTCTTTTTTTGTTCATTTTTTTTAATCACTTTGTAATTGTAGTGAATTTTTTTGTTGTTGTTTTAGTTGATGTTTTGTAGTATGCCCACTGTTGTTTTGTGTTACTGTTTTATAATGTTGTCATTACAAACAAAGTCTTCAAGAAAAAGGAAAGAAACAGAACATAGCAAATGTTGTGTCCCAGCCTCTGTTTGGTCACTAACTCAACTACAAAATCATGTTGCAGATGACAGTTCTGTGTCCAGATTCAGCTTAAAATAGTCAAACATGTTTGTTTGACTACAGCTGAGGTTGCCTCAGTTCCCCTCTCACACTTACAGACTCTGGTCTTTGCCCAACTAGCCCATGTGACAAAACAAACCCCAGATGCCAATTTGTGATTAAGTTCAGGAACGTCTGGTAGTGACCCATCGGTTTTCTTCTAGTGTGCTGGAGCGTGAAACTCAATCACATGGTCAAGATCAAGACCCACAGGCACATCTGCATAGGTAAACTATTCTGCTAAGTCATTTAATATGAATTAGGCCCACTGGTATACAGAACCACTAAAACCAGTGTGCTAAAACCACACATCTTAAGTGCTTTGAAGCAGACTGCACCTCATGTGAATTTGATCTTCCTCTCTGTACTCACATTCATACTATAAAGGGCAACAAAACACAGGCTGCCTCACACAATGTCAGGTATCCAGAAAGAGCATTAGCCACACAAAGAAAAAGTCTGTCCTAACACATCTTAGAGTGCTCAAACTGCTGTTTCACAGAGTGAACACCAGCACTGACTGGCATGCTGCATGGTGCAGGGATGGCTTTATAACCCAGCTGCACCTGTGGGAGAAGCTCCAACCATACTTCCAGTTGATGAAAATCAGGTCTCTTTATTGCTATTCATTTTGAGGCAAACAAAATTTATAGTGCTGTGGGTTCAGAAAAGAAAGCTGTTCTGATTCTAGAGCAAGATGTGTGGATGGCATGGTTTTAACATTTGGACTTTGACATAGTGTCTTTGCTCAACGTACAGGAGGCTCAAATTATTGTTCCTGTGTTTGTGATTGTGATCAAAACACCCCATATTAGTTCACAACTCTTAAGTTATAGGAATCTTCACTACCCAAATTGACATGTCTACCATGTACTAATATACATTTCAGACAATTTTCTACTTCCAGAGTGAAGAGACATATACAGGCAGAACACCAATGCAACACAAAGTTGGTTTGATGTGAAAAACTTAGCAATAAAAACCAAAGCTCTAATAAAGCTTAGAGCAGAGGTCTTTGGAGCTGAGAAATTGAAGTGTATGTGCAAGAGGGGATGCAAAAAGGCACCAGGCATTCTCATCCATGCACTGGAGTCCCGATGTTTTCCAGACTTGTTACAGAGGACAATCTTGTGTAGCTTCTTTGACTAGCAACATTGTCAAGAAATCTGGCAAATCAACAGGTTTATTCACACATTGTGTCTTTTCCAAAAAAGAATTAAAAGACCCTCATGATGATGGTTCTGCTAAGTTTAGGGGTTACACACATGCCAAAAAAGGCAGTTTAATTCAGAGAAATGAAAATGTGCCATTGGTTAATTGAGTGTTACATGCACTACAACCTCTTTCATATGATCCTGCCAACTCCCTGTCCTTCAGAATTTCCTATGTTGCTAACTTAAGGATCTCGACATACTCCTTCACAACCATGTATGCCAGCTAATTAGACCTCACGGACAAGCAAACAATTGAACTCCACTAGACAGTTTTCACCACAGCCTCTATTCTCCACTCCCAACACACAAAAGACCTCCCCTCAATGTAGTTTTAAAACCAAGCGTAACTTCTTTTTCTTCTGCTGCTCATTCTGACCTGTTGTTTTCATTAGGTGCTTTGTGTTTGGTGCCACCATCAACCTGGGAGTATAATCACATGCAAGATGACTTCGTGGATGGCAGCCTCAGTATTTCTCTGAGGTGTACATCAGCAGATGTCAGGCCTGTATAAGCAGGCCAGGAATAAACTGACCAAGGAGATCAGCTAAGAGAAGCTACGGCAAGAAGCTAAAAAGCAGCTTCTCAACAGATGACCCAGGGGCGTGGCTAAGTACCATTCAAATAGGAACCACCATCAGATTTATCAGCTATTGACAAACCAGAGACTCAGCCAATATTGACAAGCTTTCCTGGAACTGTGATATCAGGAAAATTACACTTCTTTTCTTAAAGTTGGTGTAAAGACTTTAAGTCAGTTGAGTACAGTGTAGGAAAGGATGCAATTTTTTGGGAGAATTGCTGCAGATATTTTCCTGGGGTTCATACAGAGCAGAGGTTGCGCTAGACTTTCCCAGTATCTGTCATTTTGACAGAGGATGTTAAAACTTCCAGTCACAAGGTATTTTTACCTGTCAGATTTTAAATGATGCTATTAAATTGCACTTTATTTTCATTTGGTTTAATTACCATTCAACAAGCTGAAGGAAAATCCACAGTGTGCCATCACACATCAAGTAAATGAATGCATGTAACTTTTTCTCCTCAGTGACTGAAACCACAGACTGGCCCCAGTAACTATATTAATGAAATGAAACGGTTGCTCTTAAACATGGACTCACTTGTGTGTATTCAAAATGTCTCAGGGTTTTGATGTTGATCTGCAGGCTGAATCCAAGTTCTATTGCCATACTATAAACTGGAATTACAAGTGCCCCTTAAGCCAAAGTTTTGAAATCAGGGAACATTTTTCCATTTGAAGTTGTCAGAAGTCGGCATTACTTTTTGAACGAGGGGCAGTGGGAGGAAATCCTGCAGAATGCGCTTCTTCATCAGATGCGCTCCAAAGTGTTGTGTCCAAAGTTGTCTCGCTCAGACGCAGTAGGAGCGTCAGACAAGAGGGAGAGCAATAGAGGGAAAAAAATATTTGTTTTGGAAATGAGAAGATGTTTTATATGGTGTCATATTTTATCGCATTGGCCTTATGGGCTGTCGGGGTGCCTGGTCGTGCACCTCTGAATTTTTGTAATTTGGCACGGAGTATCATCTCTGATCTGGATGCTATTTGAGAACTTACGGCGAAGAGTTATGGACAAGAGGCTTTGGAGTGCGTCTAGCGCAGTTGACACTGCTGCGGGATTATTCTCCCAATGAGGGGAGTGCTTGCAGGATCAGGCAACATTCAGAGAGTCCTGCCGACTTCTGATCACTTAAATTGGTGAAATGTTACATGATTTCAAAACTTTGTCACTGCAGAGAAAAAGTTAAATGTATTCAGCTTAATTATGACACGATGTTGATTATCTGTTCAGCTTGTTGAATATTAAACAGAATGAAGTGCAATTAAATCTCATTACTTAAATTATCATTATCAAAATTAATGAGTAAAAATAGATAGATAGATAGATAGATAGATAGATAGAGACACAAATCTGTTGAAACAAAAGTGGAACTTACAACTAGACTTCCTTTCAATTATATTTATTTGGCTCACCCATTTTTTCTTAGGCCCAGCCAAAAAGCAATTTGTGGCTATGCTACTGAGATGACCCAACTTCAGTTTAGAATGGTTTGAAAAATTTCACTAACTACAGGAGCCCATTCAACCACCCTAAGCAGAATCACCGTATGGAAGATGATCTTAACAGCTTCTGCTGCAGGTTTGGAAGGCAGCTGTTCACACCTCCCATCAACTCATCCAGATCTCACTCTAAGATAAAGCTCCTAATGCACCAACCACCCTCTTCTCCTCAGCCCCCCTGCCTGGACTTAAGATCTTTGAGGAAGATGTAAATAGACTCTTTCAGCAGACCAAGAAAACTCCAGGATCTGACAATGTCTCTTCCTCATACCTGAGAGCCTTAAACAGACCAGCTGGGACCATCTTCACTCAGATCATCAACAAATCTGTGGAGATGTCTGAGGTTCCCTCCTGCTTCAAGCATTTCACCATCATCCCGGTCCCCAAGAAACGCACCATCACAGAATTAAAGTACTACAGGTATGCTGCCCTGATGTCTGCAGTCATGAAATCCTGGTGTTGAAACATCTGAAAGACTTCACCAGCCTCCTGTTGGACCTGCTGCAGTTTGCCTACGGTGCAAACAGGTTGGCAGATGCTGCAGTCACCATCCTCAACAACACTGTGTTTACTGTAGATCACTTCCAGTTCCTAGGAACTGTCCTTTCTCTGGACCTGAGATGCTCCTCACACATAAACACTGTTCAGAAGAAGGCCCAGGAGAGACTTCACTTCCTGTAAGAACTGAAGAAGCTCAACCTTCCACAGGAGCTGCTGGTGATTTTCTCCACAGGCATTATTCAGTCTGTCCTGTGTTCATCCATCACTGTGGGGTTTGGCTCAGCCACAGAACAGGACAGGTCCAAACTGCAACAAACAATCAGGTCTGTAGAGAGGATCATCAGGGCTGAGCTTCAACCCATCCAGGACTCGCTATGTCAAGGTTCAGGAACCAGAGCAGCTTGCATCTCTGCATAAATATTTCTGTGCCGCTATAGAGACAGGTTGCATTCGAGTTGTCCTCGGAACTGGGAAATTCTGACTTTTCAATTCGTAAAACTCAACTAGAATGCCCTCCAAAGTGGGATTTCCCACTGGGAAACTGGGAGCTACTCCGACGACCCCCAGTTACGACTTGTATGGCCAACATCGCGTTTCAATATGGCTGCCCCTCGAATCAACAGTAGATATATTTGCTGGGAAATATGTTTATTTTACAAGATACACATGTAAGAGTGTGTGTAAGATCAATTTCACATTTAGCACCAGCAACTCTAAACTGAAAAAATTAAAAGTGATGTTTGCTCATGGACAGTAAAGCTTAAAATGATGCTTGTAAGAGGTACTGCAAACGTCTGTGGGCATCGCCATGTTGAAATTCCAACTTCTTAACTAGAACACTGTTACCTGGGGTATGACATCAAACCCCGCTCCGAGTTACGACTTACCAGGTAAATCAAATGCAGCTTCAGTTCCTAGTTTCTTCTCCCAGGCCATCGCTATATATATATATATATATATATATATATATATATATATATATATATATATATATATATATATATATATATATATATATATGGACAAAATTGTTGGTACCCTTCTGTTAATGACCAAAAAACCCACAATGGTCACTGAAATAATTTGAAACCGACCAAAGTGATAATACTTAGACATTTACTGAAAATGAACCAATGAAAATGAACCATTACTTTTGAACTGTGGTTCACCAAAATCATTTTAAAATGACAAACTAATGAAACAGATCTGGACAAAAATGATGGTACCTGTAACTTAATATTTTGTTGCCCAACCTTTTGAGGCGCTCGCTGCAATCAGACGATTTCTGTAACTGTCACTGAGACCTCTGCACCTGTCCACAGGTATTCTGGTCCACTCCTCGTGGGCAAACTGCTCCAGTTGTCTCAGGACTGAAGGGTTCCTTCTCCAGACGACATGTTTCAGCTCCTTCCACAGATGTTCAACAGGACTTAGATCAGGGCTCATAGAGGCCGGGTCAGAACAGTCCAGTGTTTTGCTCTGAGCCGTTCTTGGCTGTTTTTAGCTGCTGTGTGTTTTGGGTCATTATCCTGTTGGGAGACCCATGACCTGCGACTGAGACCAAGCTTTCTGACACCAGGCAGCACATTTCTCTCCAGAGCGCCTTGATAGTCTTCAGATTTCATCATACGCTGCACAGATTCAAGACGCCCTGTACCAGAAGCAGCAAAGCAGTCCCAGAGCATAACCGAGCCTCCTCCGTGTTTAACAGTAGAGACAGTGTTGTTTTCTTGGTAACTCCTGTGAACATAGAGCTGATGTGCTAAAAAGCTCGTTTTGTCTCATCTGTCAGAGGACATTCTCCCAGAAGCTTTGTGGTCAATATGCATGGTGGCAAATTCCAGTCCTTTCCTCCTTGGTCGCCTCCCATGAAGTCCACTTTGGCTCAAACGGCGACGGATGGTGCGACCTGACACTGATGGAGCTTGACCTTTGAGTTCACCTTTAATTTCTTTGGAGGCTGTTCCGGGCTCTCTGGTCACCATTCCTATTATCCTTCTCCTTCTCTTCTATCTGTCATCAGTTTTCCTCCTGTGGCCACAGCCAGAGAGGTTGGCTGCAGTCCTCTGGACCTTAAACTTCTGAATAATCTGAGCAGATGTCGTCACAGCAGCATCAAGCTGCTTGGAGACGGTCTCATAGTCTTTACCTTTAACATGCTGGTCTATCATTGTCTCTCTGATCTCCTGGGACAACTCTGTCCTTCACTTCCTCTGCTCCATGTTCAGTGTGGTTCGCACCATGTCACCAAGCAGCACAGCGACTACTGTCACCCTTTAAATAGGACGACTGACTCATTACAAGCTTGAAGATGCCTGGAATGCTGATTGGAGGACACACCTTAGCAGTCCCTATGGACAAATTATTTTCACTCTAGAGGTACCATCATTTCAGTCCAGGTCAGTTTCATAAAGGATTTTTCAAAAAAATGATTCTGTTGAACCACAGTCTGATTTTCATTGGTTCTTTTTCAGTAGATGTCTATTTATTATAACTTTTGTCCATTTCAAGTTATTTCAGTGACCATTGTGGGTTTTTGAGTCATTAACAGAGGGGTATATATATATATATATATATATATATATATATATATATATATATATATATATATATATATATATATATATATATATATATAATTGGTATGTTTACGTGATTGTCCTTCACTTTCTTCGGTTGTCACATCTTGGTAAAAACAAGGGCGGAAGGAGATGGAAAAACAAACATGAGTGCATCCTCAGTACTGAACCTGATGGTCACAATGCTCAAGGTCTTTGGTGTCACAGGAAAAGCATTGTGTCTTACTTTCCTCCCCACTGTTTTCTGCCTCTGCAGAAGAATAACACGGGATGTTGAGGAATACAAGCCTCACAATATTTATTGTATTAGAGGACACGCTGATCCTATTTCCCTCAGAAGTTGCACCTGGCTGCCATGCGACTCTTACAGTATATGCATGTGTGTGACCCACATAGTAATTCCCAAAAGGAACTTGAAGGTATCAGCATTGAGTGGAAGCTGGAAAATGGTGGCTCCAAGAATAGTCTCCCTGTTTCTTGGCTGCATAGCCAGACTGATCAGGAGTCATAACTCTGTAGAGCCATGTTTTCCTTTAGCTCTCAGTTGAGACTGATTTTTTTGAAATTTTACATCATTAAATTGTAAGCAGTTATTAAGTTTGATGTCTTGATCAATACTGCCTCTAGTTCAGGGTTGTCAAACTCATTCTCATTTTAGGCCACATCACAATCATTCATGTTCTCAAAGGGCCGATTGTGGCAGAATATATTAATAAAACTATCTAAAAAAACTGTTAAAATATTACAACTTTCTCTGCATTCGATGAGTACTTCTTAAAATTAAATATTTTTTAAACTGATGTAATTTGGGACTATGCAAATAAAAACTGATTTGATTTTATGGATAAAATAATATCTTGAAGTTCTACTTATGTGGCCCTCTGGAGAATTGAAGGCCACATGAATAGTTTGTCACATCCAACAACCAACAGACTGTTCTCAAATGTTATTACCTTAAAATCTCCACTTTGGATCTCATTAGTCTGCCTTTAGTAAATTGAAGCTTCTCTTTTCAATATTTTTTTTGCACTAGTGGCCTTCATTGACAGTGACGAAACAGTAAATAGGCAGAGAGAGAAGGGGGAAGACATGCAGAAAAGGTTTAAAGGTCAGGAATCAAACCCAGGATGGCTGAGGATGGTCTGTTCTACTGCTAAACCAGGTGAGATTTTTTTTTCCCCATCTCCTCATAATTTTAGAAAGTCTTTAAAAATAACCGCAAATCACCAACAGAAATAAACGAAATAATCTGAGGAAAGAACATCAAAAATTAGAATTTATAACACAGAAAGAGCATGGGTGAAAATCACCAAGGTAATGATGTTCTGGTGAACTCAAACATTTGATTTATATTTAAAACTAGAACAAGTGGGACATACAGACTGAGATTATTTTTCATATTCCTTATTTTAAGTTTTGCTAATTTCATACAAGACATAGATTGCTGCCTTTTAAACCTAAACACTTTAGGATCCAGCTGCCATGCTTTTCTTTACTCATCATCAACTGAGCCTATAGTAACAGCGTGAGACCCCTTAGAGTTATTTACAGTATTCTTTCCAACCCTGGTCCTCAAGGCTCACTGCCCTGCATGTTTTAGATGTTTTCCTGCTTTAACACACCAGATTCAGATGATTGCAGTTCAGTAAAAGCCTATTAATCAGCCATCAATTGAACTCAGGTGTACTGAAGCAGGGAAACACCTAAAACATGCCGGGCAGTAAGCCTTGAGGACCATGGTTAGGAAGCGCTGCTTTAAAATACACACAAAACAAGATTTCATGATTTCCTCCTTTTATCAGTATTACCACATTTTAAACATGTCTGGAGAAAAATTTGGTCTCACTTTTTTATTCAGAGGCTGAGTAATTCTTTGTTATCAGGGCATCCACATATATTCCCTAAGAGCTCCAGCTTCAACGAGTTCAAATGAGAATTCAAATCGGTTTTCCTTTTGTCGCAATTTGAATTCAATTCAGTTTATTTCTAAAATACCAATTCACAACTAATGTTGAGACACTTTACAAAAATGTTATTTCAGTTCCATCACACATACATTCCAATCCAATTGATCCTAGTTATCAATCAGTACTTTAAGTTCAGTTCATTATCCAAATTAGTTAAAAAAGTTTCTCTCTAAGGAAACCTAGCAGAGCATCGAGTCATTGACTTGCAGCATTCACTCCTCCTGAACGAGTATGCAGCGACAGCTTGTGTTGTGTTGTTGACTTTACAGCACTCCATCATACTGAGCATGCATGTAGCGACAATGGAGAGGAAAAACTCTCCTTTAACAGGAAAGTACCTCCAACAGAACCAGAACCTACCATCTGCCACAACCGACTGGGGGTTTGAGAAGACAGATTAGAATGCACGAAAAGAAACAGAAGAACTGATCCAGGAGTACTTTATCTGTTAATTAAAAGTAAAAACTTAATAGCAGGAGAGGGAGAATGTTTAGTTGATAGCAGCATTATCTCTGCTGAAGCCCTCCTCCAGGAAGGTATCACAGCCAAACAGAATGCCAGATCAGGTGTAGCTTCTATGGGGGGGCAGAAAACATAAAGTTAACAGTTGAAATAACAGCTAATAATACAAGTTAGAGAGTAGTAGAAGAAGAAAGTGAGGAAAAGTGGTCAGTTTGTCCTCTAGTAGCCTAAGCCTACAGCAGCATAACTACAGAAATAGCTCAGGATAACCTAAGACCTTAGAATGAGGCATGAGAGAAGCAGAGCCAGGGAGAACTGCCTCCATGGACTGTAAACCCCCTGTCAGATCAGGCTGTACAAGTTGCGCCAACACAAGACTAAACGTCATCTTGAAGTTTTGGAAGACAAAGGGATCCAATTCACTCCCAGATATATGGAATCCAGATCATTTCAAATTCTGTTCATCTATTTGTCCATTTTCTACATCTGTCTCATCCTCATGGGGTAGCACACACACACACACACACACATACACACATATCCACACACACACAAGGACAGTTTAGAGAGATGAATGAACCGTTAGCAGGAGTACCCATAGAGAACCCTCAGATTCACAAGGACAAAGTGCTGAAAACTCTGCAGCGGGGATATAACCAAGAACCGTCTTGCGTCATTTTCAAGAGAAACCAATTAGAAGAATCAAAAGAAAAATGTTCTGAAATGTTTTCTGCTCTTTTTATCTTCTTGCTCTATCCAGAATGAAATTTAAATGGCTTCTCCTGACATGTAAAGCCTCCATTAGCTGGTTGTTTTATCTATCCATAGTTCAGTATTTCCCTAACAAGGCTGTTTTCTATCAGACTCAGGTTTACTTATTTGAACATACTTTTTTATGTCAAAACTACATAATATTGTGCTTCTGCAAACAGTAAGAAAATCAGTGCAAAACAATTGGCTCTTTTCCAAAGTTAAAGGGGTTTGTATCTGATGTTGAGGCTAACATGGTGGCCTCCACATCTCCCCCTCCTCTGCCTCTACCAGCATCCCACAGAGCCAGAGTATCGTGAAAAGAGCAAGTTTATTCAGTGAGGGAGCCTATTACCCCATGAAAGGTCTATGAAAGGCCGTCCAACAACCCATGTCACCACATGAAAGTGATGATGACTGGACACTAGACAAAATGTGTGTATGTTTGTCTTTGTGAATCTGTATGGCCCATTGGCAAAGGATGCCTGCACTTGAACTGGATCAATTCACTTGGGTTAGGGGTCTTGTGGCCTTTAATGTGACCAGAGCAAGCCAGAATGACCTCTGTGGGACTGGCCGGCACCACAGCCTTAATCCTCCTCCTCCTCTCTCTTTTTCAATTCTTTTGCTTCTGTAGTGTAAAAGGAGGGTTCTTACTTTTTTCCTTCCCTTTCTCTTTCGTCTGCCCTCCATACTCTTAAACAAGCTTCACACCAACCAAGGAATGTCTTAGGTTTTTGCATTTTGTGAGATCATACTCAGCATGTAGCAACATTTGCAAATCCAAAGCATTTCTTAGGTGACATCATTGTCGTCTTTTTAGTCAGATAAGAGCAGAACAGGTAGTCACAAGCAATGCTGAGACAGTGTGGACAGTTATGGAAATGACAACATTGAAAATTTAGGTTAATGTTGATGTAGTTCACTCCTCTCACATTAGAAATTAGATGCTTTAAGGTTTTAATAACAGACTGTTGGTGTTCTTACATGGAGTCCTTTTAAAAAAAAGTCAAACACGTTGCAAAACTACACTGTATTCAAATGAAAATTAAAATCAGTGTGGAACCTACAGTTCAGGTAGTTTTCTCTCTATGGAAAGTTTGAAAGGTTTAATGTTGAGCCCTTTTACCGGCACAGTAAGATTAGACTTTTAGAAGCTTCGTGTGTAGACAAATATGTACGGTCAGTGAATCTGTTCATTGCAGATTAGATTTACCTGAACAGTTCAGCAGACAGATTACCTCATGTTTACAACATAACAAATGATTTAGTGAAGTTTAATTATTTCTAGAATAAAAGATGTCACTCTTCACTTATATAGTTACACCGCAGCATCTTCTGTAAAGCAACCTTGCTTTATTTTAACTTCTAGCTGCTTGACAATATTTGACCACTGGCATGGAACAAGAGCCAAGCTGCACCATGTACTACATTCAAAAAGTACAAATAACTTGACAAAGAGGAACGTGGTCCAATAATGTAATCTTCAAGCTATTTTCTTGAGAATATTTAAATGGGGACAAAAGATAAATGGTAACTGGACTGATTTATATAGAGCTGTTTCATCTGTTCATCAGTTGCCCTCACTAACACACAAATTCACACACTAATGTTCAGAATGGTAGGCAACCTGGAGCTAAGTGTTGTTAAGGTAGAAAACGTATAATTTAACAGGGGGGCCCAGATGCCTGTAGAGGGGTATGAATACTTTTCTAAGTGCCAGTTTAAGAGAACAGGAAAATCAGCTGTGACTCAGTGGTTTAGATAGATGCAGCCAACTGGGACAGACCAGACAGGACTACAGCAGATAGGTGGTCGCTTATCTGCCTCTGTCCCCATTTAACAAACAGCCACACAGAGAGAACACAACTCCTTCTGAATTGTTCAAAAACAATTTACATTGATAATAAAGTGCATCAATGGAGTATCTATTTGGGACACCCACCATGTATGTAATACCATGGATTATGCTATGTATGAGTTATGTATATATTTAGGGCAGGGAATAACAGGAATTATGGAACTAACACCCTATGTTTATCTTGTTTGACGACATTCTAAGGTATATAAGTAAAATCTGAATGTTAGATCAGGGCCTTTTCCAGGCTGGGACTGGCCCTTGCTTGACCTGTACCACATGCCCTCATTTTCCTAATTAATGTCCAGCGAGAAATCAGCAGACTCACACCTCCTTAATCAGAAAAGAACACACAAAATTTATGAAACGGATATAGCGGCTGGGTAGCTCAATGGGTAAGTCACCCGACCTTCACCCGGGAGACCGGGGTTCGAATCCAGGCCGGGTCGCTTTGTTCAGATATCCAGTGTGGGTCCTTAGGCAAGATCCTTCGTGCTACTGCCTACCTCATGATGAGTGACAAAGGAATACACGCCATGCCGGCTCAGACGTCGCCCGCTCAAACAAGGTCTGCGTCAGGTGCTGGGGAACCAGGGCACCTTCACGAAAAATGGGTTACTGGAACAAGACGGAATTGGGCAAGAGGTGAAAACTTGGATCTGTTGGAATGCTACTACTCAAGTAACCCTAGTCAGAGGGGTTACATGCAAAGAATGTGGGAGGAATGGTTACGTCGACATCCCCTTCAACACTAACTGCCAAACAGTGTTCCAACATCCGCAAACGGCAAATGCTGTCACAACTTGAGATAGACGAGGATACAAGAGGTACAACACAAATGCTACGGCAAGGGGGAGCCAGTCAGAGGGGAGTTAGCTTCAACTCCCCACCTAGAGATTGGGTATGCAGCCCCAATAATGAACGAACCATCAAAGCTGAGGCAGCAACTGACCTGAGAGGTAGGATCGTGGCTCGAATGAACACCAGGCAATCCTGATGCCTCATTGAAGATGTGAATGCAGCATTGAGAACGATCCCTACCAACACCATAACGGAAACCAATGAGCTGGTGTACAACTTTGAGATGCTCGGCTATAGGAGCAACCATGAGATTCAATACCCACCATGGAAAAGACGGTTTAGAGGCTAAAATCAAGGTAACAAGGAACCCACAACAGCAATGCACAGTGGCTAATCTGAGCAAGCCCCAGTAACTATCACAGTGGCAGATGTAGACCAAACAGTCGCCCGAGACTGCAAAACCCAACACACCAACCTGTGTACGGCTTGGATTGATTACAAGAAAGCCTATGACTCAATGCCACACACTTGGAGATGTACAACATCTAAGCCTCTAAGCCATTCAATGCAGCCTCGATGGGGATGTGGAAAACCACCCTTGAAGCCAACTACAAGCCAATTGCACAAGTGTCCATCAAATGTGGCATATACCAAGGAGACGCTCTGTCCCCACTGCTGTTCTGCATAGGTCTGAACAGCAAAGTCATCAACAAGATGAGTTACGGGTTACGGGGTTACGTTCTTGACGGATACCGACTCAAGAACGGAGCCACCATCAGTCACCTCCTCTACATGGATGACATCAAGCTGTACGCTAAGAGCAAACGAGACATTGACTCACTGATCCACACCACCAGGATCTACAGCACTGACATTGGGATGTCATTCGGACTAGAGAAGTGTGGTCGGATGGTTACACAGAGAGGGAAGGGAATACCACAAGCAAATGGCAGCCTCGATGAGGTCACAAGGAAAGGCAGGATATGGACTGGAAGCCCCGAGATCAAAGTGGGGCACACCCCCAAAGGTGGTGGAGAATGACCGAGCTAAGATCCTGTGGGACTTCCAGATCCAGACAGACAAAATAGTAATGGCGAACCAACCGGACATCGTGGTGTTGGATAAACAACAGAGGAAAGCCGTTGTGGTGGATGTAGCAATACCAAGCGATTGCAACATCAGGAAAAAGGAACACGAGAAACTGGAGAAATACCAGGGCCTCAGAGAGGAACTGGAGAAGGCCTGGAAGGTGAAGACCACAGTGGTGCCTGTGGTCATCGGGGCCCTCGGGGCAGTCACCCCCAAACTGGAGCAGTGGCTAAAACAGATCCCAGGAACAACATCAGACATCTCAGTCCAGAAATGCGCAGTTCTCGGCATAGCCAAGATACTACGCAGAACCCTCAAGCTCCCAGGCCTCTGGTAGAGGACCCGAGCTCAGAGGTTGAGAAAGACCACCCGTGGAGGGTGAGAAGGGAATTTTATATATATATATATATATATATATATATATATATATATATATATATATATATATATATATATATCCCAGGGAGCAAGCTTCCCCAGTGACCCCAATAAGCACCATCATTCTCTGAGACCCACCAGGGGAGGAAGGTTCGCTACATCCACCCAAGGGCAGATGGCAGCAGCACCATCGAGGACCAAGGCCATGGATGGGCACAGAGCACCGACCGGTACTGGGGACAGTGACCCAACCCCCCCAGAACCATCCAGACCACCAAACCTGGCCCCAGTCCAACACCCAGCTCTCTGGCCAAAGAAGCCACCGAATCCCAACAAGACAGCCAGCTAGGAGTGCCTGCACAGCCGCAGAAAGTGTACTGCGACCAAGAGCACACCCCCACCCTAATAAAAGAACTGACCAGTGCACCCAGCGCAATATCTACGACGGGAGTATATCATTGTTGTTGCGCATAAGCCAACCCCTCCTTCGCCTTGCCCAACCTATGGGTTTGACCTATGACCAGCTCTCCATCTAACGGGTCCTAAGTCTGTAGTTACCTGGAACCCTAAGTAGTTCACTTGAAACTGTCCAAACTGGCATTTCTTAAGATTCAGTTTCAGGCCTGCTGCTGTTAATTTCCCAACCACCTTTTGTAGTCTTTCCAGGTGTTCTTCTTCTGTGTCATCAGCAATAAACACATCATCGATGTAAACAGTCGTTCCTACGTCTCTTAATACTTCCATCACTGCTGACTGGAACACATTTGGGGAGTTTTTGTACCCCTGTGGTAGCCTCTGCCATACATAGCTCTTGCCTTTGTGGCAAGAGCTATGTATGGCAGCATCAATTGGGGCAGTATCAATTTTGGGCATTTACATTTTGGCCAGCGTACAAACAAAGTTGTGCATTTCCGAAAATTAGAAGACGAAAAAGAAAAGAGCCAGCGCCTCAGCTTTGGCGCAAAAGCAGCCACAGGATCCTGGGTGGTGAAGGTGCAACGGTGATGAGCTTCCTGGAGCTGCGGCCTTGAAGACATTATTTGGCTGGCCCCCCAGCCCTGGCTTGGCGGGACTCGTAGAGGGCCTTCTTTTCTTCAGTTGACAATTTGTCATACTCTTCTTTGGGCAAATAGGTGCTTTTCTTTTGTGGGTTAGATGGAGCAGACCGGTTAGGGAACTTCTTCTGCTGCTCCTGAATCCTTGGTGGCGGTGGCCTGCCCTGAAGATTGGAGGGTCTCTTCTCACTGGTCTTATCCGGCGCTTTTGTTGGCTGGCTGGATTCCTTCTTTCTCTTCTCTTCGTAGAACTGTTGTTCCAGATCATAGGCTTTCACTGCATGACCTATTTGCGGGACAGTAGTGCCCTGCACTGGCATTTTCACAAATGTTATTTCCCCCCTTCTTCCTTTTGTTACCTCTCGCAGGGCTTTCACATATCTTGCAGGGGAAATAGATTGAAAGCAGGACATCAGCTGACACCTGTCTGGCATGCTTTAAATCAATCGCACTTTGGCCCGTCTGATCTGAGAATCTTCATCATCCATGTCTTCCAGCACCAATCTTTCATAGTGGCTTTGCGCGGTCCCACTTTTGTCTATGGGATTTGCTGTTACATGGCTCAGCCACAGTTTCCTAGCGTCATCATTGTCAGTAGCATTTACTATCATCGGCCACACATCTTTGATGTAATCTTCATTGCTTTCATCCATTCTTTTCTCTCTGACCAGAGTTTTGAGTTTCTTGTACTCACGAAAATCATCTGGATCTGAGTTGGATGCTGGGGGTCGATGAGCTGCGTCTTTTACAGTTGTTTTTAGAACCTGCTGCGCCGGTCTCGATTGTGTGTCCTCCTGTTCTTCTTCATCAGCAGACACTTCATCCACCTTTTGTTCTGTTTCTTGAGTATACTTAAATGAAGCTTTCTTCAATCTTCTTAGCATCACATCATGCATAATTCCCACATAGGCTGCCCTGAAGTTACTAGTGAGGGGTTGATGTGCCACCAGGGTGGAGAAAGATGGCATCATGAGGATGTTTGCCCACTCACCAACCGTCGCTTCCACTCCAAGCGTAACTTTATCCTCTAGACGGCCAGCCCAGACTGCGGAAATTCTGTAGTCCTTCTGTCCAACTTCTGGCACATACGCTCGTCGTCCATCTCTTGCTTGTACAGAGCCCCATGTCAGGTCTCTCACCAGTCTCTCAGAGGCTTTGCAGATGTCAAACACCTCCACCTCTTTCTTCACTCCTTTGCGCTGTCCAATTCTGAGAGATTTGTATTCCGGTGCTGGACGTGTTGGGGCCGAGATCAGGCTCTCATTCCCATCATCCTTCTCCTCCTCTGAGCCCTCACTGCGCTGTGGTATCTCGTCCTCCGGGTCACTGATGTCCTCATACACCACCAGCGGAAGGGGTTCCTCCTCTGCGGCGTTCAGTGGCTGCATTTTGGTCAGTTGTACAGCCCCTTGGTTACTGCTGGCTGGGCTGTAGCTGACGGTCTGGATGTACCCCGAAGTTCGAGATCCTTCTCCTGTGGCAGCCATGGTCTTTTTTGCCGCAGTAATTCCAGCAGGTCTCACCTCATCTGGTTGTCCGTCAGGGGTTGCACCCGGGTGTGCGTTGTTAGGGCTGTTCCATCGGGGCGTCTCCACCATATTGTGGGGAGGAATTAGTGGTTTCTGTTCCTCCATCTTTGCCGCCATCCGAAGCCCTTGGTCTCTCTGTTGCTGATGCCGGCTCGGGTCGATGATGATCACAATCTCCTTCAGCTCTGTACCAGGGTGCATATCCCTGGCTATGGTCGTTACTCCCAATACTGCCACTTTTTCAGCGGTGTGCCATTGCAAGTTGGATGATCTCATTCCGTCTATGCTCACCATCACCCGTCGAAGATCCCCGTTGACTGCTGCAGTCAATCCTTTCTCCAGGCCCAGCCACAACTCCTTCCTGTAGGCATCCAGGTCGTCACCCTGTTAGTAAGCTCGAACCGGGACAAAGATGATCACATAGTAGGGAAGATTGTAGCCGTTGATCAGGATCGCATCTTTCTTAGCTGACTTGGGGATCGTTGTTCTGGCTAGACTCAGGTCTTTATGGTGCTCTTCTCCGGCTCTGGCTTGCAGCTCCTTCCTCAGACTGCGGTTGTAGAGCTTATATCTCTTGTTGGTGAAGACCAGCAGTCCATCTCCCTCGATGCCCCAGGGATCACCAACGACTTTGTAGACTTTGACCCCGTTCTGCATGTTGATGCGGAGTGTCGGAGATGGGATCGGTTCCAGATAGCTGGACTTTCGGTGGATGTTCGACTTACTCCGAGCTTTCTTCTTGCCGCTTCTCCTCCCCGCTGCCGGAACCTTTCCTTCGTTGCTGGAACTGCTGTCCAATCTCGTCCGCATGGCCGGGCTGGCTTCCCTTGCCTGGCTCCTTGGAAGACCAGCTGCTCGGCGCCCCGTGCTGCAGGTGGCTGGGATGAAGAGAGTCTCACCAGCCTGTGGGGGTGGTTGCATGTTGGCCGATTTAAGGTCCCACTCCTCGAGGTAGCTCTTCAGGTGTTCTCTGGCTTCGGAGATTTGGACATGAAGATCGGTCAAGTCGTTTCTCAGAAGGGTATGTGCTGCATCTGCACCATCACTTTCATCGAGAGCCCCTTCATCGCTTAGGGTGAGGTCTACAATCTGATCCCCCAGTTCTCCTGGGGTTACTGGAGAGTAGGTTCTGCTGCCCACTCCTGAAGGCGACTCCTCCACCTCCTCTGTGTCACAGGCTTTCTCATCCTGTTTTTGTTTCCGTTCCTTGAAGCCACAGAACCTTTCTAACACAGAATTGTACCTTTCATCTCTGGATGCTGCTTTAACATCCGGGTTGACTAAATAGCCATTTAGTCCGGTTTCCCGGGACACCATCTTGACAATGGAGTCATACTTTTGTGAAGGGCTGTAGATGGAGCACACCTTTCCCTCCGTCCATTGCTCGAGGAGGTTAGCCATCCAGCCCAGCCACAGCTTGACCTCATCTTTCTTTTTGATGTTCGTTGCGTGTCGTACCACCACCAGGCGAAGTCCATGATGAATTTTTGTGCAGAAGTAGACCTGGTTGTTTCCCATGTGGTAGTTCAGCAATTCCACCAGGGCGTCTTTATCCGTACTCAGTTGATGATTGAAAAACATCCTCTGGTTCAGTGATGTCCATGTTGAGTACCCATCTCCAAGCAGTAGTATCTGTACTGGGTACTGATGAAGCTTTGACGTTGGTAGAGCTGGTTGTTCCTCCTGCTCGCCATGCGTCGAAGCGCGTTGTTCCTCTCGCCCTGGAGGTGCCTCCCCCATGGCTACGTTTTCGTCTTCTCGAGTTGCCTTCCCCCAAAGCCTCTTGTAACGTTCCCGAGTAGGGATGGGTTAAGACTACTGGCTACTAGCTTCACTGTCTGGGTTTGGTCAACTACCCTCAGTAAAAGCTTTTCTCCCTCACCTATACTCTGTATAGTTACTGCAAGAGTTGTGACTGATGGCCTTCAGTCAGTCACTGACAATCTTACTGCCTTTCAGACTGTCCAACTCTAGCGGTTAAGCAAAACCTCACTTCTGCTTTTCACCTCTAGCTCTTAGGGACCTCCTACTTTAGGCGGGGCCCACCCAGGGATGCCACCTTGTTGTTGCACATAAGCCAACCCCTCCTTCGCCTTGCCCAACCTATGGGATTGACCTATGACCAGCTCTCCATCTAACGGGTCCGGAAAATCCTAGAATTTATTGAGTATTACCCTACATTAAGATTTCTAAGATAATCTGTTTAAGCTGGTGACGAGGAAAATACGTATAGCCTCTCACTACCTCCAGATCCAGATGCCACACCCCTTTACAGTTCACAAAGTGACCCACCGAGTAGCCTAACGGTAGCTCAACCTCATGAACCACACCTGTTAATGGTAGCTTTTCCTCTAAAAACAATGTGCACTTGTCACAGACTAGATAATTTTTAGTAACTCGGACTGAGTTCCAGGGATATTGTTATTATTTCACTAAGGTAACCATTAAAAACCTCCCAACATTACTAGAACCATGTACCATAGTGTATTTTACACTCATCACAGAACTTCAATGACTCAATTAATTTGAATGTCCAAAACTTTTCTAGAATTTTCTATGCTTCTTTATTTTAGTATGCTTTGGCAGGGTTAGGCATCAGCAGGAAATTAAACAGAATAATCACAATCACTCATATATAAATCAATCCAACTATCTTTCCCTAACACTGACACCTTACATCTAAAAGGGAGAGGCTTTTGGGGGAGCAACTCAAGTTCATACTCCGGATGGGACAGTCCTCATGATGGATGACTCTTTGAAGTCCTTGAGTGAAGGGTGCCATTGTCAGACGATGTCCTCCTCTCGATGAATGTGTGAAGATCCGGTGTTGTCGGTCAGCAGCAAGCAGTCCTCCATCACATGCTGTATACAGTCCATCGACCAAGTCTGTCAGAGGTTGCTGGGGTATCTTTTAGCAGAAGTCCAGGAACAGCAGCCCGATCTGGAACCACGGCTGAGGATGTTGGCTTTTCTCCTGGTCCAGTGGTGCAGAGTCCTCCGTCGCTCCGTGGCTCTTGGGTGCGGTCCTCTTGGTTCCTCTTTCTGTGCTCCAAGTTGACTCGACTCTGTCCGCGGAGAATAAGCAAGCTCTTCCTCTTTTTCATGGGCTTTTATACTTTTCCACCCCATTGTTGTGTATGGCAAGGTGCTACGTGACTTGCCATACACAACAATGATTTCTTGGGTGCCTTACTGCATGATCCTTTGCACAACTTTAGGCGTTCACCCTCAACGGTCAGCCGGAGTTACTTCCCCAATTTGGCCCTAAAACTCATCCCTGTTCCTCTTTTCTTATGCTGTTGACCTGAACTGTGATTAACCTCATCTTTAACTGATCACATTCATTGTTACACTCATAATATGCTTAATATGATTTACAACCATTTAATATATCAATAAATGCTCAAAATCAACATCAAATCATTATTCAATCATCACAATACTGGTAACATACACCGTATTTCAATAGTTGTTACTTTTTAATCACTTATGGAAAAAAGGGGAAACACTTTCAAATGTGCAGACTCTGTGTCCATTCATCTATTCAGCCCCTTTACGTCTGTGGAAAAGAACTATTAGTTATTTATTTATTCAATTTATTATAAGATTGCATGAAACTGGAATGATCTCACCATAATTCTCCAGTTCATTCAACACCATGGAAAGGAGGTTGCACATCTAACACACCCAGACACCCCAGGATCAACCATGCAGAATCACCAGAGTGATAGCCCTCAATCTCCCCATACCCCCTCAGACTGTGAAGGAGGCTACAACCCCCAGATCCAAAACCACCAACATCCACGGCAGCCAAGTAACAACAAAAGGGCCAGGCCAAGCAACAACCCTCAGGCCAACACCACAAAGACAGCTACACCCCTGTTCCACCACAGCATCAGAGCAAGAGCCATCAACCCTGGACACACACCGCCCACTTGGGACCACCTGAGGAGGCCTGATACCGCCGCGGACTGCACCCAGGAGGTGCGATCACCAACATGGTACCCCAGAACACTGAGCAAAGCACCAGATCCTCCTCAGCGTGGCATATGTACTTTGAGGCCTCCCACCAGCAAAACTCAAGCAGATCTATTAGCTCTGGTCTTGCTGCTGGGTCTTTCGTTAGGCTGGAGTCTTCTGTCATGATTAGGTGACTGAGCGGACCCAAGTACACACAGGATAACCTCCAGGCTTGCCGAAACCTGAGAACTTTAATCTCTCAGTCACAACACAAGCAGGGCCACAACTTCCAACAACAAAAGATGCTACACAACAAGACTCCAGCAGGGAACTAAGGCACAGGTAAGAACTTAAATACACACAGGGGGTAATCAGGGGAATGACAGACAGCTGGAGTCAATTAACAAGGGAGAAACACGGACATAGAGGAAGACAAGGAAAAACACTGGTACCGGGGATCCTGACAGGTAGAGATTTCCATCTTGCAAGACCATCCTCAACTTTCTTTAAAAGTTGGATGTGGTTTAGTTTTGTTAAATATGCCAATCTAGGAGAAACATTGATACCCAAATATGTAATATTTTCTGACTGCAGTTGTGTAGTAAGGGAATTGTTGAAAGAACAAATAATTGGAAGAACTGTTCATTTTTGCCAGTTTATATAATAATCTGAAACTCTTGAGAAAGAGTTTATTAACCCAATAACCTGAAAGAGGGAAGTTTGTGAATGCTGGAAAAAAAGTAATACATCATCAGCGTAAAGACTGATTTTATGTTCTGTGTTCTTGCATTTCATGCCTTTAATATTTGTAGTTTACCTGATTGCTGTGGGTAGAGGTTTGATGAAAATAGCAAATAGTGAGGGGAAAAGTGGGCATCCCTGCCTGGTGCCCCTCTGAAGACAAAAGCTAGAAGATGTTTGGTAATTTGTCCTGATGCATGCTGTTGGGGAACTGTAGAATAGTTTTAACTAGTTTATAAAATGGTTTCCAAAATCAAATTTATACAAAGTTGCAAATAAAAATTTCCACTTTGTCAAAAACTTTTTTCAGCATCTAAATACAGTATTGCAGTTTCAGTGTTTTTACTGTAAGAATAATTTATTAAATTAAATGATCTGAGTGAATTTGTGGATAATGCCTCCCTTTTATAAAACCAGTGTGGTTTAGGATGTATTATGAGAAGAATTACCTTCTCTAGTCTTTTTGAGAGGGCTTTACAAATTATCTTAAGATTAATATTGATTCAATTCAAATTCAAAAATACTTTATTTATCCCAAAGGTAAATTAAATGCTGATGTAACTCATTTAATTAAGGAGTTATTATAGATGGTGATGGCTGTGGGCAGGAAGAATTTCTCCTGTAGCAGTCCGTTTTACAACCATTCTGAAGAAGTCTCTGACTGAAGAGACTCTGTTTTCCAATGACAGTCTCATGATGAGGATGGTCAGGGTTGTCCATAATTTTCTTAATTTTATGCAAAATCCTTCTTCGCATCATCAACTCCAGAGGTTCCACAGTCGTCCCCAGAACAGAACCAGCCTTCTTTATCAGGTTACTGAGCCTTTTTAGGTCCCTGGTTCTGACGCTGCTGCCCCAACAGATGATGGCAGAGGAGATGACACTCTCAACAACAGACTTATAGAAGATCTGCAACATCTTGCTGCAAACCTTGAAGGATCTGAGCTTCCTCAAGACATACAGTCTGCTCTGTCCCTTCTTGTAGACGCTTCACTGTTGAGTCTCCAGTCCAGTCTGTTGTCCAGATGAAAACCGAGGTATTTATATTTCTCAACCACCTCCACTTCTTCTCCCATGATGGAAATAGGGTTTGATCTGACCCTGTTTCTCCTGAAATCTACAGTCATCTCCTTTGTTTTGTTCACATTCAAGATGAGATGATTGTTTCCACACCATGCCACAAAGTGGTCCACCGGCTCTCTGTACTCAGCATCTTGTCCATCTGATCCACCCGACCACTGCAAAGTCATCTGAGTATTTCTGTAGATGACAGGAGTCTGACTTGTGCTGGAAGTCTGAAGTGCACAGACTAAAAAGGAAAGGTGAGAGTACAGTCCCCTGTGGTGCTCCTGTGCTGCTGACCACCTGGTTAGACACACAGTCCTTCAGTCTCATATTTTTTCATACTTTCCATATTCATAAATATCTGGACAATGAATAATTTTCTGCCTATTTGTAAAAAACATGGCCACTGTTTTCCCCGTATTTAGTGTAAGACTGGATTTTTGTACCCAGTCATTCACTTTTTACAATTCTTCTGTTAATATCAAAGCCACTTCTGTCGGATCTTTCCCATGAGTGAACAAAACAGTATCATCTGTATACATAATGTTGATGTCACACGCTGATGGGAGATCATTGATATAAAAGCTGAAGAGCAAAGGCCCTAAAACCAAGCCCTGCAGCACTCCCATTACACAGTCTTTAAAGGAAGATAGTGTATGATTTACTTTAACACTCTGTTTCCTACCATCTAAATAAGATTTGAACCAATCCATTGTTTCACTAGACAAGTTATAGTTCACTAATTTACACAACAGATTATGGTCATTAACAGTGTATCCAGAAAGACAGCACCCACTACCCCTCATTGAGCTAAGCTTGATGTTATTACCTCTAGGAAATAAGAGCATGCTGTTTCTGTAGAATATTTCTTTTTAAAGCCAAATTGCAAAGGTTGCAGAAGAGCATTGAAACCTAAATGTTCAGTTAGCTGTTCCACTACAATTCTTTGCTTTACTATTATTCAATTTCCCTGACGCTTTTTACTTTTTCATCATTAACGGATGTCAGATTAAAAACTGGTACTTCACAGTCCACAAGACAAGAAGAACAAGGTATTTCAGAAGACTGACCCAGCCATTGAGTAGAGTTAATAAAATATTAATTAAAATTCGTAGCAAGAATTCAATTTTGGATATTGCCATCTAATTTAAGCTTTATCTCATGGAAATTTTCTTTTCCAAGGAGTTTATCAATATTTCTCCACAGCATTTTACTATTCCCTTTTGCTTATTTAATTATTTTAAGAAAAAAAAAATTGGCCTTTGCTTTTCAAGATAAAGTTGTAACTTTATTTCTCAGGCTCCTATAAATGAGATGGTCAGTTGTTAAACCTGATTTAATACATTTTTTCAGCACTGCGTCTCTTCGTTTCATGATTTCCCAAAGCTCACCGAGCTGAGGTTGAAGAGGTGTTGCAGAATCCCACAGAGCTGCTCTGCACAGGCCTTCAGGACTCTGGGCTGACACCATCTGGACCTGCAGCCTTGTTCCAGTTCAGTCTCTCCAGCTGCCTCTTCACCTGACTTCTAGAAACAGAAAAGTGGGAGGGGGAGGCAAAGGGAGCAGCAGCATCTCCTGATTTGGTTGAAGACAAACTAGTGGAAGCAGAAGAGTCCATGACTGAGGTAGAGGACAAAACATCTGAGGTGTGACAGGAAAGCTGTGGGTCAGAGGAGGGTGGGATGTCTGTTTGGCTGGGGGCAGGAGGGGAGGATGGTGAGCTTGTTCCTGAACTGAACCTGTTGAAGAATGTGTTCAGCTCATTTGCTCTGTCCAGACTTCCATCTATCTGATCCTCCTTCTGCTTGAAGCCTGTGATCTTCTTCCTCCCTGACCACACATCTCTGATATTGTTCCTCTGCAGTTTACTCTCCAGCTTCTTCCGATACAACTCCTTGTTGTCCAAAAACTTGCTATGGTTACGAATCATAACAAAAGAGCAACATATAAGTATTGGGAAAAATCAATCCAGCTGCACAGCATCCAAGACAAGAAGGAACGGTTGTCCAAAAAAGAGGCAATTTTTTCTAAGAAAAGCAGGAATGAAATTTGGAAAAAAAAAAATATCTCAATGAAAATAACAGAGCTACTCCAATGTACTGCCACCCTGAGCGGAGCAATTCTAGAAAAAAAAAAGTACATGAAGTATTTGTATGTGTATTTTTTTGTGCTTGTGTGTAAATGTTTGTTGGGTGATTAAAAAAAAGTTAAAAGAGTGAGAGAGTGATGTGGTTAAAAGAGTGAGAGAGTGATGTGATTAAGAGTGAGAGAGTGAGGTGGTTAAGAAGAGTGAGAGAGTGATGTGATTAAAAGAGTGAGAGAGGGGTAACAGACAAATGGAAAGGAGAAAAGGGAAAAGGAAAAGAAAGAAAAAACAAAAACACAGCCATGGCCCTGTCCACCTCCAGCAGTGTAACATCCTACCGAGCTGTGCTTTACATTTGATTACAATTACCAGTGAATTTACCTCTTATCTAACCAATTACATATTTAAGACTAACCTGATATTGCTCCTAATAAAGCCATGGAGTGACCTCCCAGTCCCTGTACAGCTAACCATTGCCACAGAGTTGATCTACAGCCATGTAGCTCTGATGCCCTCAGTGATGTATTTCTTCCTAATTGGGAACAATACTTGCCTCCGATCGAGGATTTCCTTGGGAAATTGATCGATAACGCTGTAATTCGTTCTACGCATCTCTCTACAATTGGCCGAGGCCGTTTGTTATCGGGCTTTTCATCTCCGAGCCAGTGAACACGATGGAAAGTTATGTTTTTTACCGCCTCACTTGGGAGTTCCAGCTGATGTTGGAGGAATTCACGAACCGAGGCTTCGGCATTCTCCTCTGCTCACTCTGGGATCCCGGAAGAGACGAGATTGTCCCACATGCCCCGAGCTTGGATGTCCAGGATGGGCTCTCTCATTTTCCTGTTTGCACTGGACAGCTGCGTCATCCCATCGGTGAGACGTTTAAAGTATTGTTATCAGCATTTGGTTCTCGGCAGCTGGCAATGCCACCTATTTTTGAAATTCTTTCTGGAGAATCTCCACCAGGGCAAGTCGGGCATCTAGGCTGGTTAGCCTTTTATTGATAGAGTCCAGGACATCAGTGAAGCTTTTCTCTGGAGATATTGTGGATGTGCTTGTTGAGCATTCTAAACGAGTGCGTTTAGATGTTGGTGTGGCCGTGGTTGTGGTTTTTTTGTGGTTTGCCCATCATGATCTTGTCAAAACATTTATCTATGTAACTCTCCAGGTTGTTCAAGGTTTCCTCATCCAGTTTATTTTATTGAAAAAATAATAGGCAGGGGTTAGTATGAAGAATGATTCTATTTTTGGCTTTAATATATCGGCTTGTTTTACCTGAGTTGAACCGTGTTTGTTTGTTTTACCAGTATGATGCCATGTTACTTACGCAATACGCATAGCTCTTGACAGCAACTCATCACACCCCTGCAGCTCCTCTTGGCTGCTTCAAAAATACTTTTTTATAGTTATTTGGTTTAAGCCTTGGTAGTCAATGCATGGAAGTAGGGTTTTATCCTTCTTTTAGATGAAGAATGGGAAAAGAGGAGGGACGAATGGTGCCCACATTAAGAGAGTCACTACTGTACCTCTCCATGGTTTCTCATTCTGGTTTAGAAAAGAAATGTTAAATAAGCAGCCTGAAGGGGAGACAATCAATGACACAATTGTATGGATGATGAGGTGGAAGGGAAAGGCTGAGATCTTTGGAAAAGACCTGAAGGAGGTCATGATATTCAGCGGGGACATTGGTGAGATCTAGAACAGTGGTGGCAGGTGTAGGTTCAGTAGACAGGGGAGGAACGGTGAATTGTAAACAGTGGTTAAGACAAAATGGACTCCATGGTTCAATGCAAGCATTGAACCAGTTGATCTGGGGGTTACGGTTTTGGAGCTATGGGTGTCTGAGGACAATGGGTGAATCTTTGGTGGGAAAAACAAAGAAGTTGATTTGCTCGTGATGATTGCCAGAAGCTATGGATGAGTGACCTCCCGATCCCTGTAGTCTGGTGAGTAACAGAAGCCATGGAACTACCATCCAAGGCGGTTATGTGGATGGGCGATTGCAGATGATAGATGGAGATACCATATTGTTTTATGACATCAGGATGAATTAAATTATGTTCAGAGCCTGAATTAACCAAGTGCAGTAGGGTGTAGGTATGGTGGTTGACACAAACAGGATGAAAAAGGGCTTGGGCTTTTTGGTAAACTGGGCAGGAGGAAATGTAATGATCGGGAGACCCACAGTAAAGACAGCACCCAGATGTCATATGGTGCAGTCTCCTCTGTGGTCAATCGAGCTCTGCCTATTTGCATGGGTTCTGGAATGTACTGGGACATCGATGTTAGAATCACAGCTAATGGGAAGTTTTCTGGTTTTGGTCTTTGACCTCTCTCTGATTTTCTTATGTATTTTGATAGCAAGGTTGATAGCAATGTTAATTAGTTCATCTAGGGGTTCTGGGTCATCATGACAGGCCAATTCATCCTTAAGTTTTTCATAAAGAGCATCTTGGAAGGCTCCTTTAAGGGCCGGTTCATTCTACCCTAATTCAGCTGCGAGAGTATGAAAATCAATAGCCAGCTCGGCTGCAAATCTTTTTGGCAGAATCTTCCCCACTGACACTGGGACAAAATGTCTAATTAAGTAATTCAAGCAACTCATTGTAGGAGAAGAACGAGAGGGTTCTTTCATTTATGATAGCATCAGCCCTCCTAAGAGCCCAATCTTTAAGCAAGCCAATAATGTAAGATATTTTATTGGCATCATCTGGGAAAGAGCGACTGGACTGGCAAAAAACTATGGTGCATTGCAAGAGGAAGCCTTTGCAATTACCTAGTTCTGGGGTGGGTGAGGTGACGTCGCAATATGCTGGTAATGCGGAAGTGGCCGGAGGAACTGAAACGGGCAGAATGGGAGAGAGAAACCATGTTCATTGTTTGTAATTTGTCATTCAAATCCTGATGTTGTTGGGTTAGTTTAGTGATGCATTGGCATATGGAGGCCCATTCCTGCACAATGGCTTGGATTGTGGAGTTGTGTTTTTCCATGAGGACACACTGTTCGGACAGAGCAGTTCATAGTTGCACTGCAGTCAGATTGGCCAGATGGTTCTGCCATAATGCTTTCTATGACTCTTAAGCAGGCAACAACTACTAACAAGGAAAGCAGATTTAGAATGATTTATTGAACAATGAAATTGTTGAAGTTTTCAAGCCAGTGTCTGGAGGGAATTAGGTCCAGGTCAGCACTGAGGATGGAGGTAAGTAGCTTATTTCTAGAATTTGCAGATGAGGTTGATAATTGAAGGATGATATTTTACTGTTTTAATTAGATGAGGAGACACTGGTAGAGGTAAGTAGGTCTACAGATGAAGTGACTGGCAGGGAGTGGATGCAGTTGGTAATTGTTTCTTTTCCAGGGTGAGCAGCTGTTGGAGATGTGTTGAAGGGTGATCGATGGAGCGGTTTGCAGGTATGTTCTTTTTTAGGAGAGCAGTAAGAGGAGCAGCGAGGAGCCTGATGAAGGTGAGCCAGCAGGCCTGACATGAGGTGACAGGTGACGGAGATGGAGGTAGATGAATAACCCAGCAACAAAGGATCCAAGGACTGGAGGACTGCGGAGGGAAGACAAGACACAGGTAAGAGAAAAAACTTTAATATTAAGGATGACCTTAGAAGCACTAAGGTGGACCTGTTTATTACAGAAGGTGAGAAAACCATCTGGCATCTGCCTCAGGGAATGGCTTCTCTTTTAAGCTTCTCCCGATTAGACTTTGACAAGGATCAGTTGGAGCCAATCTTGCTATAACTTAAAACTTTTAGTCTTCTAAAGAAAACCCATTCTGGGACTCTCTTTGAAACTGCCCACCTAAGTGTTGCATGTTCATTTAGGAAGCTAGATTTTTAGAGATTTTTCCAAAGAAAAAAAAAAATTCTGCAATTTTCTGCTGACTTGTTTTGATGCATGATGCTATAAATATATTCTTGATATATTCAGAACTTCCCTTTTCCAAGACATGGAAAGAGTCAGAGGTGCCTTATTATATAATAGTGACCTAAGTAAGAATCATAAAAGCAACAAGTGGCTTCTTGTGTCAGTCTGTAATGCAACTCCATCACCTTGAAATGAATCATGTGGAAATACAGTATCATCTAAGCAGTTGCTGTTCCTCCCAGATGATCAACTTAGATAGACAAATATTCACAGCGAAGCTGAACATTGGGAGCTGCTGTCCTCTGGCTGTGGATATTTCTGTTTACCTTAGGCGATATGTCAGTTAGACATGGAGAGCGTTATACCTTCCAGCTAAACACACCAGTTCCCTAATGCAAATTGACTAAATTCTCTCTCTATCTTTGTGTGTGTGGGGGGGGGTGTCATATGATGTCATTTTGACATGATAAAAGATTCCATGTAAATAAGTGCACTTTTAACTTGCATATGAAAAAATATTGGGCCTGTTTGTACTACTTTACCTAGTTATTGTTGTCAAAGCAAGCTTCTTTGAATCTGTTTGGTTAAATTAAATTTCTGCAAAAAAAAAGTCAGTTGTACCTTGATAGAGCTAGCTTCTGGGAAAACCAGTTTGTTAGTCATAGTGGTTTGTTTATTCAGTTGTATTTTAGTTTCTGGATCCACATAGTTTGCAGAGATCATATTTTTCAGACATTTATTTGTAACAACTTTTTTATAAAGATGTGTTGTTTTTATTTCACTTCTTTCACACACTACTTTGTGTTGGTTTATCACATAAAATGTATTAAATCTTGTGGGTTTAATTGGACAAAATCTGAAAAAATTCATGGGTTAGGGATTAGGGTTAGGGTCACCCCTGGGAACAGATGCTCTGTTGATAACTTGCTTGCTGGCAGGGTTTTCTTGAAAAACACTGAGTTTCTGTCAGACCCCACCCACCTTAAACAAGGTGTCTGGCTTCAGAGGACCATTCTGAGGACCCTGTTCTTATGTCTATTTGAGCACATGGTCCCCTCAAAGAGGGCATGTTACCCTACTGTGGCATGTGCTGATCTGAATGATTTTGCTTCTGATTACTACTGCTACTGATTGAACTGAATTCAGCTGAAAGCCTTTCAGATCATAGAGATCTGCAAATAAACACTCAAACTACCCATCATGGATCACTGGATCCTTTTACATAGCAACAGTCCATCCACTGAGCTCTTAGGCCATGTGTGCTTTCAGAGTGTGCAGCAGGGATTACAGAATCAAAGAGGCACAGTAAACAACTTTCAGTGTTCACCTGAACAATATGAATTAGAAATGTGTGGGGATTTGCTCTATCTCTGACTGAACTCTGTGTCATGGTCCTCATGCAGGCTGCCCAGATGCATTCAGTGCTCTATAAACAAGAACACTTCTGTGTCATCCTCATTATGTTATTATTTGCATCAGATCCTGCTTATCAGTTAAATTTTCAAATCAGCCAGAGACTGATAGATCTTCAAGGGGCTCAGCTCCATGCATGTCTGCATACTGTAGAGCTGCATCTTTGTATCATATCACTACCTCACTCTCATTTGGCAATCCCATATTGCTTCTTCAAATTCAAAGCCTTTATTGTCATCATACATATGCATGACAAAAGTAGAACAGCTGCCACTGATCAGTGCCTACA
The DNA here is from genome assembly GCA_014839685.1 of Anableps anableps. Classification (NCBI taxonomy): domain Eukaryota; kingdom Metazoa; phylum Chordata; class Actinopteri; order Cyprinodontiformes; family Anablepidae; genus Anableps; species Anableps anableps. Next base: position 1,977,598 of record CM026067.1, on the reverse strand, counting down.
AACATCAAAATAGAATAATATCTATACATAAAAAATACAATTAAAAAATTAAAACATACTGTTCACAATAGTGCAAAGACATGGGGGAAAATGTAAAATTCAGTGATCATTGGGATGAGTTATTTTCAGGCCATATTCAATATTCTAATACCCCAAGGGTAACAACTGATATCATAGTAATTACAGGTTTATGACTTCCTCCCCAAGTGAATCAGGGCATAATATTGGTGGAGTTCTGTTTTGTGTTGGGAAAGGAAGTTTGAAATCAGACCTTTCAAGTGATCGCAATGTGTAAGGATGACATAGATATTATAGAAAGTATGATGTGAAAGCGGCTATTATTTGACAGAACCAGCAGTTTACTACGGCCAAATATGAAATGAATATCATGAATAATGAACAGTATGGAAGCTGGAAAATACTAAGACTGAACTGCAGTATCTACCATTCTGAGAGATTTATTTTGAGTAATGGATTCACAAGAGTTTGTACCTGCGAAGCAGAATTCACAAAAAACTTTGCAAAGAAAGATTTGATCCTAAAACTGCATCATTAACCAGAACTGTTGTTTGGTGCAGACGTAGTTTACCAGTATTTAAATAATGATTACATTTTAGATGTGTTTTGAAAAAAAATCATACCTGATTTACAATTGAAAGCAGAAGTTTACAAACACCAAATGAAAAGACACACATAACTTTTTGTCTGAAGTTAAATCAGGCCAAATTTCTCTTGTTTTAGCTCAAGTCAAGTCAAGTTGATTTGTAGAGCAAATTTCAGCAGCAAAGCTGTTCATCGTGCTTTACATTGTAAAACCATCAAGCAAGTATACATCAAGATCATGAAAATCATCAAGCAAATATCAATTAATCAAAATCATAAAGATCCTCGACCAAATATAATTCAAAAGTATTGATCAGTGTTCCATTTACTATCAATCAAAGGCAGCTCTAAACATGTGGGCTTTTAGTTCAGTTAGAATCACCAAAATTATTTCTGTTTGCTAAATGCCAGAATAATGAGAGAGAATATGTCAGAGATTTATTTGTTCATGTCTTGAGAATCAGAAGTTTAAATCCATTTCCTCAGTATCTGATCCAGAATGGAAAATTACAAGCTGTGACTCTTATGGACCTGTTGTTTAATATAAACAGGTCAATGAGCTTCGCATACCTCAGGCATCTGTTAGGGTCTCTTTCTGTGTTCTCATGACCCCTAACACACACACACACACACACACACACACACACACACTCACAGACACAGACACACAGATTTATGTTGTATATTATGATTTGCATTTTAGAATTTTTTAAAAATAATTATTTTATAATTTATTTTAGTCTTTAAAATACCTAAATTTGCACATAACTATAATTTCGTCTGTCTGATGACATAATTTTTAAACATTAAATCAGATGTTCTGGTGAGTTACTCAGTACTAGAAGTATTTTTACCAAATACTTTTTTACTTTTACTTTAGTCATTTCTTAGAAGGCTATTTTTTAATTTTACCTGATTAAAAATATTCTGAAGTAGTGCTACTCTTATTTAAGTACAGTTTTTGGGTACTCTACCCACTTCTGGCTAAACTTAAAGCACTCTAAGCTCCACTTCTACGTTCTGTTTAGAGAGAAGTCTTTGCCTGGTCACTCTTCAAGCAATTCACATACATGTATGACTTCTTTCTGTCAATAGGTAACTTCTCTGATGAGAAGAAGTCACATGTTAGGTACCCCAAGGTTCAATCCTGGGATCCCTCCTATTTAAAATCTACATGCTCCCATTAGCTGAGGTTATAAGAAGTAATAAGATCAGTTACCACAACTATGCAGATGATACACAGCTCTATATTACGATGTCACCAGGTGACTCTGAACCCATCCAAGCACTGAACAGATGCTAAGAACAAATCAATGTGTGGAGGTGCCAAAACTTTCTCCAGCTGAACAGAAACAAAACTGAAGTTATTATCTTTGGACCTAAAGAGGAACGATCTAGAGTCAGTGTGCAGCTTCAGTTATTAGAGCTAGAAACTAGTGATCAGGCCCGAAATCTGGGTGGAGTGATGGACTCAGACCTGAACCTTCAGAGACACATAAAGACAGTTACAAAGTCAGCCTTCTATCACCTGAAGAACATTTCCAGGATTAAAGGACTAATGTCTCAACAAGATGTAGAGAAACTCATCCATGCGTTTATCTTTAGTCACATTGATTACTGCAACAGTGTCTTCATGGATCTGCCCAAAAATTTAATCAGACAGCTGCAGCTGATCCAGAACGCTGCTGGTCATGTTCTCACTAAGACCAGGAAAATAGAGCACATCACCCCGGTTCTAAAGTCCTTCCACTGGTTCCCTGGAGCTCAGAGAATAGACTTCAAAATACTTCTGTTAGTTTATAAATCACTGAACGGCTTAGCACCAAAATACATTAAAGACCTGTTGTCATTGTATCAACCTTCCCTTCTGGTTCTGGTCTACTCTGCATCTCCAGAACCCTTCAAACATGAGAAGCAGCTTTCAGTTTTTTATGCACTGCTAATCTGAAACCAACTTCCAGAAAACTGAAAAACAGTTGAAACACTGAGTTCCATTAAATCAAGGCTAAAAGCCCACCTGTTTAGAGCTGCCTTTGTAGTAGTAGGTGGAACATTGATCAGTATACCTGATGTGTATTTCCTTGATGATTTTAAAGATGTCATTTGACAAAATGTAATGGTTATTTCTTCTTTCATAATTGGTGACTGCATGATGTTTTTATGATGTAAAGCACTTTGAAAAATTGAGAAATGAGGCCTGATGCTGAAATAGTTTTAATTTTCCATCTTTCACAACAGCACAGCTACTTCAAACATATGACTGACTTCAGTGTTAATGACTGTGTTTCTTGTGTACACTGTGGTGAGGATTGGTGCTTTCAGGGAGTTAGGCTTGATATGTAGAACGGCCTTCCTGCAATTATGCTCAGTGCCACTTCCAACATGTATACAGCTTTTCCAATAAGAGGTTAGTGTATGTACATTTAATGCCACACCTCAGACAAACCTCTCTGTAATATGGGACCCAACTGTAAAGTCTGACATTATTTAAATTAAAATATTGAGACGTCAGCCATCTAGCAAAGAGTGGAGACCTTTTAGTTAGTGTTATCTAATTTCAGTGGCAGTCCCACCTCTCTTCTGTAGAAATTGTTTTATCTCTAGTGAGCTTATCCAGTTGGGCAGGGACATGTGGGAGCAACTACAGATAACAGCTTCTACAGTTGAGCCAGAGGTATGGTTATGAGTGCAAAGACATTTTGTTCAACATCTGACCCCTCAGCATGGATGTGTTCATTACTTTGTTTCATAAAGTTTTGGTGCCAGTTATTTAAATAATGTACATGTTGGATGGATGTAGAAAACTTCTGTTTTATCATTAGTACTTTGAATGTCAGTTAAGTCTAAGCAGAAGAACATTTATTGTGAGTCAGTGACACTGGCGACTCTTTGTTTGAGTTCTTGTTCAGTTACTGATAAATGGAAAAATGTCTACATTTGCATACACCATACAGGAAAAAAAACAATAATAAAATGTAACATGACATTGTAATGTGGATTATTGAGTTTGGCTTTATGGCAAAAATGCAAACAAGTGAAAAAGAACATTCAGTTAAATACTGTTATTGTATTTTCTTCTGTCAGGGACTTTAATAAGTTAATTCTTAAGTGCCACAATAGGAGAAATGTTATGGGAAAAATGAAGTAGATCACATTAAAATACCTAACAATTTGTAGTGGTTACACTCAGTTTATGAGCTTTTTCTTGATCCTTGTTACACTAGCCAGAGTTACTTGAAGTACACTTTAGAACTTATAGAAAGTTGAGAAGTATGTGTGCTCTGTGGATATAAAGTCATTAGCTATGTACATAAATATTTGTTCTGAGACAGTTGGGAGTTTAAAGGGTTAATTCCACCCTTTTAAAGCAACGTTCAGATCCAGGAGATTATAACCAGTCAACAACATAAGACAGCTCTTATCTAGTGTAGATTCAGAATCAGCAGTTAGCAGCGTGAGGCCAAGATCAAAGAGAATTCCTGTCAAATTTAAACAATCTGAACAATGTTAAATGGATTCTTACATACATGTCATTTAACTTTAAACTGCTGTCACATTTGCCTTGCGTGGTTATTTACTGGGTCCATGGGCCGCTTTTACAATGGAAACAGATAAAATAACATACCAACCCGTACCATACCGCTCAGTGGAAACAAAGCACTAGAGTAAAGGATCATGTTATTCTGGACATAAAACATTAGAAAATGTTTTTCATGCACATTGTGTTTTTAAGAGTTTTTTGGACATGCTGAGTATTTCTACAATTAGAAAACTGCTACATTTTAAAAACCTTTTTATGACTTTTTTTTCTCCATCTGTAATCTTGGGAAATAAGCTGTTATTCTGGTGAAATACAAATGTAGATGGACAAAATGTACCAAATATGTAAAACCTCTTTCACAATGATCAACCGTTGTGCAAATGATAAAAAAAAAAATCTCTCTTTCTCCCTTTAGAGCAATCTCTTTTGGAGAGAAGGTCAAAGAGAAAATGTGAGCAGAAACTTTTATGAATGGCCAGAAGTCCCAGCCCACATATCTCCCTGATTGGTTGACCTCTCAGCCAATGAGAAGATTGGACTCTGTAACTCCATTCATGAAAAGCCAGGCTGGAGGAAGAATGGAGTGGGGGAGCAGGTGAGGGAGGATGTGTGTGCTGCTGAGTGGTGGTTTCTCACTGCCTGTCACAGCAGACACCACTTACCCTCTTCAACAGCACTCTACATGGAACAAAAGAGCCAGTGCGTCTGACTCTGCTCTGTCTTACCTTTTCCTTTCCCAAGCAACTCAGTTCAGAGCTCCAGTGTTGATGCTGTTTCAAGCATGTGCCACCTTAATAACAGCCTCACTTCCCATTAACCCAAACCCTACAGTGACCACTAGGGTCAGTTTAGACAGAGTTCTTGCTGCTGTCTAAAAATACTGTTTAATGGGTTATTAAATGTCCTCACATTCAGATGAAAGCATGTTCCAAACATTCTTATTAGAGCAATTGTTATATTATACAGGACACCTTAGTAATGAGTCACTGTAGAAGTTCTTCACGCAAAAGACGACGACGCATGTCTTGTAATATCCAATGATAGCACAATGGTTTGACTTATAATTATTTGGAAAAATTATTTTTCTCTAAAACTGAAGTATTGCTGTTGGTTTATTTATGTGTCAGATGTTTTTATGTGTCTTTAAAGAATTCCATTTGGTTTATCTCAGCATCCACAGTGGAAGAGGATAATCAGACTGGTACCATGGATGTTTTGTTCACTTTTATTTACTGCCAAGAGAACTAAAAATGAGCGATGACCTTATCACTGCACCACAATCCTCTCTCACTGATTGCATGTTTATTATTGTCCATGTCTGTTTATACTCTGCTGCACTGGTTGAGGCACTTTTCTATGCTTCTTTTCCTTTCCTTTTTATTTCTGCTTTTTCCATTCTTGTGCAGGGCGTTTCTTACAACCATCCGGTCCATAGTTTCTTGTCCCTCTCCAACCCCCTCGTATGTGCTCTGTGTGTGTGGTTGTGTGTGTTTCAGCTCTTGCTCCTCCAGGATGCTTTGGTCTCAACAATGTATTATTGGTAATGGGCCAGAAGTGACTCATTGTCTCAGCCTCATAGAAAGAAATTCAGGCCTGCTTCAGTTTCCTGCAGGTTGAGGATGTGGAATCTGCATGTTGACCAGATAATGGGATGGGACAGTTTCTCTCTGCTAGTTCCTAATAAATATTTTTGCTATGTACCACCTTTATTAATATACACTCAACAGTTCTCACATAATCACACTGAATCATAAAAACAAGTACAGTGGAATCTCATTTCACCCATTTGTATTCAGGATCTCATTGTTTCAGTCATGATCCACATTTCCTGACTGTAGCTCGCCCACACAACAATAAAGAAGTGTGATTCCCAGTGGCGCCCTGACACTAGGAATGCTTTTAACTGTCTCAGCTGGCTCTGCCACAGTAATGGACATGCCAGTGACGTGTGGTGAGGTTCATGACTGCTGAGGCACTGACTGCTATGGAGTCGGATGTTCAAATACAAAATAGAATCTCATATATTTAGATTTTGACCTTAATTGAAACATTTAGTTGTTTTAAAGGCTTTTAATAATGTTTTCATCAATTGCATTTAGTACATTAATACTATTGCAAGAAAAATAAATGAATATTTATTATAAGGTAAAATTTGATTTAAAAAAAATTTGACTTTATCAAACAAATTTGATTCGAATGAAGGTAAAATCATACGTGATTTTGAATTTTGATTTTAAAAGAAAGACAGAGATCAGCCAAAGAAAACATTTTAAAATTTATCAAAAGTTTTCTTTGGCTGATCTCTCTTTATTAAAATTGAAAATCCTGTATGATCTTACCTTGATTTGTATATGAGGCTTTAATGGAGGAGATCTCCAGGGAGGAGAGTCCCCCTGGAACACTTCTTTTCCCACTGTATGTTTCTGTATTTATCCCGTTTGTTTTCAGTCTTTTCAATGAGTAGAAGAAGAGCAGCTGTTGCCCTTTGTGACTATGGGACTCAACACTGCCCCCTATCAGTGTGGCCATGGTACTTTCTGCCTCACCTTACGCATTTTTACTGCACATTTATGGCTGATCTGAAAGACTAGATATGTCACACACATTAATTAAATATATTAGACTGTAGAGCATCAGCATGTGTAAATAAACACATATATTGGTGATCTAAAGAGAAACAGCAATGGGAATGCATCAGCTGCCTGCTTCTTTCAGTGTATCCGACACCGCCACCAGAAGGGAGGCACGGCACAGCCTCAGCCCGTACTTCTTCCATATATTTGAACAGAAATGTGTAAATTCATTATGATATAAATTCTGTGATTTTCAGCATAAAAGTGTTGAAATCATACAGAAAACAAATTTATAGAACACTGAAGTGGAAAAATTGATGCTCTCTTATCATTGTTAGTCCCTACTTTACTTGTTATGATGACAGGTGAGGAAGTACCTCATCACTGGGACATGCCTTCCACCAAGTCCTCAGACTGGAGTACATACAGATCCTCAGAACTCTCCTTCCATTGACAATATTCTCAGTCTGGTGCCACAGCTCCCCCCGCCCCCTCTCACCCCGTACCTGGTGTATGTAGTATGAATGAAGGTTTAAATGCCCAAAGTGCATTAAAACTGAGTAGGAGTAGCAGTTTTGGTGTTGTAGTCCTGATTGCTTGCTGACAACAGTTTCCACCTCCACTGTCTCAAAGCCCCATGTCTCTAACATACTGAAACTTAGGTGCATGATAGAGTGAATTAAACCGGAGACCTTGCCCACAGGTGCATCATCCCACATCTTAAGACCCTGTTGTTGTTTGGCATTGTATGTGTTAACACATACAAATCCTAAACAGTACCTGATGTTCTCAATTTGTGACAGGACTGGTGGACTAAAATGACTATAAACAGATCAGAAGGGTGTTTGATTTGTTCCAGTTGATAAAGTAGTCAACTGGAAGGGGTTATTGTCACTGGAAGAGATGAGTTTGCATTTCCAAGAAAGAGCAACATATCATCAGCATATAAACACATTGTGTGGATTATACAGTTGAAACCAGATGTTTACATATGCCAAATAAAAAACACATGCACCTTTTATTCTTACTGTCTGAAGTTAAATGAGACCAAACTTATCTTGTTTTAGCTGTGTTAGAATCAGCAAAATTATTTCTATTTGCTAAATGCCAGAATAATGAGAGAGAGATTAATACATTAATGCCTTCAGAATCAGAAGTTTACATATATAAATGTATCCAAACTTCTGATTTCACTTGTTTGTATTTAATTTGTTATGTTGGTCTCATTCATATACCTCCTTGAAAAAATAAAATGATGGTAGGGTAATGCAAGCAACATGTGGACAATATAGTAAAAGATACAAACACAGACTGTACTTTACAGGCTGTGCAGACAAAAAAGGTTGTGATTTTAGAAAATTGGCCTTGAAAACATCCAATAGAAATGTTCAACTTGCAGCTGAAAGCCACAAAGAGAGCAACCCTCTGACTCAGCTGGGAGAAACCTAACACTGACACAGTCAGGTGGGGGCTTGATTGTCCACCCAACACCTCTCTCTCTCTCCATGAAACCCCAGAGTGGGGGGGAAAAGCACAGCCCATGTCTGGGACCCAAGTTGAGTGTGGAGGTGTGTCCAACATTACCTGGTGGCTAATGTCCACTCTCACACACCAATTCTGGCTTCTTTCCTGACAGTGATGTGACACTCCATCACATAAAAGCCAAATAGTGATGCCCAGCATTATTCAACCACCCATGACTGAAAATTGGGTCATACTGTCCATATCCTCAACACCTCTCTATGCAGATGGTGGAACAATGTGGAGTTGGCCTCCTGTTACCTTTTCAGGCTGGGGTTTTGATGTGAAAGCTCAACTACCATTCACAGGCCAAACAGCTCCCTCCACAGGCCTGGCTCCATGGGGGTGTCCTGGAATCCATATTCCAGGCCAGGTTTGCATGTAGCATTGTCTTTTTCTTTGAATCTGTCTTAGTCTGATTACTCCCTGAACCCAGTTTACCTTTGGAGACACTAGGAGGGGCTTAGGCCCTGGACAGGTTCACAGGTGTAATCAAATCCCTCCATCATGTTTAGGTGGCGAAGGAGGGGAAGCCAAGTTTGAATGGACAGGATATGGAAACATGTGTTATGATAAGTCTATGTTTTAACTGCTTTAAGAGCTGTCTGACAGGCCATAGATGCTAGGAGAAATTGCTTTTAGTAACACTGTTAACATCTGTCATCATTGATGGGATAGGGGTACATCATTGCCCATAAAAAGGCAGAGTTCCATCTGTGTGAAGATACCACTGATATGTATATTATCGCTACCCTTAAAACAACAGCTTTTCCCAAGAGGAATACGATTTTATTACTTTTTTCCATCCAAATACAAATTTTGCCAAAACACATTCCAGCCATTGGTCTAATAGCAGTAGTAGTTTTGAGGATATGTCAAGAAGGCAAATTTGACAAGAAAACAGTTTGGTTCAGTTTGTCAGATAAACCCTTTGAGAGGCATGTAGGTCCTGTCACTGTACTGGACTGGACGTTTGAAGGTAGACTGAAAGAAAACAACAACATTGGACAGTCCTGGGATCTGGCCCCTTAAAGTCTTTGTTACTTTTAGGCAAAGAAGATTGTGGAGCTTCTAAAAGGATGAAGGGGCTGGGCCTCACCGCACCCTCCTCCTCATCCACTCTGCACAAGCTACCCAAGCTTGAGTGACCTCCAAACTAAACTATCAGAATGTCCCAAGCAGCCATGGGGGGGCTATTGTTCTTCAAAGTAGGTCAAAGCCTGTTGCTATCACAATCAATTTGGAATGATTTGAGAACAGTGGGACTGTAGACAGAGAGGCAGTGGCTACAAGCCCGATCACACTTGTTGATATAAGCTGATGGAACAGGAACTAATGATGGTATTCTTTCAATTTCATCAGTTCTTTTCTTATTCTCCTCTCACAAAACTTGTTCTGTCTCTGTACTCTCATCAACATTGTTCTTCCCACCACCCCCTTTCCTTGCCCTAATGCTCTTTCTTCTCCTCTGCTTTTCTATAGTGTAATTAGTCAAGTGGAACATATGGAGCATCATATTACATAACCCAACAGCAGCTGCAGCGAGAACCACAAAAATTCAAATCTGGACCTGCACTTCTTTGGTACAGGAGGTCTAAAGCATTTAGTTGTGTCATTGCAAACTTCATGGATTCTGTGTCTCAAGAGGAAAAGCTAAGAACAATAACTAGCTGGAGCTGGCCTCTTCCTTTCTTTAAGCTAACAATGAATGTATCATTGGGGCCCACTATCATAGACTCCTGCTTCTCCACTTCATAGCATTAGCTTCTACACTTTGAAGTTTCATTTGTTTGAAAATGATCTAATATTTAGGTCACTTTCAACAGTATTCCAGTGCCAGTTATTTTTCAGCTGGTTTTGATCATAAGATTAAAAACTACTAAAAAACAATAATAATTTAAAGCCATGACCCTATTTTAGCTAGTGTAAAATATGATATTTCTGGCATGGTGAAGCTCTGTATATACATAAGGTTCTGTGTGCTTGGATTTTTACAAAAGATTCAGTCGGGTTAGAAGAAAAGGTCAAACAAAACTTCAATTTTTAATAGTTCTTGCTAAACCCAAATAGTTTAATCTTTCGAAGATTGAGCCTTTGCTTAAGGTACCAGTCTGCCTTTTTAGATGTTACAGATAAATCTTTTATTATAAGTGAATAACAAGAAAAACTGCCGTCAGGTGCTTGAATAGTTTGGCCTGGTGTGGTTCAGCAAGACAGGTTCAATTCCAGCTGATTGTCAACTCTCCTGAGCAAAACTAACAAATATTAAACTATTTCAGAAATTTTTAAGAAAAAAAAAATCATGCAGGGTAAATGCTGGAGTCCTACCTGACCAGTCCAACTGAAACCATAAATGTCCTGAAATCTTTTCCAGCCATTCGTCCCTGAAACTCAACACACCCCTGCTTTTCTCAGCGGCTTTTTAGCTCTCCAGGACTCACATTCAGAACCAAAGAGCACGTCTTGGTTCTAGAAACTTTGAGAACCAGTGTCTGCTGAGGCTTAATAAAAGATTGTGGTACTCTTAAAGGCATGTACAATTTTCTAATAAAAGAAAAAAAAAAGACTTGATTAGATTTGAAGTTTCCATGTTATTAAAGGGGGCGGGGGGGGGGGGGGGCATTATGTATTTTCCAGGCACATCATGCCATTTTGTAGCACAATCAAGTAACTATTGCCCCTTTTCCACGGGCTCTACTCGACTTGGCTCTACTCTACCCGGCCCACTTTGCAAGCGTTTCCACTACTGTTTTTTCCAGCCTGGTAGCTGCTTTTCTGATCCTGCTCTGGAGTAGGGTGGGTCAGGGCTGAGTAGGTACTTGATGTGATGTAAACATGCTGCTGCTCACTGATTGGCTGTGGGCATGGTCAGATGCAGAAGCAAAGAGAGATAAAAAAAAAAAAAAAAAAAAAAATCAACCGCTGCCATTTTCCAAACTCGCTACAACACTGAGTCCTTCCAAGCTACAAGCAAGCGGTGCAACAATGAGGTGCAGGCTGCTCTGTGCGCAGGACAGAAAGCGACCTCTATTCTTATATTCATTCCACATAATGTTGTACATATGTTGTATTTTCCATGGTAAAATAATGACTCAAACTGGCGCCTCTTTGGCAGTGTATTACAAGTTTCATAGTAGTTGGAATACAACAATTAGTACAATTAGTGTTAGCTTACCCACCTACTTTTCTCCAGCTGCAAGGCCAGGAATCTCCTGTGGAAATCTGCTGTTCTTCTCGCCACATTAACTGCATCCGTATCATTCCTCACACTGCATCTCTCTACTTGGAATCTCAAATAAATCCCAATTAGGCTAAAAACAGCAACAGCCCCGCTCTGTCTTTTTCTGTTGTCTGTAAAAATGACCACTCTTTTGGTCGCATGTTATGAAACAACACATGGCATAGGATGTCTGGAGGTGTGGCTCAAAACTCCCAGCAACAGGAAACACTATAACTTCGGAGAAGAGCAGAGCCAGGCCGAGTAGAGGAGAGTGGAGCCGCTAAAGTAGAGCCAGTGGAAAAAGGGCATATGTTACCTTTATTGTCATAAAAATACTGTATATATCAAACATAACTTAAAAGAAATTTGACTTCACAATTTAATGCCTTAAAATTGGGCCTGTGTCTCTTTAAGAAAGTCCTGCTCTTTCTGATACTCCATCTTCAGCACATCATCACAACAACATTTCTCCATTTACAAGCCATTTACAGCGTTCACAGGAGCGTTGCACTGAGCAGTAGTTCATATAATGAGCTCAGCAGATGCACAATTTCACCAGGTGTTTGGTAATTGCTGCTGCCACTAGTCTGGAGAAGCTGGAGGGGGCGGGGGATGCTCTGTGAGGTGGCACTTGAGTTGGAGAATGCAGCTCGAGGAGGACCTCTGTTGAAAAGGCGGCGCTCGGTGAGACCAAGCATTTAAGCACCCCCGAATGGTTGCCATGGAAGGTTAAAGGATTTCTCAGACATCCATGAAAGAATTAAGGCAACACTCCAGGTATGTTTTTGATGAGGGAATAGCATTACAACATGATGTAAAGCTCAAAACAGTCAATTTTACATAAAACTGCCCATTCACAATTTTTCAAGTTCTGTAGTTGAAACGAAAAAAGTTTAAAATAATACAATTTCTGTTAAATACGTTTGGTGTCTGGCAAAGAGAACCAAAGCCCTAAAAAGGAATCATGCTGCCCATGCATGAGCTCTGTTCAGTTCAGTCTATATGATCTTGTTTGTAATTTGGCTTGAAGAAAAACTAGGCAATAATAATAATAATAATAATAATAATAATAATAATAATAATAATAATAATAATAATTTATTTTATCTTCTCTACCAACACAGTGGAGATTGTAAGCAAAACTAATGAATTTTGTATGGCGAGAACTTTTTCAGTTTTTCAGACATATCAAATGTCATTTTGGATCATTGAAGGTGAAAATTATTTTTTACTTTTGTACTTAAATATATTTCAAAACCTGTACTTTTTTACTTTTACTTAAGTAAAGGGATTCAAACTGTACTTTTCCTTTGACCAGAGTCTTTTTTCACAGTATCTGTACTTTTTCTTAAGTAGGGAATGTGAATACTTTTGACACTTCTGCTATCAATAACTTGTTCAGTTCACACAAGTTAAAACTTTAATTTTTAATTCATAGCTCACTAACCAAAGTATCTGAGGTAAAGTCACATCACAATATTATGTTTAAGTTCATTCAACAATTTTTCATTACAGACAACAATTAAAATCTGTTCCTTGTCAAAAGCAACTTCCCAAAGAAAAAATATCAGCCACTGAGTCACTCAGACTGGTTTTATTAAACATTAGATCTTTGTCAAAATATCATTGCCTTTATTCTTGAGCATAATTTTGATTTATGTTTTTAACAGAAATATGGTTGGATGAAAATAGTGAGATACAGTTTACACTTCTTAATTACAACAAAGTGAGAGCAAGAAGCATAAGCTAGTGGGCGTGGATAATTATGTTGCTTCATGATTCAGTAAAGTGTACAAAACTGACTTTGTTGAATATCTGGCTGTCCAGGTAAGGGGCCCTGCTCAAGCCATGCTTGTGAATATTTACAAGCCTCCGAAATACAGTGAAACCGTTCAGTGATTTTAATGACTTTCTTCTATATGTGGTTTGTGTTGATTATGACTGTTTAATCATTGTGGGAGACTTCAGCATCCATACTGACAACCACTAAGACAGAGGGGCAAAAAGACTATATGACACACTCAAAGGTTTTGGCTTGACTTAACATGGTAGGCCCATCCAAATGGAGACGAACACCGTAAATTTTCATAAATAATTAAGAAAAAATGTGCATCCACTCAAAAAGGTTGCAGCACCACAGAAGTGGTAAGCCAATCAGTGGCGCTGTAACACTGCCATAGAACAATGCAAGAAACACTGAAGAACAGCGAACAGCGCCATGTTTGTTATTTGTGAGAGAGAGGTGCATGCAGGTTACAGAGAGATGGAGCTATGATGTCATTGTTTCAAAAAAGATGTGGCTCGCATGTACACACAAAAACATGAAACTGGCATTCTGAAATGTTTCCACTCTGGGCTGGATCCGTGTGGACGCACAGCCTAAATGACAAAATATGTTTGCATATACGCCTAATTTTGTCTCTGGACAGGGCATCCAAAACACAAACAGGGACATATTGTGGACTTGATTATCAGTAAGGGTCTAAATATTTTCTAGGTCTCTGTAGCTGATGTTGCCCTATCTTTGAAAGCATTATTTCCTTTGACTCACTTAGCCAACGTGGTGTTACAAGAAAATACTTTAAGGACATTTCAGTTGAAACCTTTAACCAAGTTTAGTCTTCTACCTGCATTTCATCCTGTAATTTCAATTTTCATTTCCATTGCTCCCATTAAAGGTCAGTGTTGTCTCTGGTAAGAAGAAATCTCAGTGGAGAAATGCTCTACTGGTAAGAAGTAAAAAAGGGAGTGCTGAACAGTCAAACAATGTTGGATAAAGACTGGACTCCAGGTTCACTGTGACATCTATGAAGAGAGACTTCATAGATATCTACATACTGACACTAGCTCAGAATATAACAAATAAGATAAGTTATCATAATTATGGAGATGATATTCCTCTCTACATTAAAATGTCACCAGGAGTCTGTGTACTCATTCAAGCAGGTGCTTAGAACATATCAGTGGAGGTGCCATAACTTTCTTCAGCTAAATAAAAGCAAAACTGAAGTAATTATTTTCTGAACCAATAGGGAAGCGATCAGAGAGTCAGCCTCAGTTATTACAGCTAGAAATTAGTGATTAGGCCCGAAATCTGGATGTAGTGATGGACTCAGACCTGAGCCTACAGAGACACATAAAGACAATTACAAAGTTAGCCTTCTATCACCTGAAGAACATTTCCAGGATTAAAGGACTAATGTCTGAACACGATCTAGAGAAACTCATCCATGCGTTTATCTTTAGTCGCATTGATTACTGCAACAGTGTCTTCACAGATCTGCCTTAAAAAAAAAAAAAAAAAAAAAAAAATTAAGAATCAGACAGCTGTAGCTGATCCAGGAGGCTGCTGCTGTTGTTCTCACTAAAACCAGGAAGATAGAGCACCCCAGTTCTCAAGTCCTTCCACTGGTTCCCTGGAGCTCAAAGAATAGACTTTAAAATACTTTTGTTAGTTTATAAATCACTGAACGGCTTAGCACCAAAATACATTGAAGACCTGCTGTCATTGTATCAACCTTCCAGACCACTCAGGTCTTTTGCTTCTAGTCTGCTCTGCATCCCCAGAACCAAACATGGAGAAGCAGCTTTCAGTTTTTATGCTCCTCGAATCTGGAACAAACTTCCAGAAAACTGCAAAACAGCCGACACATTGAGTGGAACATTGATCAATATTTTAAAATTATATTTGCTTGGTGATATTTCTTTGATGATTTTGATGCATTGATATTTGCTCAATGATTTTGATGATTTTCATGTATATTTGCTTGATATTTTTGATGATTTTGCTGTATACTTGATTGATGTTTTTATGAGGTGAAGCACTTTGAACTGCCTTGCTGTTGAAATGTGCTATACAAATAATTTTGAACTAAAGCTATAATCAAGTATGAAGGGAGAGCCTAAATTAAAAATATAGGTCCTTACAAAGCTGCACTCTCTGTTGCCAGTGTGCACTTAGAAGACACAGTGCATGTGCCTTAAGGAGAAAAGGCTTCACTCCTTTCTCCGTGAAATATCCAAAGTTTGCCTCCACAAAATACGGAGTAAGTTTTTTTATGACTCTCAAACAGATCGCAGTTAAGTGACGTATAAATGAGGAACGTTCCTTCCACGTTCCCACTTAACAAACAGCTTGATTCAGTTCAAAGTTCTCTGAAATGTGAGCTCCATTTTTGGACAACATTGTCCATTGAAGTCCAGTCCAGTTATTTACAAGAAGATGTACAATGTAGTATCTGTATATAGATACTTAATAGTACTTGAACAAAACGAACTGCTACAAAAAAGTATGTGTACACAGCTGTTGTGTTGTGTAGCACTTAATGGGACTTGAATTTTGATTAATTAGTTATGAGGTGCATGGATTGTGGGAAAAGAATGTTTACGTGCCTTGGTGTTTTAGCTTGCTGTACTCTGAGGCATTTACTTGTACAGGCATCAGAAATAGTCCATGTCCTGGATGTGAAGATGATTTTTTCCTGATCTTTTCCTTATCTGTGACAAATCCAGTTGTTGTATGGAGGTCAATGTGACATCAGGGATTCTCTCCAGACCGTTTGTAGCAGATGTCACATTTTGCTGCAGCAAACCAAAACAAAGAAATGCATCAGGATCTGTTGAGACAGATAAAATGTTCTCAACTAGCAGAGGAATCTCTCATGAGTTTATGTGGGTTGTCCAGTTTGGTTCTGGTGTTTGGATGGTGAGGGACTACACGTCAACTGTTCATCAAAAACACAGTCCCAGATCATGTGAGATATCTATCTATCTATCTATATTACACACACACACACACACACACACACACACACACACACACACACACACACGAGACCATATGTCTGTATCTGAACAGATGAACTTTGTCTGTTTTGTTGTTTTTTGAGAACCAATACTGGGCTTGACACCCATGTCTGGTATTTACTTTAGGATCTCAGTGAGGCCAGAGGACAGCCACCATCTCTAATCTCAAAACATTCTGCTATGAACGGTGGTAAGAGCAGCCCAACTTGAATTAGATCTCTCACCTCTTTGTCCTTTAGCTGACTAAAACCATAATCATAGATTATGGGGTTCATTAGCCATGTGTTATTCCAAGCACCACATTAATCCTGGGAGCCTGTTTCCTGGCTGCTGCCACCATATGGGACAGAAACTAGAATACGCTCACAAAATGGTACATTTCATGCTCAGACATACAATAGGCTCAGGTGTTATGTAATAGTCTTACATCTGCTGACTAAGTTTTGGGTTTTTTTATTTGTTTGTCTACATTTTCAAATTAAATGTTTTATCAATAAATCTTGATTCCTTCATAAAGTAAAGATCAAACAATACATATCAAAATAAATTAAATCAATTCATGAAATTGAACTTGAATTAATATAACGCCTCAAGAATGTTTCTCTGCCAGGGTTACATGATCTGGTGTAAACATGAAACCATGATAAAAGATTCTGCATTGAAGATTATACCAATAATTGCCATCCTGTACTGATCACGTCAAACAACTTCTGCTGCTGAGTTAAGGGTGGTCTTGTTTCAATGCTTGGTGCTGATTGGTGTAGTGTTTTATATTTTTAAACATTATTTGGCTGCTTGACATTCTTTCTTTCACAGAGATCATAAATTGCTTCACAGCCTACATGCAAAAAAGGAGAAAGTACAGAAATGTAATCATGGATCATCAAAAAGAAGTCCAGTGAAGACAAAAACAGCATCTTTGACTTGTTCTGTCAGAAGCATTTCTTTTTGTTATCTCTGATCCTCCTCAGCATGGCGCATGTTCTTTGAGGCCTCCCGCCAGCAAAACTCAAGCAGAGTTATTCGCCCCGGTCCTGCTGCTGGGTCCTTCGTTAGGCTGGAGTCTTCTGTCATGATTTGGTGAATGAGTGAGTGGACCCAAAGTGCACACAGGACAACCTCCAGGCTTGCCGAAACCTGAGAACTTTAATCTCTCAATCACAACACAAGCAGGGCCACAACTTCCTACAACAAAAGATGCTACACAACAAGACTCCAGCAGGGAACTAAGGCACAGGTAAGAACTTAAATACACCAGGGGTAATCAGGGGAATGACAGACAGCTGGAGTCAGTTAACAAAGAAGACACACGGACACAGAGGAAGACAAGGAAAACATTAAATACTGGAACCAGGGATCCTGACACCCTTATCCATTTGAGTTGTACAACAAATGAGCCCTGGCAAACATATAGAAACACTACTCCTGGAGGATGTTCAGTTTTGACTGTAGTAAGAAAGATAAATCCCACCGAAATTAAATTCTGTAGTTCTGCATGGGGAAAAACACATGCTGTGACACAGCATATGTGTGGGTAAAAGTTTGATAAAATCAAGCTATTACAGAAATCAGTCAAACTTTAAGATTATGAAAATCAATAGTCTAGAAGATCATGAAGAACAAAAAGATGAACTGATGATCTCTGTGGGGGTAAAGAGACTGATAGATGAAGAAGCGTCCACTGCTGACTAAAAAAGGAATCATAATTATGGTAAAGAAAACTCAATAGATCCAAAACAGTCTTCAGGAAGGATGTGTGTCTTTCTTGGATACACCTATCCAGAGAGGACTTCATGAATGAAATGCTAAGGACAATCTCGAGAAATGCTAGTTTCCTGTTTGTGAAAAAGTCCCTAAAATAATCTGTAGAATCATTGATGGCAGACAGCTGAGAGTGTGGAGAGAAAAGGGAGAATGCCAAGATCCAAAGCAGAACAAGTCATCTGTTAAACATGGTAGCGGGGGAATGATGGAAAGGAAGGTTTGGTTCTGGAACACTAACAGTCATATGATGAACCTGGTGAAGAACAAGAAACTTACTGCTTTAATATACCTCCTATTACTTCCTCCCAAACAATATTAGGGTCTGATGTAAGCGAGCTATGAATAAAAAAATGCATTAATTTCACATGGTGGAACTAAAGTAATTTGAATTCCTTAGAAGTGTGGACTGTACATTATACTCACATCTGAGTTATAAATATCACTATTTTTAAAGTGATGAGAATGGAGGGAAATGTGTCTTTACCCCAAATATTATGATATTTTTGGGTTGAAAATGTCCTAAATGTATGATTTTTATGGTGTTGACTGTGTACATTTAGGTACTAAAATACTTTTCTGTTTAATCGAGTTGAGGTCTTGTAAACAGCCTTGTAAACATCACACATCTATCTGAATAGATAGATGTGTGATAATCAATAGGTTTATCATCTGTGGCCAAAGCTTTAACTGCAGGGGGTTTAAGAGCTAACCAGCAACACATCCAGACCATCCACCCAGAACTGGTCAGTCCTTCAACACTACTCATTTCACATAGACTGTCCTTTGTTACGCTCTTTCGTTACACTCTTTAAATCAAAACTGTTAATCTGTTTGTGATGAAGTATTAATGTGATTTGAAGGATTCCTGCCTGTGTTTCTGATTAATGTATGGCAGTGCACTGTATCAGTGTGAGCCCTCCTGCTGTTGGGGTGTGTGTTACTAATTCTATGTGAGTTTTATAACTGACACTATAACAAGCTTGTACATGTCTGCTCTTTTGGGCTCGTCACTCTGCCTCCATATGGTGGAGGTTACCTTGTTCGAAAGGTCCTGTCATAAAATAATGTGGACAGGCTTGTGTTGGGAGAAAAAGGAGAAAAAAAAAGTTTATCCCAATACAAATATTACCATTAAATTATATACTTTTTCATAAATCAGTTCATTTCTTATTGGAGCAAAAATATGGATTTACATGTCTTAAAACGGCTGAAATAAACATTGTAATGTTTGGGATAAAAGAATGAATAAAACTGTCAACAGTGGCAAAAATAGTCCATTCTACTGGATGTTGTTTCATGACAATATGGAGTCATTATTATAGGAGTTGCCGCTAAACAATACATACACCATGTCCTGCTGCCATTGTCTGATGGAGAGTTACAGGAGATTGGAGATAGCCATAGGGGGAGGTAAATGTCTGACTGGGCATCACTGGGAAGTTCAAAATATTGTAACAAAAACAACTAAATGACTATAACACCCACCTCCTTTCTGTCAGCCAGAAAGTAACAAGGTAGTTTTATTTAAAGTATCAAATAAGAAAAATCTGTTGTTTTTTTTTACAGTGTGATGCTGAAAGTTCTTGACTGAAGGATCTCCAGCGTAACACTGAAAATATTCTGTTCAAATTAAATATGAGTGTAAGAAAAATGCTTCGAATGATATAACTTTTTCAAAAATAATAAATAGCAGCTATAGTTGTACTAAAAAGAACAGAGTGCAGAACTTCCTCGAGCATAGACTTGTTGAAGATTATTTGGCATGAGTGGAGATAATCCGTATGGATGTGTCATCCAGAAAGTCGAGAACAAACAATGAAAATCTTGCCAGGAATGGAGCATTGGGTAATTACATCCAATCCATATCCATCATCCACATACACACAAAGTAGTGAGTCATAGTCCTAATCCCCCGGGACGGGTTCGATGCTCCATCTGGGGCATATGGACGAGGATGGCGCGCGTTTGGCATTAGTTTGCGCCTCATTGGTTGCCCGGCCATGACCCTCCTGCTTTTGATCCTATTAGCAGGTGAGTGAGGAGATGGACATCAGACTGACAGTCTGAGTCTGGCCTCCATTTGGCCACCTGACCTGAATACTCATTAAGCCACACATATGCTGTAGTAAAGACCAACATATTGCACTTGGCCTCAGCTATCTGTGCTCAGTCAGTAAAACTGAAATGTTTCACCAGGGTTGGGGAATAAGATGAAGGGCTGCAGAAAAGTGATCTAACTGAAAGTGGGTCTAAGCTCTTCAATAGCAGCTGAGCACTCTGATGGAAGAATTGCTATCAAAACCTCTTTCAGAATTTGTGTAGCACGTGTGTTGGGTGATAATGGCTGTATTACTGCAAAAATGGATCTGGTACAAAAGCTTGACTTTTTAATTAAGCCATAATTTTTATTACTCTTATTGTTCCAGTAGAGGTTTACAATTATTAAACAAAGATGAAGCCAAACTGAAGAGCTTTGGGGAAGAAAACAAAATTACAAAGCCGTAGATATGCACAAAATATGCAAACCTTGGCATTTAAAGATGGTACACTTACCTGTGATTATGATTTTATTACCTCTGGTGTTGACTGCAAAACTACGGTAGATGGGACAAATGTAATCATGCACACAATGCAAACAGAAACATTTATTGCAGCTGAGTATGACTGAGATTCTCAGCCCTGGTCGCAACCCAGCTGAAAGAAGTTATTGCAGGGTTCTCTTATTCTGATTTTTCTCCTTTTTTTACTGTTAGTTTTTGACTGTAATAAATGGCACTCCATAACAGTCTGCATAGAGTCACTGACTTTGCAACAAGCGCTCCTCCAGAGTATGTAGCAACAGTGGACATTTGATTGCATTATGTTGTTAACTTTGTAGGAATCCCTCACATTGAGCATGTATGTAGTGACGGCAGAGAGGAGAACTCTCATTAACAAGAAGAAATCTCCAACAGAACCAGAACCCGGCTCTGTTTGAGCGACCATCTGAGACACCGAAAAACAACAACACATGAGTTCTGGTCTAGGAGTATTTTCTATGTTAAGGTGGGGCATGCAAAGTCAACTTTTTTGAGCTTTATGTCATATCTCCCCCGCACTTCCCCCACTCAGCTCCACCACACTAGCAGCAATTAGCAAACATACCTGAGCTCATCATACAAACTACAGCGCTACTAAGAACGGCTGTAAATGGCATCAATAATGGCATGGAGGAGCATTGTTGTGATGTTGTGAAAGGGTAGTGTTGGAAAGGGTAGGAGTTTCTTAAAGAGACAGAGGCCAATTTCAAGGTGTCAGATACAGCTGTGATGCAAAGTCAAATTTCTTTTAAGTTGTGTTTGATATATACAGCATTTTCATACCAACTGAAGGTGGCATAGTTACTTGACTGTGGTATGAAATGGTACTATGTACCTGGAAAATACACAATACCCCCATTTTAAAGAAAAAGTAAAGAATTAATGACAGCAGTAGCTCCTTTAGTGGCTTCATCTAGGAAACAGCTCTCATGGTTCATGCCATGAAAAGATCTCATACAAAAGTTTGCTACAGCAACAGCTCCTTTAATTGCTGTGTCTAGGAGAGAAATGGGGTTAAGCACAGAATGACAGGGTCAACCTTATCATCTATAGAAAGAGAACATAGAGATGTTAATAGCAATAGCTCAGGCCCCCTCCAGGAAGCTGCCACAGTAAAGAGAACCCCAGGCCATGTGCAACTTCTATGAAGAGAGAGAGAAAAAAAAACAACTAAGAGTGTCAGAGTATTTGGAAAAAGTAGCAGAGTAAGGAAAAGTGGTCATTTTGCCTATAGCAGCATAACTAGAGATATAGTTCAGGATAACCTAAGCCAGTCTAACAATCACCTTTATCAAAAAGGAAAATTTTAAGCCTGGTCTTCAAAGTAGACAGGGTGTCTATCTCACGGACTAAAACTGGGAGCTGGTTCCACAGGAGAGGAGCCTGATAACTGAAGGATCTGCCTCCCAGTCTACTTTTAGAAATTCTAGGAGCCACCAGTGAACCTGCAGTCTGAGAGCGAAGTGCTCTGTCAGGAACATCTGGACCAATCAGATCTCTGATGAATGATGGAGCTGATTATTAAGGGCTTTATATGTGAGAAGGAGAATCTTAAATTCTATTCTGAATTTAATGAAGGGAAACTAAAATAGGAGAAATATGATCTCTGTTTTTAATTTTCATCAGAACTCTTGCTGCAGCATTTTGGATCAGCTGAAGGCTTTTAAGGCTTTTAAACTACATTCTGTGGACTTTCTGATAGTAAAGAATTACAGTCATCCAGCGTTGAAG
This sequence comes from Anableps anableps, assembly GCA_014839685.1. NCBI lineage: Eukaryota > Metazoa > Chordata > Actinopteri > Cyprinodontiformes > Anablepidae > Anableps > Anableps anableps. Next base: position 1,955,260 of record CM026067.1, on the reverse strand, counting down.
TAACAAATGCATGGACTAGTTTTTCAGCATCACTCCTGGACAGGATGGCTCTAGTTTTAGCAACACTGCACAGTGAAAGAAGGAAATCCTAAAAATGTTTTCAATATGAGACTTAAATGATGTGACAAAAGATAAGACCAGGACTCTTTATGTTATTACCAGAGGCCAATTAATGCCATCCAGTATCGTAATTTCTGGTCTATAAGCCATGACTGTTCTCACACGCTTTGAACATTGTGAATGACTACTTTTTACTTTTACTTAAGTAAAAATATGTTGAAGTAACATTACTCCTATACTGTAAAAAGCAACCTTTAGAATTTACCCCCAATAAATGAGGTAACAATTTGCACTCAGTTTGGTTGGGTAAATTTAACTAAATGCTTTTAGTAAAGAGTATCTAATGTCAACAGCTCCAAAATGCCAGAAGAAATTTGGTAAACTCTACCCAACATTTTTGGGTACATTTCAATACCAATTCCCTTAAGATTTTGAGTAATAGTAATGCTTATTTTTCATTATTGATCTACTTAATAATTATACCTAATAATTAAAGATAATTATATAATAAAAATATGGTAATTATATACATTATATTGCTGACCTCTGGAAAGGTTTTCATACAGTAAATATAATTTTCTTTAACAGTAAAACATCTCAATTTCAGATGAAGAACAATATTCTGAAAGTTTATTTCCCAAAATCACTTCAATCAGTTGTTTGACATTATTTTGTTTTGAAAAACACTAAAGGCTGTAATCTGTTGCAACTTGTCAATTTCAAGTATCCCCTATCTTTGTCTGTGCCAAGGTGAGGATTTTATAAAATGGCAATTTACTGAACATCACTGTGACCCAGCAAAACAAAGTAACAGATCAAACACATATTCTGTAATTTTAAAAAGCTGCACAAACATTTTACAGCTCGACAGATCAGATGGTCCTGCTTATGGAATGATGAAACAACCATAAGAACTTACATACGTTTACTTTGAGGGTATGGACCTTTGCACAGCTTTGCTCCATCAAGCTCCAGCAAAAGTTCTTGGAATACATCAAGTGTTCTTGAGCATCTTGGGATTCTCGAGGTTGAGGGTGTAAAGCAGACCCATCAACAGCATACATGCTTTGGTTCGGACTCTATACACAACTCTGTTTCCCTTGATCACAACCAACTGCTGGATCGTCCCCTTCGCCATAGAATTCTAGATCACAAGCACCTTCACCTGGTGTGGTCCATGTGGTCCTCCTGTTCGTCCTTCATGTTAAGGGTGCAAAAGACAAAGCAGGGGCAATTTTAAATACAGTATATCAACAACAAGACGTTTCAGTTTATTTCAGTTTTCTTGGTCAACACAAGCTGATTTTTGTGTTGTGTCGAGGAAGAGAGGAAAAGAAAACTAAAGGGGAGAAGACATGATGTGAATATCTAGAGTTTATCAGTCATTTAATAACATACCTGGCAGTCATGGAAGACTTCTTGCTTGTCCCCAAGGTACTCAATAAGACAAGAGTATCTGTTTTTTTCTCAGCACTCTGGAACACACAAGTGCAAATTTTGTTAAGGAAAAAAAACACAACCTGCCCAACCTTAGGTCACACACATTAAACATATTGCCTACATTTAAAAATTAACAAGTACTGAGTAGTTTCTAAGAAGTATATTTTGTACTTTTAGTGAAATAATTTTCTAAAAATAGTTCTTTGACTTGTAATGGATTCATTTATCTGTACTTCTACTTGAGTAACGGCTACAGTTTTTCAGTACTCATTTTACCTCTGCTGACAGCTTTTTGAGGAGTCCAGATATGGAAGCTACTGTATAGCCTACCGATAAATAGACACAGAAGCAGTGTTAGCTAACGTAATTATGCCATTATGGAGAGAAAGCAGTCCTGGGATAAAGATAAAGCACACCCTCTTGCTATAATTATTTTTCCCCCTGCAGGACGCCTCACTCACACACACCTTTTTAGATCTACCCACAACGCCTCCATAGGACTGAGATCAGGGCTTTATGATAACTACTTCAGAACATTGACTCTGTTGTCCTTCAGCCTCTTTAGAACCACTCTGGGTCCTGAGGGACACTGTCCATCTGAACCCATTTGGACCAGAGCTTTAACTTCCTGGATGATGTTGCTTCAGTATTTCCACTTAACATTCTTTCCTTATGATGCATCTGTTTTATGAAGTGCACCAGTTCCTCCAGCTGCAAAACAGCCCCACAGCATGATGCTGCCACCCCCATACCTCCAAATGTAATGATGGTCATTATGGTCAAACAGTTCCACTTTCGTTTCATCAGACCACAGGACATGTCTCCAGAATAAAATAAAGGTATTTGTCCCTGAATTAATTTGCAAACTGCAATCTGGATTTTTATATTTCTTTTATAGTAATGGCTTCCTCTTGGCTGAGTGGCCTTTCAGCCCATGTCAGTACAGGACATGTTTCACTGAGGTTAATGACTGTCTGACCAGCTTCAGCAGCATCTTCACAAGGTTTTTGGCTTTTGTTCTGGGCTCAATCTGCACATTTTGGACACAGAACCTGTTCAATCCCGGGGACACAGAACCCATCTCTTTCCTGAGCAATATGATGACTGGACATTCCCATCATGTCTATACTTGCGTATAACTGATCAGATGAATGCAGCACCTTGAAGCATCTGGAAATTGTTCCCAAGGATGAACCACTGGAGCAGCTCCATGATTCTTTTCCAGATATCTTGGCTGATTTCTGCTGACTTTCTCATCGTGTCAAACCAGAAAGCAGAGTTCCAGGTGTGGCCTTAAAATACATCCACAGGTGAGCCTCCAATGAACCCTAATGTGTCAGTTAACCTATCCTATCAGAGTTTTACAAAACCATGACATCATCATCTGGGCTTTCTTTCATTGTTTAAAGAGACAGTAATCATTGTGGATGTAAACTTCTGATCTTGAAGACATTAATAAATAAATCCGACAGATTCTTTCTCTCATTCTGGCATTTAGCAAATAGAAATCATTGGGGTAATTTTAACTGACCTGAAACAAGAGGAGTTTAGTCTGATTTAACTTCAGCCAGTGAGAAAAAAGGTGGATGTCTTTTTATTGGGTGTATGCAAAGTTGTGGTTTCAGCTGTATTTACAGCTGTATTGGAGCTGTTATTTCCAGAGTTGTGTGCAAGAAAGTGGTTGTGTGTGTGTGTGTGTGTGTGTGTGTGTGTGTGTATCCTACCTTCCTCCTCTGCAGGGTGTGACTGGTAGGTGTGTCTCCCAGCTGGAGCTGATCAGGTCTAATCAGGAGGTGCATAAAGAGGAGCAGATACACTGAGTCAGATGCTAGATTCTAAATTTAGCGTTTGCTGGTTCTAAGTATGTGTAATTTCCTCTGCCAGAAGTTCCTGGCTCCCCTTCTAATTCCCTGCTTTTAGTCCCCCTGTTGCTTGACTTTGTTCCCACCTGGGAACAAAACAGACACAATCACCTGCTCCCTGCCATTCAGAGCATCTATGGATATACTCCCCTCTTCCTGGATCCTCAACATCAATTCTGAATCTTAATTGACAACTGTCCCAAATATTAATCGCCATCCTTCCTTCCCTCCCAGTGAGGACCTGGATCATTACCTCACTTCCAACAGTTTCTCTTGCAACATCTCCTGAAAAATAAACACCTCCAAATCATTCTGGTGTTTCTGTAATTGTTGATTCCACTGGAGTTTTACACTATAACAAGAAGACACATTCTGTATATATATTCTATATATATATTCTGTGTATAAAATCTCGTGAATGAGTTTAATTTTTAATAGGCACTGTGGCATTTTTATGTGTGATGCTCAGACAAAGTTCTGAGCTGAGGTTCCACCAGCTCTACCGCTCTACTTGACATCTTTATGACTCCCCCCAACATACAGATTCAGTTCAATTCAATTCAAAAATACGTTATTTATCCCAAAGGGAAATTAAATGTTGATGTAACTCATTTAGTCAAGGAGTTATTATAGATGGTGACGGCTGTGGGCAGGAAAGATCTCCTGTAGCAGTCAGTTTAACAACCTGTCAGTCTGAAGAACAGCCTGAAGAAGCCTCTGACTGATGAGACTCTATTTTCCAATGACAGTCTCATGATGAGGATGGTCAGGGTTGTCCATAATTTTCTTGATTTTATGCAAAATCCTTCTTCACATCATCAACTCCAGAGGTTCCACAGTCGTTCCCAGAACAGAACCAGCTTCTTTATCAGGCTGTTGAGCCTTTTTAGGTCCCAGGCTCTGATGCTGCTGCCCCAACAGATGATGGCAGAGGAGATGACACTCTCAACAACAGACTTATAGAAGATCTGCAACATCTTGCTGCAAACCTTGAAGGATCTGCGTTTCCTCAAGAAATACAGTCTGCTCTGTCCCTTCTTGTAGACGCTTCACTGTTGAGTCTCCAGTCCAGTCTGTTGTCCAGATGAAAACTGAGGTATTTATATTTCTCAACCACCTCCACTTCTTCTCCCATGATGGAAACAAGGTTTGATCTGACCCTGTTTCTCCTGAAATCTACAGTCATCTCCTTTGTTTTGTTCACATTCAAGATGAGATGATTGTTTCCACACCATGCCACAGAGCGCTCCACCAGTTCTCTGTACTCAGCTTCTTGTCCATCTCTGATCCACCCAACCACTGCAGAGTCATCTGAGTATTTCTGGAGATGACAGGAGTCTGACTTGTGCTGGAAGTCTGAAGTGCACAGACTAAAAAGGAAAGGTGAGAGTACAGTCCCCTGTGGTGTTCCTGTGCTGCTGACCACCTGGTTAGACACACAGTCCTTCAGTCTCACAAACTGTGGTCTGTTTGTCAGGTAGTCATGGATCCAGGCGATTGTTGAGGCCTCCACCTGAGTCTTCTGGAGTTTCAGACGAAGCAGATCAGGCTGAATTGTGTTAAATGCACTGGAGAAATCAAAGAACATGATCCTCACAGTGCTGCCTGCTTTGTCCAGGTGACAGTGGGTTTGTTGCAGCAGGTGTATAATGGCGTCTTCAACTCCAAGTCCTCGATGATAAGCAAACTGCAAGGGGTCCTGATATGTGCTGGTTTGCTTACTCAGGTGGGCCAACAGGAGTCTCTTCATGACCTCCGTAATGTGGGATGTCAAGGCAACGGGTCTATAGTCATTGATGACTGATGGATGAGATTTCTTTGGTACTGGAACCAGACAGGATGTCTTCCACAACAGTGGTACCTTCTCTTGGGTCAAGCTAAGATTGAAGAGGTGTTGCAGAATCCCACAGAGCTGCTCTGCACAGGCCTTCAGGACTCTGGGGCTGACACCATCTGGACCTGCAGCGTTGTTCCGGTTCAGTCTCTCCAGCTGCCTCTTCACCTGACTTCTAGAAACAGAAAAGTGGGAGGGGGAGGCAAAGGGAGCAGCAGCATCTCCTGATTTGGTTGAAGACAAACTAGTGGAACCAGAAGAGTCCATGACTGAGGTAGAAGATAAAACATCTGAGGTGTGACAGGAAAGCTGCAGCACAATGGAGGGTGGGATGTCTGTTTGGCTGGGCGCAGTAGGGGAGGATGGTGAGCTTGTTCCTGAACTGAACCTGTTGAAGAACGTGTTCAGCTCATTTGCTCTGTCCAGACTTCCATCTATCTGATCCTCCTTCTGCTTGAAGCCTGTGATCTTCTTCCTCCCTGACCACACATCTCTGATATTGTTCCTCTGCAGTTTACTCTCCAGCTTCTTCTTATACACCTCCTTGCTGTCTCGAATCTTAACTTTGAGTTGCTTCTGTATGCTCCTCAATAACTCTCTGTCTTGCTCCCTAAAGGGTCTTTTTTCCTTGTTTAACAGTTCCTTTAGCTCACTGGTGATCCAGGGTTTGTTATTCAGGAAGCATCTCACTGTTCTGGTGTGGATGGTGTTGTCCACACAGAAGTTTATATAGTCGGTCACACACTCAGTCATGGCATTAATGTCCTCTCCACGTGGCTTGCAAAGAGAAATCCAATCAGTAGCATCAAAACAACCCTGTAGGGCTTCTTCGGTTTCCTGTGACCACTTTCTCACGGTCTTTTTTGTTACAAATAGTCTGTGGACCAGGGATTTATATTCTGAGCAGAGAAAAACAAGGTTGTGATCTGATTTACCCAGAGGAGGTCTTGGTTTGGAAATATATGAATCTTTGACATTTGTGTAAAAAAAAAAAAAAAAAAAAAAAAAAAAAAAAACAAACAAAAAAAACCCACAATGCCTTGTTTTCTCTGGTTGAGCAGCTGACAAACTGTTGAAACATTAGCAGTGTAGCAGAGAGTGAGGCGTGATTAAAATCACCAGAAATTGCCACAAAAGAATTGGGGTGTTGGGTCTGTATCTTAGCAACAGCAGAACTGATGACATCACATGCATGGTCGGCAACGGCTGAGGGTGGAACGTAAACAGCCACCAAAACAACACTGGTGACCTCTCTTGGCAAACTTACTGCCAATAGTTCAATGTTTGGACTGCAGAGACGACACTTCACAGTAACGTGTCCTGGGTGACACCATCGATTGTTAACAAGCACTGCCAATCCACCTCCTTTCCTTTTCCTGCTACTCTTTAAATCTCACTCCGCTCGTATAGTCAGGAAGCCCAGCCGAGAGATGTTGGAGTCGGGGATATGATCCTGCAGCCATGTCTCAGTAAAACACATAATACTGCATTCCCAATACTCTTGCTGAGTCCTTGTCGGGGTTTGAAGTTCATCCAACTTGTTAGCTAACGATTTCACCTTGCCCATTATGATTGATGGCAGAGATGGTTTGAACTTCCTTCTTCTTGCTCTCCTCTTTGCTCCTGCTCTGCATCAACTCCTCTGGGATTTCTGGCTTCAGTTGTCACATTATTTCTGCTTTTACTATGTTAATCAGCTGCTCCCTGTTGTAAACCACCCTGTTGCTATGGTTATGCATCATAACAAAACAGCAAAATATAAAAAAGTATTGGGAAAAATCAATCCAGCTGCACAGCATCCAAGACAAAAAGGAACAGTTGTCCAAAAGAGCAATTTTTTCCAAGAAAAGCAGAAATTACATTTTGAAAAATGAAAAAAATCTCAAAGTTACAGAGCTACTCCAACATGCTGCCACCCTGAGCGGTGCAATTCCAGATTACAAGATAAAAACATGCACAAATTTTGCAAAAATGGGGCTCAAGGTGACTGAAGAGATAATCACTGAGGCAAAAATTCCCAGTAAAAAAAAAAATCAAATTGTGGCCCCACAGTTTTCATCCAACAATGACTGTCCTTGTGTCAGGCTGATTATTAGGCTTTAATAATCAATAACCTGTATTACTATGATTCTGATGAGGAATGTGCAGCAGTGCATGTTTATGAAGGGCAGCTGCTGGGATCAATAAGGACGATTACTCTTTAAAGGTCGGTCCATTGCATGATCAAGAATAAGTAAGTATCTTTTGTGTTTCATGGTCTAATATGAATCACTGTTAAATTCCAGAGACACAGGAATACATACGTCAGCAGAGTTTTAAACCAGCTTTATGATGCAATGCTTGAGGTCTTCTCATCTAGTTATCTGTTCCATCTCTGCAGGTGAACTTTAAACATGTGGAAATTAGTTTTTACTCAGCCATTAGTGAGACACATCAGCCTGTCTGAAGAACACATAGAAATGCAGATTGTCATCACCAACACAAACATATTACAGCTGCTAATTAAAAGGGGACATGTGAATAAAGACGAAAAATGGATGCTTGAAAATTGTTCTTGAGTGAAGTTAAGGTCCATCATTACTCTTCATTCCCTTGTGTCGGGCCCTCTTCCCTCTGTGTTTGTTTGTTTGTGGCTCTGAGCTTTTCAGTTTCTTCACCTACAAGTTGTCATCTGAAGGGTATTCTGAGATCACAATTGCATTTTAATCCAAAACTATGTATTGACAGAATAAGCAACATTTTCAATTCAAAGCCCCTTTTTACATGCCAAATTATTGAATGGACAGATGAGCTCAAAACAAAGATATTTGTTTTTAAACAGTTCTGAGGTTAATATTGGGTCCTATTCAGGTTCTTCAACCATCACATTAGTGCAAAGACCTATTCTAGCCATTCAGCTTTCCAGTGTTTCAGGAACCCCTGATCATTCATGGAGCTTCTTTAGAAATTCTTTAGTTCTGATCCACCATGCAGGAGGGATTTTCCTATGAGATTTCAGCCATGCCGGTATGACATCCTCTCTCTCTCCCATAGCTAAAAGTTTTTATATCTAAAAGTAATTATGGTCTCAGTTTACAGAGAAAGATAGAATTGTTTGATGTTTGATTAAAAAGTTGTAATCAAAATTTTTTTCTATGCTGTTGAGATGATTACTGTGTGCTGTTCCCGCTGGCTTCTCAATTAAAAGAGCAGTTGAAAATCTTATTGGAGGTTGTGGCAAATCATTATTGAGATTGCCACTTTTAAGGATTCTTGCTGGTTGTAAAAAGTTTGGCTGCTTTGGTTCAACAGAATTTCTGATGAGGTTTTTGATTGCTTGTTCTGCTAAAGAGGTTTTGATAGAAAAACATAATCCTTGAAGTTTATTAGTCCAGACTTCTGAAACTAATTTCAGCCCGTATTCCAAGTGCAAGTTGTAAAAATAAGGAAGAAGCTGCTGTTAACGGGCGTGGCTGAGGGTGCTGGTTGGCTGCGGCTGCTCAGTCGGGCGGGTACATCAGAGGAAGGAGGCAGTTAGAGGCTGAATGAATTCTTCCTAAAAACCAGGTTAAACAGACTTCCTGTCCCCCTGCTTGGGAAGCCAGGAAGTCTGGACCCTTTGAACGGAGAACTGGTTAGGACTTCTTTGCGTTAGTGAGGTTAGTCTGATAACAATGGATAAGGTCGACTGCTTTTAGAACGACAGTCTTTTCCAGCGTCCCATCACATCAGTTTTTGAAGCAGAAATTATCCCCCAGTGGGCCAGAAGAAGTGGCTTCGTTGTCCATTGCTGATGTTTGCAGATGGCGCTTGTGCATCACATTTACAGCCATACCAGAAACATGCAAATGTAAAGGTTCCGCATGACTATGTATGTAAAAACGAAAAAATGGTAGTAATTGCATTAACATTTTTCATGTATTAACATTAGGGCTGGGCAATAAAACGATAACGATATCTATCGTGATAGAAAAATGATCAATATCAATAGAAAACACATTCGATAAAATGTTTAATAATCTCACTGAACACCGATCTAGAAATGCACAGCATTCTGGGGGATGTAGGCAGAGGAAAGGCTTTAGTCGCTCAGTCGCTCAGGGCCCATCTGAGAAAGGGTGGTGGGATCGACTAAATCACTCTGTGGTTACCTAGCAACAACTTCCTGTGTAACTGCACAACAGCAGTTTCCTGTTGCCCCCAACCCACTCTGGCCTACTTCTCTCCTCGGAGGTCCGCATGTACTCGAGACAGAACAATGCAGAGTCAAAGTAGACACTGGACACGTCTGTATAAAGGTACATTTTTACGACTGTTGCACGAAACAGTGTTCACATCGGACTGTTTTGTATGCGACACCGAGATAATGTTGAGGTCGCGCAACCTGTCGCAATAAGGTCGTGCAGCATGACTGCCGCTCTGTGCCGCACTGACAGGTGTGCGGTGGCTGCTCTGGTGGAGGAGAAACGGGGCTCGGCACCCAACTAGCTCATCAAACTTGCTACTATCCACTCGGTTTATGGGAAGTGAAGGGATTTCTCAAAAGAAATGTAGGCAATTGGTCCGCTTGAGTATGAAATCTCAACCGTCCATGGACAGTGCGAGCAGAGTCTGTGTGATTCACAGAATGCACACAGCAGGGGTCGCGATCACGGAATGTTTTCCGTCTTTGCCCATTTGGTGACGGAAAAATCTGAAGCCATCCGTGATGGATTACAATTTACACAGGACCACTTGATGCAGACGTAACTTTATGCACAGAAAACATCACGGCGGTAACTAAAACAATCAATAGTAAAAGAAGAAATCACATCTGATTATTGTCTCTGACCTGGACGTTGAACGAAATGCATCTCCCGCACTTAATGCACTAAATACAGCTTCATCTCACTTTTTAAACTTTATTTATTTATGTATTTATATTTATTTATTTATTTATTATGCTTCTTGAACTGGGACCTGAGTCCAAATTTTGTACTATAAACATGTAGATGTGAACTGGTATGACAATAAAAATCCTTGAATCTCGCAGTCCGGGAGATGACATCACATTGAAGAGTTACAGACAGGAGTCTTTGGAGTGAGTCTGGTGCAGGAGTGCATTCTGGGAGATTTCCTCCTGCTGCCCCTCCAGAGAGTTCTGCTGACTTCTGACTGCTTCAAATAGAGATTTCAAAACTTGAAGTGGCTGAATTCTGCTTGTAATTCCAGTTTATAGTGAAGCAACAGATCAGATGCAGGTCAACATCAGAACCCTGAGACATTTGATCATGCACAATCCGGTGCACAATTCATGTCCATGTTCATAAATAAGTGCGATAGTTTCATTTAATTGATTATATGTAGTTACTGGTTCCACAGTCAGTGGGTTTTGTCACTGTGGAGAAAGTTACATCTGCATGATGTGTGATGGCATGATGTGGATTTTCCATTCAGCCTGTTGAATATTAATTAAACCAAATTAAACTTAAATGCAATTGAGTTTGTCATGATTATTATTTACAGTCTGATAGAAAAAACTGATTATGACGGGATTTTTTTGTGTGATCAGTCAAAATGACAGACATCGAGAAAGTCTAGCGCAACCTCTGACACACAGTATGTCTGAGTATGCGGGAGCAGCTGTATGTTTGCCACCGCGCCCCATAACTGCTTAAAAATAATTAAAAAAAGAATAGGGTGGAGAGAAAGGAGAAACTGCTTATATCATGATATGTTTTTTAGCCATATCGCCCAGCCCAAGTTAAAATCGTAATTAAGTAGTTGCAGCCCCAATTTTTCAGATAAGGTCTGGAAGCGTTTTACTGGAAGCTTTATACAAAAAAAAAGCACGTTTGAAGGAATGAAGCCAGAATGAAGCCTAAAACTTAAAGAGGTGATATGTTGTTACAGAATTATGATTTTAATGTGGGTTCCTTGAAACAAAACAAGTAACTATTGCAATGCTATTTGAGTGGAGTGGGGGGGAGCAGTACAAGGGTCGTATTAAAAGTAAGTCACAGATAAATTCTGCAACTCAAGGTAAAGATCATCAAGGACATCAGTTTTCTCAACAAGCTTTCCTTTAAGTTTTAGATCATATGCTTCAACTTGTGTTCTGTGTGAATGTAGAGCGGATAACTGGTTGGCACAGTCCATGTCTTTATATTTGTACCCAGTGGAGTTTGGTATTTGATTCAGTATAAAACTAGAAATTCATAAAGCCTGCTGATGAGACAAATAAACTGATTAAATATGACTTGGCTTAGACAGGTGCTTACTTTAATTCCAGCAATATGTTCCAACTACAGTGTGTTGTAACCTAAAGTCCCAACAAAATCTTTCTATGAAAATGCTAATTCAGCTGACTTGCAACAACTGTTTCATGTACTTCAGAATAGGAGAATTTGGATGTATAACATATGGCCAGACCAATACTCTAATAAGCTCCATGTCAATATGTACTTGTGGTGCTGTTGGAAACAAATGCATAGAGGCAGAGGCAGCAAGTAGATTTGGATATTTAATAAACATTAAATAACAAAAACTTACAAAAATCACAAGGAATGCAGGGAGCCAGAACAAAGCAAAAACAGGAATCCAGGAGCAAACAAAGAAGAGTTTGATGAGGAAAGTAATGGCGAGGAAACAGAGGATCCAGCGAGGAGTGAAAGCAGGACAGGACACTGGGAGTCCTGTCCAGAGAATGGCAGCAGGGGGTGAGGGAGAGCAAACAGGGGAGCAAGGAAAACGAATCTAACAGAAACAAAGAATAACTAGAGACAATGAATAAATAAACAAACTAGAATAACTAAGAAAAGACTGAACTAAAGTAAAACAGAAACAAGGCTGATCTAATCAAAATAGGAAACTAAGGAACACAGGATAACAATAATCAAAACTGGAATCAGAAGGATCAAACCACAGAAGAACCCAAAACCACCCAGGTTCTCCAGGGGATTCAGCAGTGGTCTAATCATATCCGAAAATGCTTAGATGATGTGTTTATGTGACATCCATGGAGCTAAGTCATTCCTCTATTACATAATGGCAGCCAGCCTGTTTGTCATGCATTTACCTGTAACCTCTGTTCCTCCACAGGGTGGAGAAGGTGTTCCAACCGTCAGACAACAAAAGAACAAAAGGCCTTTCGTTTAGCCAAAGATGCATAACACGACAGAAACATGTTTAAGGCCAACTTAATATTGTGCTTTTTCACATTCCCTTTTAGGTGCATGTATTAGGCCAAAGAGTGGGATGAGGGAGACTAAGACCTGAGGTCATAAAACATGTCTGAAAGAGGGCAGCGTAGAGAAAATTCTCTCCTAATTGAAAGTTTAAAGTAGAGCTGTGGTGGGTAGCTTGGTTGGTAGAGCAGGCACAGCATGTGCACAGGCGTGGTTGTTCTGGGTTAGAGCCTAACAAAATATTTAGAAAAAAAGTTTAAAGTAGAACATTGTGCTGTGGATGGTGGTTATATGAACACAACCTGAATAATAGAAATACTCCCTTTTTAATTATTTCTAAGACGCATGGTAACTGTGTGGAAGTGGAGTTTGTAGGTGGATGTGTGTCAAATAAGGCTGGGATTTTTTTTAGGGATATTTCAATGTTTTAAAGTGGGTTTTTCTGTAGGATTGTGATCAACTGTCAGTAGCTCACCTGCATTAGACAGCAGTCCATATTTATACTTTGTAAAAGTCATGGAGAGCTTCTGGGAATCAAGCAGATGCTGAAACAGACCATGTCCAGTTCCAGAGCAGATATACTATAACTCCAAACTGAACACATTTTTAATTCATTCATCCAAACACTATGTAATAAACCATCACTTTGCATCACTTTTGGAGGAGATAGTTATAAACATACAACTTTGACAAAACTGTCACCCTGATGACAGTTTTGCTGTGCTGTTCATTGCCTGCCTTTTTTCCATGCAGAACCGAAGTTTCAGAATGAGAACTTCAGAGCAACTGGTGCACTGCTGTCACAGCAAGGTCTCTGATTTAAATCTCATCTGGGGCTTTTCTGTGTGAGGGTGTCACTTTGTCCCTGTGCATGAACGTTTTATGTAATTCGTGTTCATTTGTTCAAATAAAGTGGACTTACGCTATTCACAGGCGTTAGGGACCACAGCCACCATGCTCACTATGGAACACCAGAAGGGTCAAACTTATAAACCCTGCTGGCGTTCCATAGTCTATAGCTCATTGGCTGCTTTGCAAACAACCACAGTCAAGTAGCATTGAGCCTAGGTATTTCAGCTGTTGAATGAATTGGGGAAGTAATGGTGAGATCAGTCCAGTTCCATGCAATCTTATAATAAATTGAAATAAATAACTAATAGTTCTTTTCCACAGAAGTAAAGGGACTGAATAGATACATGAACACAGAATCTGCACATTTGAAATGTGTTTCCCCTTTTTTTTCATGAGTGATTAAAAGTAACAACTATTGAAATACAGTGTATGTAACCAGAGTTGTGATGATTGAATAATGATTTGATGTTGATTTCAAGCATTTATTGATATGTTAAATGATTGTAAATCATATTAAGCATATTATGAGTGTAACAATGAATGTGATCAGTTAAAGATTAGATTAATCACAGTTCAGGGCAACAGCATAAGAAAAGAGGAACAGGAGAGAGCTTTAGGATCAAATTGGGGAAGTAACTCTGGCTGACCATTGAGGGTGAACGCCTAAAGTTGTGCAAAGGATCATGCAGTAAGGCACCCAAGAAATCATTGTTGTGTATGGCAAGTCACGTAGCACCTTGCCATACACAACAATGGGGTGGAAAGATATAAAAGCCCATGAAAAAGAGGAAGAGCTCGCTTATTCTCCGCGGACAGAGTCGAGTCAACTTGGAGCGCAGAAAGAGGAACCAAGAGGACCGCACCCAGGAGCCACGGAGCGACGGAGGACTCTGCACCACTGGACCAGGAGAAAAGCCAACGCCCTCAGCCGTGGTTCCAGATCGGGTTGCTGTTCCTGGACTTCTGCAGAAAGACACCCCAGCAACCTCTGACAGACTTGGTCAATGGACTGTGTGCAGCATGTGATGGAGGACTGCCTGCTGCTGATCTACAACACCGGATCTTCACGCACCCATTGAGAGGAGGACATCGTCTAACCAAGGCACCCTCCACCCAAGGACTTCAAAGAGTCATCCGTCATGAGGACTGTTTCATCCGAGGTGTGAACTTGAGTTGCTCCCCCAAAGGCCTCTCCCTTTTAGATGTAAGGTGTCAGTGTTAGGGAAAGATAGTTGGATTGATTTATATATGAGTGATTGTGATGATTCTGTTTGATTTCCTGCTGATGCCTAACCCTGCCAAAGCATACTAAAATAAAGAAGCATAGAAAATTCTAGAAAAGTTTTTGACATTCAAATTAATTGAGTCATTGAAGTTCTGTGATGAGTGTAAAATACACTATGGTACATGGTTCTAGTAATGTTGGGAGGTTTTTAATGGTTACCTTAGTGAAATAATAACAATATCCCTGGAACTCAGTCCGAGTTACTAAAAATTATCTAGTCTGTGACAAGTGCACGTTGTTTTTAGAGGAAAAGCTACCATTAACAGGTGTGGTTCATGAGGTTGAGCTACCGTTAGGCTACTCGGTGGGTCACTTTGTGAACTGTAAAGGAGTGTGGCATCTGGATCTGGAGGTAGTGAGAGGCTAAACGTATTTTCCTCGTTACCAGCTTAAACAGATTATCTTAGAAATCTTAGTGCAGGGTAATACCCAAGAGGTTCTAGGATTTTCCGGACCCGTTAGATGGAGAGCTGGTCATAGGTCAATCCCATAGGTTGGGCAAGGAGAAGGAGGGGTTGGCATATGCGCAACAACAAGCTGTGTTTTAGTGTTGCTAAACTGTGTTTTAAGATATATATTTCAAGTATGGTCTAAAAAAAAAAAAAAAAAAATCTGCAAATAGACGAATTTTCTGCAAATAATTTGGAAATACTTTCCACTGAAAAAAATCTACGAATACTGAACGGCAAATTGGCGTGGGTCCACTGTACATCCAATTACAGCTCTAATAAAGTCAAAGGGCTTGAAAACAGTAGGAACACGACCCTTGCTTTCATTAGAAGGACAGAATTTTTTTTTAGCATTGCTGTTAACATTGTAGAAAAATCATTTAGTACAAAATGACAAAATGTTAAATTATCGTCATTTTCAGATTATTGAGTGTACCTGAATTTAAGCCACACCCACTAAGTGTAAAAAGAATAAAAACCGTACATATTTATACAGGCCACACTTGTATATAAGCCCCACGTGCCCATGTTGTAACATGAGATATTTACACAAAGACTTTTTTAACTTTTAATGAAATATGTACCAGTAACACAAATACATACTGTAAATACATTTTTCAAACAGTGCCTGTCACATGGCTGCTTAAAAAAAATAAAAAAGCAGTAGCCTGCCTGGAAAAGTCATCGATTGCCTTCTTCATCTTCCTCCTGTGCAATAAAAGCACTAAAGTCATCTTCCTCAGCATCAGAATTGAACAGCCTCAGAATTACTTCGTCACTCACCTCCTCAGTCTCTCTTCCGTTCTCGCTCTCAATGTCACTTTTGTCTCGAGTTAAACATCCGTATATTAGCTGCATCATTGTTGCTGCAGCGTTCAAAGCGTGTGAAAAAGTAGCGGCTTACAGTCTAGAAAATACGGTAGGTTATAAAGAGGCTTCTGAAGACAATAAACGGATTTGTCATAGCATCCCGGCATTAAGCCTACTAGCACCAACTCAGTAGGCTGTCTTTCAAAAACCTTTTTACTGTCCTGCTTTTTTAAACTGCTTCTTACGTTATTCTGTTTCCAAGTTATTCCAGGTCATCTTTTATCATAAATGCTGGTGCATAAATACATTAAAAACACAAAATTAAAAAGAAATTTCTAAAATCGTTACAATGTAAATTCTGTTTTTATGCCCACAGAATCATTTTTGCTCCTGTTATGTAAATGTATTTATCTGGTAGTTTGCAAAGGAATTACTCTTTAAAAAGCAATTTGTGTGAACATCCATCCATTTTCTTCCACTTACCCGAGGTGAGTGGAAGAAGCCCCTTGTTCTGCCCTTTGCTTCGTCCAGAGGGTCTGAAGCCTTGGCTATTGAGAAACGATTGCTTCCCAGAGGTGTGAACTCTGTTGAGGGTTGAAACAATTGGATCTGATCTTACCCAATCGCTAACATTTGGCTGTGACATGAAATGTGGCAGTTACACTATGAAGCTTACTGGAAATTGCCTGCGCTGTAAACAACCATCGCCCACAGCGAAAAGAGAAGTGCCAGGCCTAACGACATCTTTGCCAGCAACAACATTTCTTAAACATTCCTCTTGCTCCAACTTTAATTGCTCAGTACTTAGAAGCGTGGCCAACATGGGACTGAATGGTTTCATTCACTTCCTCTGCTGTCATTGCCAAACTACAACCATAGGCTGACTACAATTCTAAAACAGCGGAGAAAATTGACGTCATTGTTCACAACTTCTCCTTCTGTTCGCTGATTGGCCTGGTTGAAATTCTACTGGAGAAATCCAGATCAATGGGAGAAAGCCCAGTTGGAGCACTGAAAGGAGATAAGAATTGACTGGAGTTGCGTAGGACGGCTATGGCCAGGATAGTCACACACATAACAGTTCAGTTGTCAGATTAAGGTACTTATTGCAGACTCTGAAGTGCACTGCAGCTATATATTGTGCCAGACTTCCACATAATGCATATCATTATCTCTCAGTTTACAGGTATGTCTGTTGATGAAGGTCTGTATTTGTTCAATCTTAATACAAATATGGAAAGTTGGTAAGAAAACTTTTTCTTTCTCTAAAGTGAAAAAATAAAGGGAAACAATGACACAGACATGAGTTTGTACTAAATAGTTACATTTCATAAAGTCAGGTATCAGGTTACAGGGATTTTCCTTGTTGTGAAAAAAGAAGTGCTGTAGGTTAACCAGCGAAAATATGTCAAAATGTTGCCAAGAATACATACTAATGCAAAGTTTATGCAAATGTTATGCAAATAAAATTGGGAAGTAGAGCACTGATTTTCCAACTGAAGACACCTCCTGGTTTGGAGCAACAGGCTTGTGCTTTACAGGGCTAACTACAAGATAGTTCCTAAAGTACTTAGTATCTTCCCACTGCTATCAGACCCCTGAGCAACATAGGGACCATCCACCAATCTCACCTTCAATGAAAAATCTGTGGCTGTGTTTTCCAGGCACATAGAATCATTTTACAGCACAATCTAGTAAATATGTTACCTTCAGTTGTTCCTAAAATGCAGTATTTATCAAATATGACTTCAAAGAAATTTGACTTTGTAATTTAACACCTTGAAATTGGGCCTCTGGCTCTTTAAGAAAGTCCTGCTCTTTCTGAAACTCCGCCTTCAGGAAGTCACCACAACAGCTAACCCTTTAACAACGTTTTTACCAGCGTTGCACTGAGGAGTAGCTAATATAATGAGTTCAACAGGTGCTTCCACCAGGTGTTTGCTAATTGCTGCTGGCTAGTCTGGAGGGCTGAGTGGGGAAGTCGTGGGGGAGGGTTGCTATGTGTGGTGGAAGCTGGAAAGCTTAGAAACTGCAGCTCTAAGGAGGAGCTGGGTCTCAAAGGCGGCGCTGGGTCCACCCAGGCGTTTGGCACAGCTGAATGGTTGCCATGGGAGATTAAAGGATTTCTCAAAAATGCATGAAAGAATCAAGGGAACACTCCAGGTGGGTTTTTTGATGAGGGAATAACATTATAACATGATGTAAAGGTCAAAAATGTCAATTTTACATAATACTGCCCCTTTAAACATACCATCACTTCCAGGAATCAAACCAATAATATTGTTACTGCAGTGATACTCAGCTGCAGTTTTCAGTTTTATCTTTTTAATTCTGTGTAGCTACTCATTCCGTTTCATTTTCTACTTTCAGACAGTTCCATTTAGTTACCTTGTGGTCCATTTAAACTGAAAAGTCCATTTATCAAATCCCCAGCATGAAAATGATCAGTTGCAACTGAGAATGTTGCGAACATTATGTGCCCCGAATGTAAAACACGACATGGATGAATAATAGTGATGGCAGTAATAAACACTTCATGACGATATATTTATTTGTACTCAGTAGTCAAAATTTCTGAGTTTCAGACCATAGAAATCAACCACATAGCCTAAAGTCAGATTTCACATTTAGAAAGTTTTCTCACCAGGTTCAACCTCAAAATCCAAATCTGTGCATGTAAAACAGTGATACTGTAGCAATTATTAAATAGTGCATTTCACCATTTGGTAGTTTGGATCTCATTTAATGAAATGCAGGCTTTCCACAACATCCATGCAAAGTACTGAAAGAAAGGAAATGTGCGTTAGGTCCATTATTTCTTTGCTATAACTGGTGCTGCAATTATTAGCTAAAATAATTGTTATATAGATTATAAAATATATAGATTAGTTATACATAGTATAATTTATACAAGTCATAAACAAATTGGGGTTGTTTTATAACTTCAGTGCACTACACACTCTTAAAACAGATGTGTTAATATCAACACAAACTAAGTCAAAACCCAGCACAATGATGTTTTTATATAAGGACGACACATTTTGTGTTCAGTTCAACACATTTACTGTGCTAAAAATTCAATACAGTTGCTATGTTAAAATAATTCAACACAATAATTGTGTTCCTTTACACATTTATTGTGTTAAATAATTTTAACACCAGTTGTGTTTAATTCTTGGCATAGTAAATGTGTCGAATTGAACACAAAATGTGTTGTCCCTATATAGACACATTATTGGGTTAAAATGTGTAATATTAAGTTAACAGTCACTGACTGATGTCAAGGCAGTATGAGTCAGGACAGACTTACTTAGTAACTAAACAGCTCAAATCAATATCCCCACTAAGGAATTCTACTTATGTTTTATAAACAGTTTATCGAATAGAACATTAATTTACCTTTTTACTTCCTGCTGCACGGACGTCCCGTAATGGTGGTTGATTCAGATGACTGTTTTTCCTTTGGAAAGTTCTGGAACTCCAGACGTCCGAGAAGTGTCCTGATTGGTTGACGGCTTCACAGATTCTGTGCATCCAGTTGTTTCAATAGAACAGCATATAAAGTGTAGAAAACGAAACAAGATGTGTTTTCTTGATGATAACAGAAAATGTTTAAAAAAAAAAAAACCCCAACACATTTGTTTTTAAGAGTGCAGGAAGTTGTAGTGGACCACATTGCCTTCATTTTCTACCAGCACTGTTGCTTGTTTGCTAGCTAAATACAGACTCCTTAAGTGGTTGCACAACTGCAATGTAAGAGCATCAGTGCAAGCACCTCAGAGCTGCATTACAACTCTGGATAGGTTAAAAGACACTGGGATCATCAGAATTTTAGCTGCCCATTCTCACCATTAACACTCATCAGGAATGCAGCACAGAAGGAACAAATCAGTGAATTTAAGCTAAAGGTAAGTTAGTTTTGTTTTCAGAACAGGTGATCCTTGGAAATGCAAAAAATTAAGACAAAAGAACGAGAGAAGTATTGCTGGGCAGCATATATTGGAGTGGTGGAGTGGTGCCAGTCAACTGCGGAGGGGGTATATTAGAGCTGTATTTTTTGGCATGCATCACACGTAGCTGATGTGCATTTCCCTTCATTATAGCAGGTTAAGTTTGTGGGTCGTTTTCTCATAATTTTTGGATGAATTTGAGTTGTACAAATATGTATGTAAATTTTAATGAGGGATGATGTATGGACACTGCTGAAGAAATACAATTCCAGTTGTAGTTGCTGGTGAGTCAGAAGCAAAAGTAATTGCCGTATTTTCTGAACTGTAAGTCACAGTTTTTTTCATAGTTTGGCTGGTCCTGCTACTTATAGTCCAGAGCGAATATTTGTTTTTCACTTCTTCATGATGCATTTTTTTGACTGATGCATCAAATGTTAATTCATACTGATGGAGATGAACCAAGGATTAAGCTTTACCAGAGTTGGTACTAGTAGGCTTAATTCAGCCAGAGCTGGAGGACGAGCACAGTTGAATGCTTAAATAAGGTGCTGTGAGGCTTGTGAACGGTGCAGTTATGTCTCCACATCCTGGTAGTTGCAAAAGAGGTGAATATATGACTTTGCAGCCAGGCCTTCTTGGTGCAATCGCTTCAATGAACGCACTCCCCTCTCAATCACCCTTGAGTGACTGCAGTAATGTCCGCTCCGCTACACACGTCGCCAGAAGCGGAGCCGTTCTTAATCACCGTGATTTAGAGCACGGACATCAGTTCGTCAGAAACTGCCAGCAGATCTCCAAGCCGAATTCAGCAGTTTCCGTGAGTTTGTTGAAAAGCAACTGAACAAAATGTGTCACCAGATCATATCTTTGACATTAACATGGAGAAGGTCCCACTCACGTTTGACGATTTCTAAAAATGCGACTTATGTTTTTTGTTGTTTTTCTTCTCCTTTTCATGATGCATTTTTTTGACTTATGCTCTGGGACAACATATAGTAACTAGATAAAAATACTGGAGTTCCCATCGGATTCAACTTAAACCCTTTTTTCCTGGTTTTTGACAAGTCACCTTTTCTGGGTTGGCTCTGTTTCAGAGTTTAGAACATTTAAGCTGATGGTATTTTAGTGGTTGAATCAATGACATGTCATGGTTTGGTTAGTGTGCGGGCCCAAGTGCAACAGGACGACTTCTAGGCTTGCAACAGAGAACTTTAATGTCCA
The DNA here is from genome assembly GCA_014839685.1 of Anableps anableps. Classification (NCBI taxonomy): domain Eukaryota; kingdom Metazoa; phylum Chordata; class Actinopteri; order Cyprinodontiformes; family Anablepidae; genus Anableps; species Anableps anableps. Next base: position 1,934,352 of record CM026067.1, on the reverse strand, counting down.
AACTCTCAAAAACACAGGTGAGCAGATAAAGGACAAGACCAGACAACGATGATACAAGACAAAACTCCAGCAGGGAACTAAAGCACAGGTACTAACTTAAATACACACAGGGGGTTATCAGGGGAATGACAGACAGCTGAAGTCAATTAACAAGGGAAGGATGAGACTACAGAACAGGGTAAATGAGTAACACATGAACCTGTGACCCTGACAGTACCCCACCCTCAAAGGGCAGCTATGAAATGCCAGGGAAAAAAAAAAAAAAAAAAAAAGGCAGGTGAAGGGGCACTGGACAGAGGGCCAGAAACCCATACAAGAACTAGAGCGCAGGGAAGTGCTCTGAGTAGCTCCATCACAAACCCACAGAGGAACACAAGCAGCAGGTTGCTGGCTGGAACATAGGAGACCTCCTCATTGGTCCCCCCAGAAGTCGAAGAGGAGCAGGCTCTGGTGGCCGGAAGTGGCGAGGAGTGGGCTCTGGTGGCTGGAGGCGGTGAGGAGCGCTGGAGGAGTCAGCTGGACGCCCCTCCCAGGGAAGGAGCGCGGTGACCTCCCCGGAAGCGTCGACACACTGGGAACACCCTGGGGCTGGAGCATGGTGACCTCCCTGGAAACAGTGGGAAGCATCAACCTCAGGAGCAACCCGGTGTCCACTATGCCATGAGGGTGGCCGGCATTGAGGAGACAGAGAGGCTTGGTACCACCGCAGGGCAGCACCCAAAAGGTGTGATCACCAACCTGGAGCCTGGCACATGTTCTTTGTGGCTTCCCGCCGGCAAAACTCAAACAGAGTTATCAACTCTGGTCCTGCTGCTGGGTCCCTTGCTGGGCTGGGAAAAAAAAGCACAGGTGAGCAGGTAAAGGCCAAGACCAGCACAACAACAATACAACACATACACGAGACTCCAGCAGGGAACTAAAGCACAGGTACTAACTTAAATACACACAGGGGGTGATCAGGGGAATGGCAGACAGCTGGAGTCAGTTAACAAGGGAAGGATGAGACCACAGAGCAGAACAGGGTAAATACTTAACACATGAACCTGGGACCCGGACAAATGTGGAAAAATGGATTGTTATCGGCTTGTTTTGCCAACAGTAGTTAGCCTGATCACTGAGCTCAGCAGTTAACGTTGTTCAGTTAAACTGAATCCCAATTCTGGGTCAAATGGAATGGCCCATGAGCACTTTTATTACTTTGTGACTCATTAAATTAGTTATCAACTTAACTTCATGTCATTTTCTTAAAGAGAGAACTGAGAACCTGTTAAGGAGAAGATTTGAGTTTTATGAACTAATTCCTAATTGAAGGCAGTTCTGGAGCTTGTTTCATTCACTTGAACGCTAGCTGGTTAAAGCCTGGGTTATTGGTGCCATGAGCCTCATTCACACATACTTGTCAACATAGAGCCCTGTTGACTCAACTTGTGCTGAGTTTGTATGATAGGTGATGGACTCTAGCTCACCCTCCCCCCACCTAAAACTCCTACTGACCCATTGTGTTGTGGGTGGTTTCTTCTTATTCTTGCCCTTGGCCCTACATGGCCCCTGAGCACCCACCCATCTAGCTGAGATAGAGGTGCTGTTGGGTCATTTGTGGTGCAGGCAGGACATGGAGAACCACACACAGACCGACCCCCGTCTATCTGTGTTCGCGGATCACTTCACAGGACAATCTCCCTATCCATCTTTGCGGGGTCATTGTAGACCTGCCCTCAGCTGATAAAGGAGTTTCATTCACGGGGAAAACCCTCCTTCTCTCTTTCACTGTGTGGGGAAAGCCCTCTGACACACTGTGTGTGTGTGTGTGTGTGTGTGTGTGTGTGTGTGGTCATATTTAGAAGTCATATTTAGAATATGAAGAGGCTTCAGGACTTCAAAGGTGGACATGTAATGTTGATGAAGCTAAATGGCACCACTTCAACAGCCCTGCAGACTCAAGCAAACACAGTTCTAAGGAGGAATATCCACATACACTAATGATTGAGGTAAAAATAATACAAATAATCAAACCAAAAGTATAAGAGAAAGAGGACATGAAAGGTCAACAACTTGCAAGACACACACTGTACAAAAAAACCTTAACACAGATTTTTTTTCCTGGTGTCTTTGAAGATTTTATTCTGTGAATAGCAAATTACATGAAAATACAGTTATACTGAAGAAATTCATGACAATTTAGATAAATACAGTTAAAAACATGGAGAACCACTCTGGATGAAAAAATGACATTTTCAGCATTTTCAGCATACTTAGAGAATATTTATGTCATTTTGACTTTATTTAAATTTCTTTTTAAACAAACATGTATTAAAATATAGTGGTGTGATAGACTGTTTGCCTCCTTCCTGATTTCCTATTTTTTTGCATATTTTTCACACTTCAGTGTTCATGTCAATGATGTAATAATCGGATTAAATGAGACATGATCGTTCAGACTGCAGGTGCTTTGAAAGCAATCGGATACGTATCTGATTTAGTACCACATCTTTGAGAGAATGATTCTGCATATCACCCTAGAAACACCCTGGATCCACAGCAAAATTCGGTCTTCCCTCTGGGTAATCGGAGACTGTATTTCAGCCGAAGAACAACACTTGACCCTGTCTTATTTTGAAATTCTGCAGAGAGAATTTTTGAATTACAGATTTCCCAAGGAGAGATGTTGCCGCTCCACATGCCTGCCTTGTGTGTGCTAGACTCAGAACTTATGCCACCAGATGAGCCAATGCTTCCCCAACTGCTAGACCAAGGTCACTCTGCAACTTTCTCCTTTGTCTATTCAACCAGCAAAAGCTCCCTCACAGTCCCTCTGACCAATGCCATCACGGTTTCCTTTGTTCTCTGCCATGCAACTCACTGACCACCAGAGATCTTTCTTGTTCTTAGGAAAAGCTAAAGTAAAAGGTGTGTCTGGGCAGAGATAGTTAAGGATAAAACAATTTCAATATTGCTCTTTATTGTGTATTTCATTTTGCTTTTGCATTTTTGATGCTTGAAACCGTGCCAGGCCAGAACAGGCCAAGAGCAAACTCTGAGCTCTTTCTGTTTTAGTGCTATTTTCCCTTTACTCTCTTCTCACTAACCTGCAAATTTAGTCCTTAAAAATGTGCTAAATGGTGTGCATTATCTCAGCTGTTAATGGTAAAGCTTAACACTATGCTGGAACTATTAATTCTGGACTGTTTACAAAATAGTTTTTACCATTTGCTCCGCAGTCAGCTGTAGTAGACTCTTGGCACTCATTAACAATTAATATTGTTGCTACTAGTGCGAGTTTTAGTAGACTGAAAACTATTTGGCTAGGTGGTGCCTGGAATTGGATTTTGGATCTAAATGACTACAGTGGCTTGCAAAAGTATTCATACCCCTTGAACTTTTCCATATTTTGTCACATTACAAGCACAAACATAAATATATATTGGAATTTTATGAGAAAGACAAACACAAAGTGGTATACGATTGTGAAGTAGAAAGAAAATTATACATGATTCCAAACATTTTTTACAAATAAAAACCGGAAAGTGAAGTGTGCAGAAGTATTCAGCCCCCTTTTCTCTGAGTGCAACCAATTGCCATCAGAAGCTGCCTGGTGGTTGCTAACGACTAGATAGAGTCCACCTGTGTGTAAATCTAATCTCAGTCCAAATCCAGCTGCTCTGTGACGCCTCAGAGGCTGGTTAAGAGAATATTGAGGAGCAAACAGCATCATGGAGTCCAAGGAACACAGCAGAAGGTCAGGGAGGAAGTTGTGGAGAAGTTTAAAGCAGGCTGAGGCTCTAAAAAGATTTCCCAAGCTTTGACCATCTCACGGAGCGCTGTTCAATCCATCATCTGGAAATGCAAAGAGTACGGCCCAGCTGTAAACCCACCAAGACGAGGCCGTCCACCTAAACTTCCAGGCCCAACAAGGAGGGCGCTGATCAGAGATGCAGCCAAGAGGCCCATGGTGACTCAGGTGGGGGAATCTGTTCACAGGACAACTATTAGTCGTGTGCCGCACAAATGTGCTCTTTATGGAAGAGTGGCAAGAAGAAAGCCATTGTTAAAAGAAAACCAGAAGAAGTCCCGCTTGCAGTTTGCCAGAAGCCATGCTGGGGACGCAGCAAACATGTGGAAGAAGCTGCTTCGGTCAGAAGAGACCAAAATGGAACTTTCTGGCCAAAATGCAAAACGCAATGTGTGGCAGAGAACTAACCCTGCACATCACTCTGAACACACCATCCCCACTGTCAAATATGGTGGTGGCAGCATCATGCTCTGGGGGTGCTTCTCTTCAGCTGGGACAGGGAAGACGGTCAGAGCTGATGGGAAGATGGATGGAGCCAAATCCAGGGCAATCTGGGGAGAAAACCTGCTGGAGTCTGCAGAAGACTTGAGACTGGGGCGGAGCTTCAGCTTCCAGCAGGACGACCGCCCTGAACATACAGCCAGAGCTACAGCAGAACGGTTGAAAACAAAACATATTCATGTGTCAGAATGGCCCAGTCAAAGTCCGGACCTAAACCCAATCGAGAATCTGTGGTAAGATCTGAAAACTGCTGTTCACAAACGCTCTCCATCCAACGTGACTGAGCTTGAGCTGTGTTGAAAAGAAGAACGGGCAAAAATTCCAGTCACTATATGAGCAAAGCTGGTGGAGACAGACCCTAGAAGACTGGCAGCTGGAATTACAGCAGCAGGTGGTTCCACTAAGCATTGGCTCAGGGGGGCTGAATACTTTTGCATACTTTCAGTTTTTTTGTTTGTAAAAAAATGTTTTGAATTGTTATGGATGTAAGATTTTGTGGCCTTTTCTAATCATCTCTTTGCTGCTCTGATTAAACATATCTGCCCTACTTAATTGCTTATCTGCCGCACTGCTCACTGCTACATGCTTACATAACCATAACCACTGATATCACATAAAGCGCAACACAGTCAAGGATAAACTGATACAAGAGGATGACAGCCTTTAGGAGGGTTCAGAGTGAGGCATCGATCAAAGCAGGGCTCACGCTCCATTCTTCGCTCCTCTCGGTTCATCCTTAAGATGGGCTGGGGGGGGGGACCAAAGGTGAATGTCACTCTGGTGGATCTGTTCATGTGTGTACTCTGTACACTGATCGTTTTGGCATTAAATCTTGACTTTATACTTAACCGTTTCTCATTATTTCACAAGGTAAATACTTTGCTGGTTTTATTGGTTGGGACTCGGAACTGGAGAGAAACGAACCCGGTGGAGCAGGAGGGGGAAAGAGGGTGACCCCCATCAAATAGAATCATGTATAACTTTCTTTCTACTTCACAATCGTATACCACTTTGTGCTGGTCTTTCACATGAAATTCCAATGAAATATATTTATGTTTGTGGTTGTAATGTGACAAAATATGGAAAAGTTCAAGGGGTATGATTACTTTTGCAAGCCACTGTAATTTAGTTAAAAGCTGCCTTTGGCACTTTTTAATAGTTATTCTTTGCCAAACCATGCCTATTGTTGCACAACAGCCCTTTTCAAGTCCAATCACAAACTGTCAGGTGGATGTCTGGGGTTTGACTAGGCCGCTCCAGAACATACACCTTGTCTTCCAACCATTTCTCTGCAGCTTTAGCTGGATGATTCGGGTCGTTGTCTTGCTGGAAAATAAATGTTCTCTGAAGCTGTAGTTTTCTCAGTTTTCACTTTGACATTAAAGGGTTTTTGGGTCAAAAATACCAAATTATGTTGATCATGACTGATTTGTAAAAGCAATAAAAAGACTAGAACATCCAAGAGGGTGAAGACTTTTTATAGACCCCGTACTTTGGGAGTAGCAGCGATCTGATCAGGTGTTCCCACTATTCAGCTAAAACTTCTGTTTATTCAAGCTGCAATGGCAGATAAGATGTTTACTATGAAACTTCTGACATTCTAAACTATCCCCATAAAGTCATCTGTGGACCAGACCATTCTGAACAGCCACATCATTGTCTTTGGTGAAGACACGACAGGGGCCACACTGAAGCTGTAAAAATCATTCAACAACAAGAAAAAAGTTCTGGCTTTTGAATCTTGTGTAAACCAAAACAAAAGTGTTGGAACTGACTCGACACCTTATCTGAGTAACTGTCAGAAGTTTTAGCATTTTCTCAGAGAGCTTTTGCTGAAATGTACAAAGTTTTACAATTGAGTTTATGTCAAGCAGTAATAAGTATTGAGTATTTTACCTCCAGTTTACTCAGTGTCTGATTTGGAGAATAAGAGGGTTAAACGAACAGCTATTCACAACAGAAGCCTTTATCAACAACTTTCTACAGACTCAAACAGGGAACATTTAAAGTAGTTCAGGTCAGTTTTTACATTTAACTTTAGCTCCACATCGCTTTTACTGTGACAGTAATAAGCATGAACAAAATGAATGATTTATTCAACTGCCAGAATAAATCAGTTTTCTTTCTTTAACTTTTTTCTAATTTTCCTGTTGTTTTCTATTGATTTATGGCAGAGATTTGTTTTCTGTTTTTTTTTTATTTGTTTGTTTGTTTGTTTTTTTGTTTTGTTTTGTTTTTTTTTACACAAAATCAATATTTGCTTTTTTTTTTTCAAACTGTTTTTGTTTTTCTTGACATTGCTTTGCTGAAAAGTGTTGTGGCAGGTATGCATACAACTGGCTGAAAATGCGGTTGGGATTAGCACATTTACATGAATAAGAAAATGTGGTGTGTTCTCCCATTGTTTCTTGATGTGTGTGTGTGTATATGTATAAGGTTAAGAACAAAAGCTTTAACCTTTTACTGAAAGGAAGACCAATAAGTGGGGTTGAAGCATAGCACCAAGGTGGGGCTACGTGTTTAAACAAAACTGAGACACACTCACACATTTCATTTTCTTTTTTTGTAAGCTATAATGCCTGCATAATGAGCTTCTTCCTAATGCCCAGATGAAAACCCTGCCCCTACAATAAACTTCACCCAACCCAATCCTAATCCTAACCCAAAAGCCAAGTTTGGTGCCTTGAAAAGCTGCTTAGACTTGCAGTGTCCTGTGAGTGAAACATTCTAGGCAGTGTTCACACAGAGCAGGTCTTGATGTTCAATTATGACCGTTGTGTGTGTGTGTGTGTGTGTGTGTGTGTGTGTGTGTGTGTGTGTGTGTGTGTGTGTGTGTGTGTGTGTATGTGTGGCCGTTAATACTACTGAATGATGCAACCGCAATCAGACTTCTGTGTGAATGATTTACGACCCCAAAGCGTCCCACATGCGAAGAAAGAGAAGGAAAACGTCATACAGCAGCACACTGTTTAATGAAGTGATAATAGATGCTGCTCTCTGTGGATCAATTTAAAAATTATTCAGCATTGGAAGCTGATAGTATGGTCACAAATTCATAAGACCAGGGAAGCTAATAAAAAGAAAGAACAACTAATAGAAATGGCGTTTTGTGGAGCATTGACTGCAACATCTGTAAAGAAGTCTGTCTGGAAGAGGAGTCGGAACCAGGAGTGGTGGGATAGTGATGTGGTGTGACACGGCAACAGACTTGTTTCATAATTATGATTTTCAGCCATTGTTTATGTCTGGATTTACTGTGTCTGGCTTCTTCTGGTGCCGAAGTGTGACGCATGTCTCACGTCAATGATGTAAAAATCGGATTAAATGCGACATGACCGTTCAGACTGCAGGCGCTTTGAAAACAATCGGATACGTATCTGGTTTAGTTCCACATGTTTGAAGGGAGAATGTTTCTGCATATCACCCTAGACACCATGCTAGAAAGAAAGTCTGCAGATGGGAAAATCATAGTGGTACTGGCAAATTTCATATAATTAAAGATGGGATGAATAGAGAAATGTACCAGCACATCCTTTATAAGGGTCTGAATTTGACATGACTGTGGATTTACAAGCAAAGCAGCTGTCTCAACCACACAGGTAAGCAAACTCTTAACTGGTTTCAGAGAAACAAAGTAAATCTGCTAACGTAGCTCAATGAATCACCTGATTGCATCCACCTGAAAATCTATAGAAAGAATGTTACAAGACAGTATGTTTGGAAGAACAGGTCCAAAACCACACCTGAGCTATGATTGGAGCAGCTGCTCCATACAGGAGACATCTTGAAAAGGCTTTTCATCAAACTATTTAATAAAGTTCTGTAAATACATAAGTCAATACCTATACCCTGTGATAGTTTTTTTTTTTTTTTTTTTTTACCCATAACTATATTTGTAAACTAATTTTCTTAGATTTTTTCGCATATGTGGTTGTTGCCAACATCTGGTGTGAATTTCATATTAGTTGCCCCTATTAGAAAAACAGAGGAAAACATTACTTATTTTACCTACTGTATATGCCTGTACAGCAACACACACCTTCCTGTCCCACGGTGATGTAAATCAAAGGACGCATTGGTAAACAAAGTTAAGAGTATGATATGACTAGCAACCTGTCCAGGCTGTATGCCGCCTCACGACTGACGGCCGCTGGAGATGGGCACCAGCCCCCCTGGAGTATGACATGAGTAAAATGAGTAAAGGGTTCATCTGCAGATTGTCAAAATTAGGTGAGATTATTCCTTGTTTCCATGAATGAAACAGTTGAAAAGTATATAATTTAAGCATGAAAGTATTGACACTCTGAGTAATTGAATAATGGAAGGCCCAAAGTCAAAAGGCATGCATTAACACTGTCTGATTTCTCTTCCAGAGGGGAAGCAGCAATGATACGATTCTTTCTTTCTTTTTTTTTTTTTTTTTTTTTTTACAGAGGCATATATATATATATATATATATATATATATATATATATATATATATATATATATATATATATATATATATATATAGCAATGCTTTATTCAAAGGTTTTTAAGTTTGTGGAATATTAACAAAACTTAAGCAACATGTCAATATCCCTTCCCCACCCACACACAAAGGAAAAAAAAAAAATCCAGGAGAGCAAAACAACACAGTGGTGACTGACAATCTGTGAAATGTAACAACCTTTCAACATGACTATGCAGAATCTTGTGCCCCTTTTCCACGGGCTCTACTCGACCCGGTCCGCTTTGCCAGTGTTTCCACTACTGTTTTTCTGGTCCCTGCTCCGGAGTAGGGTCGGTCAGGGCTGAGTAGGTACTTTATGTGATGTAAACATGCTGCTGTTCCCTGATTGGCTGTGGGCATGGTCAGAAGCAGAAGCAAGGGGAGAGAGAAAAAAAAACAGTCGCTGCCTTTTCCAAACTCGCTGCAACACGTTAGCGTTAGAGTCCTCTCAAGCTACAAGCAAGCGGTGCTACAATGAGGTGCAGGCTGCTCTGTGCATCGGACTGCAATATTTAGTGGCAGCTCGATGGAGCAATGAGAAATGAGAAGTTTTTGTTGAACTAGCGGAGAGAATGGCAAGCCATGGAACACCGCGCTGGAGTCCAGTTAGTCCAGCACCCTGACACAGACGCATATTAACACCACTGCTGATGTGATTGATTAACTGGTGGCGAGGTTAACTGGTTGAAATGTATGCGCACCGCAGATGTTTCAAAATTGTAGGTGGCTGCGCCAATGCCTGTTAAAAATGCTGCCTATGTAAAGAAACCGTTCGATAAACTTTATGAATCCCATTTGACGCATGTATTTCTAATGTCACACAAGAAAATTATGTTTTAAATCAATTATCTATAGAGCAGCATTCATTACGCTTCGAGAACACCGCCGTTGAGAATAAACAGATCAATTAGCAACACACTATAAAGTCCACCAGAATAAATGAATTTAAATTCCAAGGATTCACGAATAGCCATAATGTTAACTTAAGTGGACAGTCTCTACTTTTTGTAACCAGCACTGATCATAAACAAAAAAAACCAAAAACTTTATAGTGGGCACCCATTTTACAGTAAATGAGTTATTCTACCATATGCTGTGAAGCAATCTAATATACCCATCATACCGCAAAAATCTCTCAGGTCAGCTGCCACTACATCCCAAATGTAAATCAGTGTTGTTCAGCAAGTACCTGTAGAATGAACTGCTTGTTAAAAGCACTTGCAGCTCAGTGTGCTTTTGTCTCAGGTCATGTAATTACACCGTTTCTGAACATTTTTTAGCGGCACTGTACTCACAATACCTGTATATATTGAGGTTGGAGTCATCATATTTAATAAAATCTAAATCACATACCTACTTTTGTTGCTTATTGTGTTTACGTGTCCAAAAAGAGAGGAATAAGTGATGTCGATAAGGTGTACTGCAATAAAATCGAATCTAAATAACGATATAAAGTTAGCAGCCAATGTTGCAGCTGGTGGAGATATCCAAATGGGCAAGCCAAAATAAGAAACGTTCCTACATTACTGTAAAATACACCCTAGATATTATGAGCCATATCTATATTATTTGTCTGTTTGTTCCCTATTGGAGAACTGTTCGCAGGCTGTTGACGAAGGGAAATAAAGTAGGAAAACAATTGAGTCGCATTCAGACCTATATTAACTGGTGATAGCCAAGCGGGGTCCTCAATGCAGACGTTTGTAAAAAAATTAGGTGGCTGTGTCGTTTCCTGATCAAAACACTACAAACGTAACAAAACGGATGTGAAAATGTGTATACTTTCCCAAAGATCTTTCAAAAACATTTACATTATTTGCCAGTGAGGGAAAATTCAATAACATATTTAATGTGATTTGATGTGATGGTGTGGTAACTTTATGAAACTTACTGCATCGTCACCTGGATAGTGCCAAAGCTATGCTCAGTTCCTATTTATTGACTTTTCTCCAGGTTTAAATACTATCAAGTCAAGTTTTTTTAAGCTGATAAGCCTCATAACCAGTTTTAGCTTGATTTTCAACAGTAATTTTTGATTAGCTCCACTCATGTACTGGTTCACTGCAAGGTTTTTTTCTCTCTCCCCTACAATGTATCAGTGACCAACAGTAATCAGACTAAAGGCCTCAGCATGGTCGGGTGGAGGTGCCGAAATAGTCTCGTTGTTGCATGCTGAAAATCACGTCATTTTGTTTTCAGCCTTTTGTCGTCCATCCCTTCTTGTCACAACCCCCCTGGCTAAGTTCTCGCACCCATCTGCATGTGAAACTATTGAGTGATTGGTCAGATTTTTGTGGGTGTGTTTGTTTATGAGGGAAAATCCGAATCTGTTGGGCCAAAACATGGAGCTCACCCTGTTAAGTTCTGCTCCGATGCAGTGGGCGAACGTCCCACTGATGCCTTCTGTTCTGAGATGTTTCAGATCATCCATCATTATTTCCTCTTCCTCTGAACTTGTGAACTCGTAATAGTTGTTCCTCTCTGCCATGATCGCTGAAAACACCATGACGTCAACTGCAGCAGGAGGGGTTTCACAGGAGCTCGGCACAGTGTGTCTTGTGGACCTTGAAGGGTGTGTGTGAAAACGAACCTCCCGCAACATAACCGTTTCACCCCGTTATGTCTGTATTTTGACTGAGGCAAGTTTATTAATTTTCTAATCCAACGTGACACGGAGAACCTTGCCTTCGTCGTCAGACTCCACTCGCACTTTGCCGTTTACCGTTCTTGTTTTATTGATGTGTTTACCACTAACCTTGTGTGGAGTCTTTATACACCTATTCCATACTACATATTTAGCACCACTGTAGGGGAGTAAAAATAGTTTGGGGATGTTCTCTGTATTTCCGTGTGGATGAAAACATTTCTGGAAATGGTCCTGTGTGGACACAGGTGTTTTTGAAACCGACACCCCGTTTTAGAAAAAAAAACTTTCCTGTGTGGACGGGGCCATAGAGTCCCCTTTCTATCTACTGCTATCTGTGTGCTCAATAACATAAAACCATGAAAGCTCAGTTGCCTGTATTATTAGGCCCGAGCAGCTTCGTGCTGCGAAGGCCTATTGTTATCATAGTGCTTTTTATTATGATTCTCAACACACAAGAAGCGCCAATTTGGAGGCCTAAACATATATGAAAACTCACCAAACTTCACCCAAAATTGTCCTCTGACTGAAATTTTAGTATTTTAATGGAATCAAAAGTGGGCGTGGCTAAACGACTCTACAGTGCCCCCTAACGTGAGATAGACTAACTGGTAAATCCTACAGAGCTTAAACTTGGTACATAGGTAGATCCCCCTAAAACAAGAAAAAAAAGTGTCTTAGAGTTATGCCCTAAACCCAACAGAAAGTCAGCCATTTTGGGTCAAGGGGTCAATTTTGGCCGTTTTTGAATTTTCATACATGTCGAACTTTAACAAACTCCTCCTAGTGATTTGGAGCTATCGACTTCAAACTTAGTTATCAAAGTTATCAAAATCTTGAGTTTTTGAGCATGTTAAAGGAGCGGGTCTGGACCTCAAAGTTGGCCTATTCGCCATGCATTTCAAACCGCTATAACTTTCACAGTAAAAGCTGAATCTGCACCAAACTTGGTATGAGTCATCCATGTTGGATGCCCAATGATCCTTTGTGGTCATATGCTGATGTCGTCTTAGCCACGCCCCCTCAGAACAGAATGTCCCTTTTTTTACTTGGAAAGCTCCATCTCTGACCCCTTTGATGTAATCAACATGACCGTGTGTCAAAAGACAGATAGCAAGTTGTTCTCACTTGCTTTAAAGCACCAAGAGTTTTCGGTGGAGGCCATGGCTGCCAGGCAAAGACAGACATCACGGCGTTGCCATACGTTGGGCTCTAAATTCCACAAATTCAAGCCGAGCTGCACCAAACTCACTAGGATCGATCTTAATCAAGCCCCCTACTGGAATCCAGCCCAATATTTGGTGGGCGTGGCCTAATTCATCTACAGTGCCAAATTGAAATCTTTAACAAATCAGCCCTAAGCCATGCTTTGACAGACCATCATGAAACTTGGTACACGTGTATCATGTCAGGACCTACAAAAAAGTCTCTTGCAGACACGGTCCAAACCCAACAGAAGCCGGCTAGTTTTGATCAAAGTTGTCATTTTGCTCAAACAAGTGGACGATGTGGTACTGCAGTTTCCCTATTCTTAAAAGCAATAAATTGGCTATTTGGAGGACTAACCATATTCAAAAACCCACCAAACTTTACCCAAAATTTCCCCCCATGAGAAATTAAACGATTTTAATGAAATTGAAAGTGGGCCGGGCCAAACTGCTTTACAGCACCCCCTAACGTGAGATAGGACCAATATTTGGGGGGCGTGGCCTAATCCCTCCATAGCGCCCCCTAGAAATCTTGAAAGAATCAGCCCCAAGCCATGCTTTGACAGACAATCATGAAATTTGGCACGCGTGTGTCGTCTCAGGACCTACGAAAAAGTCTCTTGGAGCTCTGGTCCAAACCCCACATGAAGTCGGCCATTTTGGGTCAAAGCAACCATTTTGTCTCTTTTACACATGTATCTGAGCAAACTCCTCCTACAGTTTTTAACATGGAGACTTCACAGTCACTCTGCAGAGTCTTGAAGCATTGAAGGGCAAAAGTTATCTAAAACTTTTTGCTACATCGCAGCATGTGGGCGTGGTCAAGCCCCAAAGTCTGACCCTTCGCCACAAAACATCAAGGTGCAGTAACATACAAGGTCGTGGCTTAATGAAACTTTCTGTGTGTCATAACAGACCAGCCATAATCACATTCTCATCATCGTTTGGTGACATCACGAACCCCCGCCCACTTAGTGACCTGTTTGAGCTGTTTCACTGCTGGTTGTCTTGCTTTGATTTTTACAGAATTAAACTGACGGAATTGTATCCACTGACTCTTGATAACAACACATGACAAGTTAAACAGCGCACAGGAAATCCTTGCCAATCCTTCGCCACAAAACAGGAAGTGACAATAACTCCTGTCTGGAGTTATTGTCCAGACAGGACAATAACTCCAGACTTATTGTCCAAGTTTGGTGGAAGGTCGGATGTCAGCAAAACTTTTAAGACTTGTCGCTGGACTCGTACTGAACTGGACCAAAGGTGATTTGGGAGATTTGCCAAATGCTCTGCCTAGTGGATGGATGTGGGAACGGTGTGAGACCGTTGACAACAACATCGAGGTGGAGGTGCTGGAGCTCCCGTGGTCACAAGGCCAGAATGGCACTGAGCTGCGAGGACCACCCAATGCTGCTTGCAGCTTTAATTCTACATTGCACTTTGTTAAAGTTGACTGACCAAACTGGGGTTGCTCTGGTTTCTTTTGGTACAATCACCAAATCTTTGAAATGTACGGAAGCAGAGCTGCCACCCACACAAGGGAAAAATGGAGCAACATCATTTTATATCGTGAAAATTTCTAACGATATGCTTTTCGTGTTTGTATACATTATCACAATATGCTCTTCAGATTTGAACAATACAACGGGAACTATATAATTGCTGATACATAACTAAACTGAACCAAATTAAACAAAGAGAAGGTGCACTTTCTTTTCAACATGACTGTGTAAACTTAAATGCTTGGTAATTATCATCCAGACTGACCCATAAGACTATGAAATAATTACCTCCTTACTATACACAGGATAAAATCTAATTCAGTTCATGGTACCTTTCCCTAACATGCTCCTGCTTTCTGGAAGTTTCTCTGGTTTCTGATAACAGAGTTGTTTTTACTTCTACTTCAAACACTTTCACTTCTAAAAGGTTTCAAGTAGATGGAAAGTGTTTATATATCAACATCAAAGCTATTGTAGTCTTTGTGTTTATGTTCTTTAACCATGTGTTGTACTCTCTTTTTTATTAAGCCTATATTCTTTCTTAAATTTATCACATTTAGTTTACATGTATAGAATGATGTGTCATCAGAGTACACTTTGACTTTAAGTTGTTTTAAATTTATAGACACTTTTTAAAAGTTAAAACCAGTTCTGCTTCATTATTTCATTATTTTGACTTTATTATTTGTTATTTCATCAGTCATAAATTAAGTAGCTACAGTTAATTTTAAAGAAGCAATAAAAGTCAGGACAAATGTATATGAGAGCATCTCATGTACCTGCAATTAAATAAACACTTTTAACATAAAATAATGATGTTTACATGGTAAACTACATCTCTGATTTACCTGTTGTTAGTGTGCATGATCAGAGTTTTGAATCTGTCTCTGCTGGTATTTTATGAGCTTCTACTGTCCCTTTAAATATCCCTCTGCTGTTACCATAACGGTGCTAGAAGAGGCTCACTCCAAAAGTCACATGCTCCAGCTCCCTTTGTTTCCCACAGAAAGACTCTATGTTTCTGTGCATGAGGGGGACTCAGGACATTTCTGTTGATAGAAATCCACAGGATCAGAATCAATGTTGGTTTGAACTTTTATGTGTGTCCATTATTGTTTTTGTTTTTTTTTTTTTTTGTTTTTTTTTTTTTTTTTTTTTTTATCATATTATATGGAGGAATGTAAAAAGTTCAAATAAAATGAATAAGTAGTTAAAAGTTTAACTAATGACATGCATGATATAAAAAAAAATATTTGGCTGTTTAACAATTGTGAATTGTTAAATTGTGAAATGGCTTAAGATACAATCAAACCCCAAGTTTTTAGTTATGTGAAATACCTTAGTTTGTTTCTAATATTTCAAATGTATTTAGAATTTAACATACAATGTTTACAATGCATATAAAACAGTACTGGAAAATCAATAACCAGTGTTTGCCACACATAGGTGTTTTATTTTAAACCAAATGTAAAAAATCCGATAAGCTGAAAGGAGTTTGGAAAGAGATGACTGTCAGGTCATTTAAATGTCTACCACGTGTCTTTACAATGTGTGTATCTATTTACACAGCAGAACAATGTTGTTTATTCTAACCCCCATGACAACAACAAAGTCAAACTATGTTCTGAAAGTTAAGTCATGTTAAGACTCTGTTCAGGCATTACGGTAGTGAACCTCATATACCAAAGAGGAATTCCTGGAATGTGAAAAGCTCTCATTCATATTGAAAGTAGATGAAAACATTCTCAATTGACACATTTAAAATTGAAGTTTACACAGATAAGTGTGAGCCATGTTGTAGATCTAAACTGGTATAATGTGCATTAACTTGTAAATGTCAGAATCCAAGGCTCTTTTACATCCAGTGAGGTGTCCTTTATTGAGTTCAAAGCTTTAGTGGTTGAATAAAGCAGCACACCGTTGTCTCAGTAAAATCTGTGTCAAAGGACTTTGATGGGGTTGTCAGTTACACTGTCAACTTTCGCAGTACAATGAACTTTTCCCCATATAAAAAGTTACAGCAACAGTAAGAGTCTGCCTAGTAACAGCAATTCTTGCTATTGGTGCAGCTCCAGTCTCCTCCTGTGTGAGTCTGTGTAAGTGTGTAGGAAAGGCTTTTATTTCATGCTTTGTACTGAGAAATGTTTTAAGGTTCTTTTAACTCATCTGCTGATAGATCAGTGTAATGTAAAATTCCCACCCTCCGCTCTTCCCAGATGACTCCGTGAATATAGTAAACCGAGGTAAGCTTTATCAGTCCAATACAAAGACGTGTTAATTCAGGAGCAGGGTTGTTAAATGACTTTGGTAAGTAAAAGAGAAGGAGTTTCTCATTTACTGAGTTCATAGTTGTGTTGTAGGTGGTTGAGGTGGCCTTCGATGTTTCTTTAACAGAACTGTTAGTAAAGCAATATTTCATCCACTCTTTTGTCCCGGGACTGATATCTGGAGTAAATAGGATGAATGAATAAAGCAGTGTTTCACTATTCCCCCATGTGCTCACCTCATGTTTGCTCACAAAGCTGCTGCTTTCATTCAGCCTCAGGAAGACACAGGAGGAAGCATGAGGAGGAGGAGGGCAGCTATCGCCCCCTACCGACTTTAACCTGTCAGGTCGGCCAACAGACGCTCCTCAGACTCCGTCCCGGACCTCTCACCTCCTCCTCAGAAGCTACCATGCAGGCGGAGGGAGGGGGGAGTCTCAAAGGGAGGTCCCTCCTCCTTTCCTTTCCTTTCCTTTCCTTTCCTTTCCTTTCCTTTCCTTTCCTTCCTCCCTCCCTCCCTCTCTCTCTCTCTCTCTCTCTCTCTCTCTCTCTCTTTCCGTCTGTATATAGGCCTACATGTATATATGTATATAACACAATTCTTCCTCGCGCACATTTCTTTGATCCCCCCTCCCCCTTTAACAACAGCTGACGTCATCGCGTGTATCACCACCTCCTCCTCTCTTTCAGCGTGCTGATTCAGTTATTGTGTGCGGCCGTGCTCACGCGCGCGCAGGTCGGGGCGCGCAGGGCAGGGGGTTTTGTCTCGCTGAGCGAAGTGGTCTGTTCCTCAGAAGGCTCGCGCACACCGAAGGAGCAGCAGCACGCAGCAGTGAACAGAACAAAGGGATTTAATTTAGCCGCCCGTGTCCTCGTGCCTGCTCCGGTCTCTTCCTGCTGTAAGCTAACCGGGGACATTTCACCAGGACAGTCCTGCCACTACGTTCCCAGCCGAGGTGTATTATGGAGGAGCAGCTGCTGTGCTGCGAGGTGGACTCTATCAGGAGAGCCCACCAGGACGAGAACCTACTTAATGACCGAGTCCTGCAGACTATGCTGAAGGCAGAGGAGAACTACCTACCGTCCCCCAACTACTTCAAGTGTGTTCAGAAAGAGATTATACCCAAAATGAGGAAAATACTAGCCACTTGGATGTTGGAGGTTAGTTTTCAGCGTCTTTGCTTTAGCCTAAACGACAGGAATCACGTTGATATGTTAGATTCATTTGTAAAACCTAAAATAAAAACCTAATAAGATCAATTCTTCTTAAATTAAGGTTACAGAAGGATAATGCAGCCTATGCCATTCAAAGTAGTAGCTTGTCCTGAAGAGTGCTGGCTGCTCCTTCTTCGAGATTGTCGACAAATCCAAATCCCTGTTCCCACCAATATAGCCTGCGATATGGTTGATCATTATTTCGGAGTCTATAAAATCTACACAGCTGCTTTTATTTCCTCCAAAATAACAGCAATGTACACGTATGCAGTCCGGCCCGTGCCAGAAGCCTATTACGCGCCATCTTTGTTGTCGTGTATGAGGAAGATTTTAATATCATTAAAAATCTAGAATGCGAACAGGAGTGACAGTGAAGCGATAAAATCAACAAGAAATCCACTTCCACCAAGAGATCCGTGGTTAGTGTGTGCATGTCGCCATTCTGCTGCTATAAACTGCGAAACTTTGTCTTCCTTCTTCTCAACTCCGCTCTTTCCGTGAAGGTCGCTCAGAGAAAAACGCATTTTTAAAACCGATTTTAATGTCAAACCGCGGCGTTAAGAGTCGGATTTGATTACTTAGATGTTATCAGACATTTACATCAACTTTTGGATGAAGTTCTTTACCGCTATATATTTTTTATTAATTTTTAAAGTCGCGCGTTGGAGCGATGTCGGGAAGTATCCCCGCAGCACGTGAAAAGACTTCGTGGGAGAAATATATTTTTAAAAATTCCACTAATGTTGCATTCTGGAATTTTTTACGCCAATCCGATCAGGCATTCGATAAGGATCATTTAGGTCCCAATTTTACCCGGCTTAGTAATTTTTAAATATTTATAATTATTTTTTGAAAAGATGACGAAGTTGAAATTAGAGTGAAACTTGCATCTACGCCACCTTTGTGTCTCGGTCAGAACTGACTGCAAACTAAGTCCTCACTATTTTCTCTGCTTTAACACTGAAGTTGAAGCGCTTCTATAAACACGTCGTTGGCTTTTAGTTTATACCATTTATTGTTTAAACAAGATTTGAATTTGCTTTATGAATTTTAACTCCCGCTTCACTTATTTTAACACCAAAGCTAAGAAGTTAATTTTGTTATGTTGATATGTTTTGTTAGTCGGAGTAACTGTGGCTGGAGCTCCTTTTGAATTGAACCAGTTGATAATAGATGGAAGTTCCTGCAGCAGCAGCTTCTAACGCGCTCTTCTCACCTCCCAGGTCTGCGAGGAGCAGAAATGCGAGGAGGAGGTTTTTCCGCTGGCGATGAACTATTTGGACAGATTTTTATCAGTGGAGGCCACCAGGAAAACAAGGCTGCAGCTGCTCGGTGCAACGTGCATGTTTCTAGCATCCAAGATGAAGGAAACTGTCCCCCTAACCGCAGAGAAGCTCTGCATCTACACGGACAACTCGGTCCTCCCCGGGGAGCTGCTGGTAATTACCTTCTGCAGACATGGCTGTTTCATAACACTTAGCAGCATATTATCAGCAGCGTGCATGGAGGCCACAGCAGCAGAGGGTTATCTGCTCTGTCAGCCTCACCGGCTTCCGTAGAAATGAAAAGCCAAAGATCAGGAGTGTGATTGAAATAAAGGTGATAAACGTGGCTCTTTGTCTGAATTGGCTGCCTGGTTCTTTCCCATGGTGACCGTAACCTCGCTGATTTCATGAATGGACGTAGCACATGCCATAAATAGGATTTACAGCGACACCCAGTGGTCACAAGGCCGAAATGCAGACAGATGAGAAGTTTGCTTTAATGACACTTTTGACTTTTTCATCAGAGCAGAAATAATATTTGGGTCTGCTGGAACCTGGCTGTCAGCTTTGTTCATTCAATATAAAACTGTAATCTGTAAATAAACTAAGACTTAGGGTTTTCATTATACAACATGGCATACTATAATATACTATTTAATATCATTTATTGTGATATAATATGAATTAGACTGAGAATATTGAAGCATGATTGCTGAAGTTCATGCTGAACCAAACTGAGAAACACGTAGGAGACGGTGAAGCGGTGCAGAAGCTGAATGTGCCTGTCGGTGGAAGGGGGGGAGGAAAGGAAAGGGTGAGGACATGTTGCTCCCTGAGTGCGCGGTCAGTGTGACAGAGAACATGTGGTCCTGTGTCTGTCCACAGCAAATGGAGCTGCTGGTTCTCAACAAGCTCAAGTGGGATCTGGCTTCAGTCACTCCTCATGACTTCATTGAGCACTTCCTGTCCAAGCTAAAGATTCACCCCTCCACAAAGCAGATCCTCAGGAAGCACGCTCAGACCTTCGTGGCGCTCTGTGCAACAGGTTGGCCTTCAGAATAATGTCCTGCTATACCAGAGATCAGCGGGGACACGACTGATGCTAAGATTCTGCTGGTGTATGAGGAATAAAATGATTTTCTTGTTTCAACAGATGTCAACTTTATTGCTAGTCCTCCATCAATGGTGGCAGCAGGAAGTGTGGTGGCCGCAGTTCAAGGTCTCTACCTGAAGAGCCAAGACGCCTCCCTGTCCTCACCAAACCTCACCAACTTCCTGTCACAGGTCATTCGCAGTGACCCGGTATGACATCACAGCCAGTCAGTTCATATTGTCCCATCCGCTGTTGTCTGTGTGACAGACTTGACGTGTCCCCCCCATGTGTTCAGGACTGCCTGCGGTCGTGTCAGGAGCAGATCGAGTCCCTGCTGGAGTCCAGCCTGCGGCAGGCTCAGCAGCACAGCGCTGCCACGGAAACCAAACGCATGGATGGGGACGTTGACCTGTCCTGCACGCCCACAGACGTGAGAGACGTCAACATCTGAGGAAGATCACGTGTCGCACGATAAACCTGTTGATCAAGAAGATGTCGGTGTCAAAGGTCACCGATGGAAGGGTCGGGGAGAGGGTCCCATGGTCCCATCTCCATCTTTTTCTTCTCCTGCTTCCTGGTTGGCTGCCATCACAGCCTGTAATTCTGCTATGGCTGCCAAGACGAGACAAAGTGGCCAGCTGCCACGCAGCACACCCCGTGTCCCATTTCCTGCCAGTGACCCCACCCCCACGCTCCAGAAGTCTACCTGAGAAAAGGAAAAGGGATGAAGATGGGTGTCCAGTGAGGGCTGGAGCTGCAGCAGTTCAGTAGATAGCTTTGGTTTTTCTTCTAACACACTAGGAACGTTGAAATGACTGCAGGTCCAACCAGCCCGCTGAAACAGCCGTCTGTTCTCTGGTCTTCTCCTCAATTCTGACGTTTCTTAAAACCCTTGGTTCATTTTTTTCTTTTCATTCCCTTCGTCTTATATAGAACGACTTTATTCCATCTGTCCAACGTCTCGTGTTTGTCTCATTTATCCCCACTTGCATATGTTTAGTCACTTTATTATTTCAATTTTAAGCATCATTAGTCTTATACCTCTTTCGTTCCATACTTCTTGTTTGGTTTGTTGAAGCCAGCATAATGAGTGACGCTCTGTTTTGTTATCTTTGAAGCCACCGGCTGCTGATGTGGACAAATGGAAAGTTTAGTTCGTCCTGGACAGCCCTCATTCTGCTCGTTTCAGTCTGCTGTAATGTGACAACATCGACCGGTGCGTGTGGAAGCAGAGCACCCCACAGCTGTTTTCATTCTCTGCATACCTGGACCATTCCAGTGGTTGTTTTTCTACAAAAAGCACTTTTGGTCAGTAATTCTGGCTCAAGTTAAAACAAAAACAAAAAAAAAAACAACAAAAAAACCCCCAAACCTCACACTGATAAAGTTTGTGAAAATCATAAAAAGGACGAGTGGGGTGTGGTGGTGAGCTGGAGAGGCACCTGATGGGACAGACCGGCTCCTGATGCTCCTCCTGCCAACCTTCACTGCAGCCGCAGAACCGCTTCGCTGGAAACATCAGCATCAGGAGCCAGCTGGACAAATTCTGAGGAAAAATTTCTATCATTCAGATAATATTTTGTATTTTAATGTACAAATAGAAATTATTTTTATAACTTTAAACAGATCCTAGCGAAACCTGCTGGTGTTAAATCTCCAGGATGAGCTTTTATCCTCCTGCAGAGCAGAAACGGCTCCATCTTCAGATCGCCTCAGAACCACCAGAACTGCACCCCATCCCACAAACACAAATACTCCAACTAAGTTCAAATTTTTGCTCATGGATTCCAGGAAATGGAAGAAGCTGAAAAAAGAGGAGTGATGAGACTATTGACATGATTTTGCACAAACCTGAAAGACATGGGAAGCGTCTGTTGGGGACAAAAAGGCAGAGAGCGACGTCGGCAACAGTACCGAGGGGTGAGGTCCGTGTCTTCTGGCTGTCGAGCTGAAGTCGGAGTTCCTGCACACGGTGGAGGGGGTTGATACAGCCGTCTACGTCAAAGGATGGGAGTGTGTTGAAGTGTGTAGGAGCTCTGTCTGCTAGGGTTCTGATTGTACATTACAGATAGAGTGTGGGAGAACAACACTCCTTGTATTCTGCTGCTATAGAACCAGAAATCCCAGCTACGTGTTAAAACAAAAAGGAAAAGGTGAAAAAGATAGAAATGGATTAAAACAATGCTTTGTTTCTTGTTGTTTGCTGCTATGTTTTGATTGTTTTTATTTTATACATATAAATGTCAATATACTGCCATTCTAGGTTTGAATTTTCTCATAGAAAATTGTTATTGACATCCTCATTTGTTGTTTTGTGTAGAATATATGTGCTCCTTTTTTTATAATTACATAATGATTCTCCAAACTATTTCCAAAAAACAAGGAAAAATTAGATATATAGAGAAGTGTTTGATCCACTATACCTCATGTGACAGTCAAGATCTATCTCTGACTTTTAGTCTTTTTGTTTGTTTTAGTTCTTATTCTATTTTGCCTGTTGGGTTGGTGCCTACCAGCTGCGTTCCACCTGCTCAAGGTGAAGCATCCATGATGGAAACCAGCGAGTCCAGGGCATGCTTTCATACTGGTGCCATAACAGAAAATGGGATATCTATTACTCTGTTGAGTGTTAAGCTGTCTCGGTAAAAAGAGACTTTATCCCCCTTTAGGCCCATTCCGGCCTTTCTTCCTCCCCCCTTTTTATATTTATAAAGAGAGAAAAGCTTTGTGCTTCGATTTTTGAACTGTCAGTGCGTTGATTTGAGTTTGTAAATAGATTCGGTGTCATGCTCAGTAAGCCATAGACTGTTCTTGTTGTTTTCACAGAATAATTCTACACAGTTGTGTCTACTCTACGGCAGTGTCTGCAACTGGGACAAACAGTGTATTCATCTTTGTGCTGACCACACAATAAAAACATGAATTAGATGGAGTCTGATAAACGTGCTGTGTTTTTTTTTTTTTTTTCTGGGGGGTGAGAGTCAAAGCCGTCCTACATCTTCATCGTGTTGCTTTCTGACGGACAGAGCATGTTTTCCCAGTGCATTTTCTCCAGGTACTCCACTTTTCTCCCCAAGTCCAGAAACATGCATTTTTAAGTGGAGATTATAAACACACTTTGAACATGGATGTGGATGCCAGATCGTCTGGCTCCGTGATTGGCTAGTGAGCTGTGCAGGATGTACCCCACTTCCTGACTGCTAGGATCCCTGTGACCCTGGACAGCATTAGGCACATATGCACAATGTATTTAGGTGTAGATGGATTGGGGTAGAACTGAGTATTTATTATAATGAAAGAACATGGTAACAAAAGGAAAGGAAATTCAACAGGCCTCTTCTATTTGGAGCTATGCTGATAACAGGAAGACTCAGTTTTGGCAGCTCTGCTAAATTGAAGAGAAAATATCATCTTTGCTGATTTTACAGGAGAAAATGAGGTTAAAATCCTCACATACAGTTCTTTTTTATCATTATTCAGTCCAATCAAATACAAACATTTCTGGATTAGATGCAATTCTGTCTCTTAAATGTAATTCCAATCAAAATCCAAGTTTAATTCCCTATCAAACTGAAATCCAGTTTGTAGAAATTAAATGTTTGTTAGTTATTTCCAATTGAATATGGTTATATATATATATATATATATATATATATATATATATATATATATATATATATATATATATATATATATATATATATAATAATTCATGTATTAATCTGAGTTATCATGATGGATTAAATTCTAATGCAGTTTAGTACAGTTATTTGCTCTTTAGCTAAAATACAAGTTAGCTCAGTTTAATCAGTTCAGTATCAATTTAAGTTGATACAATCAACCTGAATAAAACGCATTTACTCACTGAGAAATTAACGTTTCAGAGGGGAATGGAATGTATGCATAAATACACACACACGCATACAGTTGAATCGTATATTTACATATAAAAAGACAAATAGACATTTGTTTCTCTCTGTCTGAAGTTAAATCAGAGCAAGCTTCTCTTATTTTAGCTCAGTTAGAATCACCAAAATTATTTCTATTTGCCAAATGTCAGAAAACATAACGAGAACTTTTTCTAGAGATTTTTTTAAACTTTCCTTGAATTCAGAAGTTTGCATACATCTGGTCAGTATCAGGGATAACTGTCTTTTAAATGGTATGACTTTGGTCAAACCTTCCTTTGACAAACTTCTGATAGGTTAACTGACACATTAGGGTTCATTGGAGGCTCACCTGTGGATGTATTTTAAGGCCACACCTGGAACACTGCTTTCTGGTTTGACACGATGGGAAAGTCAACAGAAATCAGCCAAGATATCAGGAAGAGAATCATGGAGCTGCTCCAGTGGTTCATCCTTGGGAACAATTTCCAGATGCTTCAAGGTGCTGCATTCATCTGTTTGTTCATCTGCAGATTGAGCCCAGAACAAAAGCCAAAGACGTTGTGAAGATGCTGCTGAAGCTGGTCAGACAGTCATTATCCTCAGCAAAACATGTCCTGTACTGACATGGGCTGAAAGGCCACTCAGCGAGGAGGAAGCCATTATTGTAAAAGTTAACTTATTTAGTTAGCTTATTTGTACAGCACATTTCAGCAGCAAGGCAGTTCAAAGTGCTTCACATAATCGTAAAAGAAATATAAAAATCCAGATTGCAGTTTGCAAATTAATTCAGGGACAAATACCTTTATTTTATTCTGGAGACATGTCCTGTGGTCTGATGAAACGAAAGTGGAACTGTTTGACCATAATGACCATCATTACATTTGGAGGTATGGGGGTGGCAGCATCATGCTGTGGGACTGTTTTGCAGCTGGAGGAACTGGTGCACTTCATAAAACAGATGCATTATGAGGAAAGAATGTTAAGTGGAAATACTGAAGCAACATCATCCAGGAAGTTAAAGCTCTGGTCCAAATGGGTTCAGATGGACAGTGTCCCTCAGGACCCAGAGTGGTTCTAAAGAGGCTGAAGGACAACAGAGTCAATGTTCTGAAGTAGTTATCATAAAGCCCTGATCTCAGCCCTCAGCTGATTCTTGTTAGGATTTGTAGTCATAAAGGACAGATTCTAGGAGGATGCTATAATTACCACTGCTTCATGGGATTCTCCATGCTGTATGACCTACATGGCATGCAGCTACTACTACTACTAATACTACAGACGTTGGAAAGAGGTGCACAGTGGTGAGATAATGCCTTGAAGTAAACCTTTAATTACAGCAACCTTAGATGTCTGTGGTACAAATCAGTTTGCTAAAGATAGGTTATTACATCTAAAATGGGGGGGGGGGGTCATCAAAGGAAAACCTTTCTTGAATAACGTTGTTGGGAAGGGGTCTAACATCCAACCTGACAGTTGAGAACAGGGATCTGCAACTCCAGTCCTTGCGTGCTGCTGTCCTGCAGCTGCTGGACACTTCTCTGCTCCAACACACCAGAATCAAAAGTCTGGAGTACTTCCTTGACATGTTAGCAAGCTTTGCAAAAGGCCTGGTCATTAAGCATTCACTTGATTGAGGTGTGCTGGAGCAGGGATGCATCCAGCAGTTGCAGAACACTGGCGTTTGGGCACTGGAGTAGCAGATCCCTGGTTTAGAAGTTAATATTTTTGCTAACATGGAGAGCTCAGCTGGGTCAAACAGTCTAAAAACATGTCTGAGTCTATATTTATTTCTAAGGCGACCTGACTTATTGATGATGAAAAATGTTTTTTCAATTTTATTAAGGAAGAATTTCATAAGTACAAAGAACTGAGGAAACACATGGATCAACAGGACCAGGACTTCTTTTTCTCCTCTATTATTGTCCCAGAGGTCTGCTCCAGAGTACACAGCTCTGAATTAAACTGGGGGGTCAGTCTGTTGCAAGGGGGGTAGTCTAGTTCTGAAGTTGGAACATGGCAGTTCTCCCAAGTCTTCTTCTTCCTGTTGGATTCTAAACACTAATCAGAACTGGGAAATGTGAGGTCTACAGTACTTTAGATGTTGTCCAGGGTTCTCTTGTGACTTTCTGGATGAGTCCTCGGTGCACTCTGGGTGTCATTTTGGAAGGCCAGACCCTTGTGGGATGGTTCATCTATCAGTATGGAAGGGTTTTGTAGATGTCAGTGACTTCATTTCTCATTCATTCTTGGATCATGGATGCAACATGTCTGGCAGTAATCAGACCTGGAAGTGGCAACAGATACAGATCTCAGTTTTTGAATTGAAGGGGTTAATGTGTCATGTTTTGATTTAGTTTCCCGACTCAGATACAGAAAACACCAACACTCTAGTATCAGTAGATCACAAGGACCATCAGAATATAAATCAGTTCATTAAATCATTTTCTCTGTAGGAGGAGAGGGAGAGGTTTGAGGTGTACAAAGGTGTGCAACAGATGAATATTGCAAGTTGGTATTATATGAGATAGATAGGTAACAATAAGAAAATATTTGATCATGATTGTAGTGTACAAATTTATTACAGTTATCAATGTTATTATGGTTTTGTTAAAATGTAAATGCAAAAATCAGAATACAACCATTATTTTAAGTTCTATTAAAACATTTTGCAACTTGCTGAAATGACTTTCCTCCACAGAGTGTCTGGGCTCTGCCTTCAAGATAGGGAGCAACTCAGAGTAGAGCCGCTGCTTCTCCACATTGAGAAGAGCCCATTGAGGTGGCATCTCATTAGGACGCCTCCCTGGTGAGATGTTCTGGGTGCGTCCCACCTGGAAGAGACCCAGAGCAAGACCCAGGACACGCTGGAGGGACTGTGTTTCTCAGCTGGCCTAGGAACGCCTTGGGATTCCTCCAGTGGAGCTGGCCCAAGTGGCTGGGGAGAGGGAAGTCTGGGTCTCCCTGCTTAGGCTGCTGCCCCTGCGACCCGACTTTGGATAAGTGGAAGAAAATGGTGTATCCAAAAATAATATCCAAAATAGTGCTACGTGATGTGATGCCCTGGCAACCTGACCAGGGTGTACTCCACCTTTCACCCTATGAATTAATTTCCCAATAAAAATTTGAAGTGGCCAGTACATAAGTGTAGTAATAGAAGTGAGAGTTTTGGTCAGATTTTATGTTTTAAGAAAACTAATGTAAAACAGGAAAAGTTATTTTAAGATGATCACATTTGATAACATGGTGACATCTGATAATAAAAAGTACATTGTCTGGCCAAAAAATGTTGTCACCAAAAATAAAAGGTCAAACAGTAATATTTTGTTGAACTGCCTTTGCCCTTGATTATAGCACACAGTAGCTGTGGCATTGTTTCAATAAGCTTCTGCAACATCACAAGATTTATGATTCAGTGTTACATTAATTTTTCACCAAGATCTTGTATCGATGATTATGATGATGGGAGAGTCCGGCCACTGAGCAAAGCCTTTTCTAGAACATCCCAAAGATTCTCTATGGCGCTCAGGTCTGAACTCTGTGGAGGCCGATCCATGAGTGAAAATGATCAGCCACTCTTTCACAAATGCAGCCCGATGAATCCTGCTGCTGTCATCTTGGAATATCCCCGTGTCATCAGGGAAGAAACCATCCATAGATGGAGTAACCTGCTCATTCAGTATCTCCAGGTAGTCAGCTGACCTCATAATGTTGCTGAACCTGGACCTGACCAACTGCAGCAACCCCAGATCATAGTGCTGCCCCCACAGATTGCTACAGTAGACTGTAGGCATGATGGGAGCATCACCTCATCTGCCTTCTCTTCTTACCCTGATGCAGCCATCACTCTGGAAGAGGGTAAATCTGGACTCATGAGATCATGACTTTCTTCCATCACTCTAGAGTCTGATCTTTATGCTTCGTTGCAAACTGAAGCCTTTTTCTCTGGTTAGCATCACTGACTGGTGGTTTTCAGCAAAGCAGCTGTTCAGTCCCAATCCCTTGAGTTCTCTTCAAATTGAGAGCATCTGATCACAGTCATTCAGGAGTTTTTTTCCCACCACATTTCTTCCTCAAAGACGATGGTTCCCCACTATCCTTCCAGTTTTTAATAATGCCTTGGACAGTTCTCAACCCAGTTTTAGTAGTTTCTGCATCTCCTTAGATGTTTTCTCTGCTTGATGCCAGTGATCTGACCCTTCTTAAACAAACTAGTATCTTTTCCACAACCACAGGATGTGTTTTTCCACACGGTTGTTTAAGGAATGAGAAGCTACTCATTGCATCTGCTGAGGTTAAATAACTTGATGCAGCTAGAAGAGCTGAGCCTCCTATAGGAGGCTCAGATCCTATAGGAGGATCTGATCTTGATCTAGTGGGAACAGTGCATCAGTGACCGATGGGCCTGACCCATGTAAAATATATTCCACAAAAAATAAATAATGAAATAAATTAAAAAAATAAAACAATCAAGACAGTCTGTCAACCTGCTGGTTTATTGACACAAGAGGATGAAAATCTTCACGTCAGTCCAAAGTGTGTAATCAAGCAGAAGACAGAATCAAAAGGGACAACAGGCAGTTCAGGAAACAATGTGGGTCAAACAGTGCACTATAAATCAATAACATATTGATAAAGGATGAAAGGAAAATAATGATAATGATGACAGTAATAAACAAAAACTGATCCAAATGGTCAGGAAATTCATTTTTGCCCATTACTTTGTATCTGCCTATTGAAGGGACCCCGCACATCAAGGAACTTATGATGATTGTCTGACAAAGACAATCGAATCTCTTCAAGGTGAATACAGGAGACCCTATCATTAAACCATTTTTTGAAACCAGGAGATGTAGTGGATTTCCATTCCCTCAGAATAACCCGCTTTGCGACAACCAAACCAAACACGAGAGCTTGTTGAAGAGCGTGGGAAGAGTAAGAGAAAAATTGGAGCAGCCCAATATTATCAAATGGTTATCAGGAGTCAGATATCTGCCATAAACATTACTATAAACTGAAAGGTCTTGCACTAGAAGTCCATAAGTTTAAGACAGGAGCAAAACAGACAGCCCAGGGTCCCATCATCTGATTTACATTTGTCATAAGTGGGAGCGAGATAATGAAATAGTTTGTTAAGTTTGATTTTAGAAAAGTGTTGCTGATGGACAACTTTGAATTGAATAAGCTGCAGTCTAGAACTGATAGAACAGGTTTTGATTCTTGACTGACTCTGATCCAGCAGCTCATCTGAAATCTCACCTAGTATGTGAGGTGAGATTTCAGATGGTGGGGGGAGGGGGGCGAACTGAAAAGATTGACAAAATGAGAAATTAATCAGAATTCCTTTACTGTCATTGTGCAAGAACGCACAACGAAATTTTAAAAATAGCAACTTTCGAAAATAAATAAGTAAATAAATAAATATATTTAAATAGAATGAAAAAAATAGTAGAAACAGAAACGGGATGTTATGAAAAATGATGATCACGGTTTAGATGACTTTGTGGTGTTCAGGGCAACAACAGCTCTTGGGTAGAAAGTGTTTTTTAGTCTGTTTTTGTCTTTACTGCCCTTAAACGCCTCTCTGAGGGTAAGAGTTTGAAGAGGCGGTGGCCTGGCTGTGAGGGGCCCATGATGATGCTGTGGGCTCTCCGGAGGCAGCGGGTCCTGTAGATCTCCTCCAGAGATGGAAGAGGGCAGCCAATCAATCGCTGAGCAGTGTTTATGACCCTCTGCAGCAGCTTCCTCTCTGCCGCAGTACAGCTGGAGAAGAAGTACAGTCTTTGCCGTGCCTTCTTCAGGATTGAAGTGGAGTTTGCATTCCAGGTCAGGTCTTCACTGATGTAGGTGCCCAGGAACCTGAAATCTGGCACCATTTCCACCATGTCCCATTTATAATGATGGGCTGGATATCTGGTTTACACCTCCCAAAGTCGACAAGCAGTTCCTTTGACTTGGAAGAGTTCAAAATGAGGTTGTTGGTGGTGCACCAGACGGACAGTCGTTCCACCACCACTCTGTATGCAGTCTCATCTTCTCCGGAGATGAGCCCCACCACCATGGTATCATCAGCGAACTTTATGATGGTATTGTTCGGGTGGATGGGGGTACAGTCATGGGTGTAGAGGGTGTAGAGTAGAGGGCTGAGGACGCAGTCTTGTGGAGAGCCGGTGCTGATGCTCAATGCTGAGGACAGGTGGGATCTTACTCTCACCCTCTGGAAGCAGTCTGTCAGAAAATCCATTATCTAGCAGCAGATGTTGTGGGGGAGACCCAGGTCCCCCAGCTTGCTCACCAGTGTGTTCAGAATAATGGTGTTTAAAGCCGAGCTGAAGTCCAGGAAGAGGAGCCTCGCGTAGCTGCCTCACAGTTCCACGTGTGTCAGTGTGGTGTGCAGAGTGGTGGCGATGGCATCCTCTGTAGACTGGTTGGTTCTGTAGGCAAACTGGTGGGGGTTGAGTGAGTGGCAGGCATGAAGTAATGTGACTCCGAACCAAAGCACTTCCTAATAGTGGTTGGTGCCACTGGCCGGTAGTCATTGAGACTGCTAATATTGTTCCGTTTTGGTCGTGGGATGATGGTGGAGGACTTTAAGCATGGTGGGATGAAGCACTGGGTGAGGGACTGATTAAAGATGCTGGTAAAAATTCCAGCTAGCTAAGTAGAGGTAGGGGGCTTTTTTATGAGCTCAAAGAAGCTGTGGTGCTCAAGTTGGGTTTCAAAGTGGGGGAAGTGCTGTCTGACAAAATTACAAACCTGCAAGTATCTGAAAAAATGGCGAGAGGGGCAACTAAATGTTGACTGGAGTTGTATGAAGGAGGCCAAGTGATTACTGATGTATAGATCTTAATGACAGCCATGCCTTTATTGGACCAGTGCTTAAAGACGACATCTATTGTGCCTGGTTGAAACGCAGTGTTTCGAAAAATGGGATCATAGATGGCGAAACCAGGAAGACTCAGAACAGTCTACTTGATGGGAATTCTGCATGAATTATCCTTCAGCTGTTGGAAAGGTAAAGAGAGACTGGAAAGCAGCAGCGGCCAAGGAGGAACTAGTAAGTGCTATGGAGGCAAGGTTTTCATTCAGCGGCCAATCAGGCAATACAACTTAACAGAGTTTCATTTTCAAGTTGAACAAACTTTGGGCCAGTTGTGGTCAGTGAGCAGGCTAAATCAGATCAGAGACTTAAGTAACAAAGTATTTTTTAATATTGCATAGAAACTTAATACAAAAAGTGAAATCACTCAGTCAACTTAATAGCAAACAAATGATACGCAAATAAATGTGGCACTTAAAGCCCTAGTTATTCTAGCCAACACTCTTCATATACTCCACAATACCCCTAAAAGTCAAAAGAGACCCTGACATGAATTTGAGTGATTAACCACAAAGATGCAATAATCACAGCAAGGTTAACAAGAAATGCACCTCAGCTGACACAGAAAACTAAAGGATCACAAATACTTCACACCTGAATTACACCAACAGATTCAGGTCCCCTACGCCCCTTCCACAAGGGGCACGTTTTGTCTTAAATAGGTTATCATTTTAAAAAACATCCACAACTGTTTCCACAAATGTTTTTATCCACATGGAAATACAGAGAATGGCCCAAAATGCCAGTGGCGCTAAACATGGAATATGGGACATGTGCATAAAGTCTCTACATGAGGTAAGCAGTAAACACGGCAAGAAAACAAGAATGGAGGTTTTTGCAAAACCTTTAGAAGCTGCTACTTGTTCACCACCTCAAACATGTAATCCGCCATGGTTGTTGTTTTGCATGACGCGTATGATGCGTTTGGGGTTATAGGTCAGGTCAGAGGTTATTAAAAAGAGGCATTTTCACTGTCCACATGAATAGGCAAGGTTGAAATTTTCACTATGGAACTCATCTTAGGTCCCCTAAAACTCCGTCTCTGTGTGGACGCAGGGCCAAACGATACTTAATCTGCCCTTTCAAGATGCACTCCCAGTCTTCTGATCTACAGGCTGTGCAAAGCTGGGCGGACTAACCAAAATAATTTATTCAAATCAACTCAAAAAAGACAGCAGGGACATCTAAAACTATAAAAACATTACAGTCAAATTAATCCCTAGATGCTTTAAGATACGATTTATTTAATAACCATTAAAATAAATTTACATTTAAATACACTTCTGTATTTTATATTGTGCAACAAATTAATTTTCCCTCTTTCAAATTTCATTTTGTCATCATTTTGAAACTCATTTATCCCTTCAGTGTTTATGACCTTCCTAATCAAGTACTTAACAAACTGAACAGTGAAATTTCAATATTCATTTGGAAAAACAAAAGGAATTTAGTTGCTCATAAAACAATGATTGCTCCATATAAACAGGGAGGACCCAAAGTAGTTGACATTTCATCCAAAAAACAAGCCATAAGAATTAAACTCATTACTAGATTCTTGACTTCCTGAGGTGGTCTGCAAGGGCAGGATGCTGGATCTTCCCTCCTGGAGAAGAGCTGGCATTCATTCCTTTGGGCATTCCTGGATGATCGAGGGTCACTGGACATCAACAAGATTTCAAATCATTTCAAAGGCTCTAAATTTCCACACAAGAGTAACATAATCCAAAACTGTAAAAATAAATAAATAAATAAATAAAAAATAAAAAAATTAGCCTGCTTTGCCTTTCCACTGGTTCTTGATCATTGGCAGGAGAGGATGACATCAGGAAATGCAGGATGACTCCCTGAATTTCCTTCTGTCAGTCGGTGATAAGAAACTTAGCATCTACTCAATAACTACAAAGAAATGGTACTGTATTCTAATTTCACAAATTTTACAAGAACCAACAGCGCACAAACAATGGCTAAAAATATTTCATAACCAACCAGTTCAAAACATTTGGTCCAACTTATACACAAAACTCAGTCAT
Source organism: Anableps anableps (assembly GCA_014839685.1). Classification (NCBI taxonomy): domain Eukaryota; kingdom Metazoa; phylum Chordata; class Actinopteri; order Cyprinodontiformes; family Anablepidae; genus Anableps; species Anableps anableps. The sequence goes on along the minus strand of CM026067.1, from coordinate 1,901,578 downwards.
CAGCAAGCTAACAATACAGATTATTTATTAAGACAGAAGGATTTTTACAAGCATTGTCCTGCACCAGATTAACAAGAACACATGGCAGAGACTGCACAGTTTGTCTTTCAGCTCCTGCTCCTGCGCTGTCCTGGCTGCACCCTCTCCTGGGAGAGCGTCGGAGACATCACTGCACGCATCACTGTGGACACAAGAAAGGATGGAAACGAGTGGGACTGGATAAGACTCTTTGAATTCAAGAAACCATATGCACAGCTGACTGAACATCAATATCTCCTTTGCAGCACCATCCTCTCCATCGCCAGACACTTCATCTACATCTCCAGGAACTACCAGCTTTATGAAAACAAAACTGTGGCTCATTGGAAACTATTTTTTTGGACTTTTGAAAGATCATTGGAGAACAATCAACAATCAAGGATTTTGTCAGGAAATCTTTGGACCGCTTATCACCTGTAAATATGTTGAAGAATGGGCTTTCTAAATTATTAATTTAGTTAGAAGAATTTTTGAGTTTGAAAATATGTTATATTTTTGAATTTCTGGAATATTTGGAAAAATCTATTTCTGTTTTTTTTTCACATCCATGTTTAAATTTTGTTGTTTACCCAGTTTAAACATTTTTTAATTTGATTTTTTTAATAATAAAAGATTAAAAAATCATTTTGTTGAGGTACTAGCTTAAATTTAAGGAGAGGACAAGGACACTGTCTTAATGCAGAGAGATGTTGCTTGGCAAATTATTAGCTTGTGTGTGTGTGGAGGAAGAGAGAGAGAGAGAGAGAGAGAGAGAGAGAGAGAGAGAGAGAGAGAGAGAGAGAGAGAGAGAGAGAGAGAGAGAGAGAGAGTACTCTTGATTTGTTATGCAAGGAATGTCTTTGATGGGGCTTCAGTGTGGAGGAAAAGGCGTGAAAGTCTAATCCTTTCCCACAGACCTGCCAATGCCAACTGAATCAGCAGCAGACAAAGACCCTCAGCACACATTACATACAAACAGCCATGTATCCAAAGCCCTTTTTGAGACATGAGACACAGAACTTTAATACCTTCATCAGTCTAACATAATGACATGCTTTATTTCAGACCAGGTTCACATGTTTTCTAATGGTGTTCAAGGCTTCAATTCCGACCTTACTGTAGCTTCACAAAGTACTTTGTTAAAAGTAGAGTATGAATGAGGATTTTTCATGAAGTTTGTTATATATAATCAATCCCAGCAGCAGAGTGCTTCATTTAGAAATGATGCCAACATCAGAAATGTATGAATAAGTTGAAGAGCTGTTTTTATTCTACATGAATTGTCGCAGTTCACATTATTACTTTTTTATAGGGTCTTTTCTAGTTATTCCATTGTTCCTGACTTTAACACTTACCCTAAATCTTTGCCATCAGCGGTATAATTCTAACCATTCACACCATAGCTCTAACCCTAAAAATGGGGCTCCGCCAAACTACAACTGAGCTTTGGTCCACAAAACATCTGTTGATCTTCAGAAGGTAACTGATTATAAAAGTCAAGGTCCAAAGCTAACAATAACAAAAACACAAACACACACATAGACATATGGTAGTAAGCTACATTGTAGCCACAACTGCCCTGAGGCAATCTGACAGAAGAAAGGCTGCCATTGAACTGGTGCCAACTGGGCCTCTGACCACCACCAGCAGGCAAAGCAGGTAAAGTGTCTTGCGCAAGGACACAATGGCAAAGTGACTGAGACAGAGGGATTGAACCAGCAACCCACAGGACAAACCCCTACCTCCTGTCACCCCACATTATGAAATCATTTAAACTGCTGCTGTGTTCTGCTGAAGAAACGCAAACATCTGATTAGTTAACCAGCACAGCAACTCAGCTGCAGACCAGTCACCTTTTTCCAAAGTAGTGCTTAACCTGCTTAGTGCTTTCTATTTGTAATTTATATAAAAAAAAACAAAAACAATTTAAATAATAATAATTTCTACATTTATGTATTTAAGATATGTTAGTTTATACGATGCATAGAGCTCCATATATGCTACAACTTACATATTTATAAATGTCAAATTTGGGCCTTTATAGTTTATTGAATTGTGGTGCTTTTGGTTTTCCATACAGGCTGGGTGGTTTTATCAGAAATCTACAAAGCCAACGCATTATTATATGGGCTTTTGCAAACTGCTTAAGGGCATAGTAATCTTAGTGTACATAAATATCTGATCTTGTAAATTGTCATAAAAATATATCTTTCTTTTTATTCTGTCCTTTAGCAAATGGAAATAATTTTATCTTACCCTAGAAGAGGAAATGACAAGAAGAGTATGCAAAATGCTAAGAGAACATGAGGGTTGCAGTAGATTGAGCAAACAGCTGCTGTTGGAAGTGATTTGAAAGATTTGCTGACATTTCCACAATGACAATCAGAAAAAATGAAACATAACTTTCAAGTTAAGTTTATTAGTATAGCACATTTCAGCAACAAGGTAGTTCAAAGTGCTTCACACCATGAAAACATAAAAACATCAATACACATCAAATATGTTGATCAGTGTTCTACTTGTTAATACTGATTAAAGGCAGCTCTAACCAGGTGATTTTTTTAACCTTGACTTAAGTCAAGGTTAAAAAAATCAGTGGAAGTCAGTGTTTTGGTTGTTTTGCAGTTTTCTGGAAGTTTGTTTCAGATTAGAGGAGCATAGAAGCTGAAGGCTGCTTCTCCATGTTTGGTTCTGGTTCTGGGGATGCAGAGCAGACCAGAACCAGAAGACTTGAGTGGTCTAGAAGGTTGATACAATGACAACAGGTCTTTAAGCCATTCAGTGATTTATAAACTAGCAGAAGGATTTTAAAGTCTATTCTCTGAGCTCCAGGGAGCCAGTGGGAGTACTGTAGAACTGGGGTGATGTGCTCTATCTTCCTGGTCTTAGCGAGAACGCCAACAGCAGCAACGTTCTGGATCAGCTGCTGCTGTCTGGTTGACTTTTTAGGCAGACCTGTGAAGACACTGTTGCAGTAATCAATGTGACTAAAGATAAACGCATGGATGAGCTTCTCTAGATCTTGTTGAGACATAAGTCCTTTAATCCTGGAAATGTTCTTCAGGTGATAGAAGGCTGACTTTGTGTCTTTATGTGTCCTTCAGGTCTGGGTCCATCACTACACCCAACTTTGTGGCTTTTCAGACAAAAACTGAAGGATATAAGGTGGGAAAAAAAAACTCATTCATCCTTTTTCTTGCTTATCCACAGCTGGGTTACAAAGGTAACAAGTAAGAAGTGAAACCACAACATTTCTCTCCCCATGCGACACTTATTCTGATCCCTCGATGTGTTCTGGCTAGAAATGATCTGAATAGTCCCATCCATGAGTTCGGGGTTTACCCCTGGCCTAGAAATGCCTAGAAAACCATCCTCAGGGAAGGGTCCTGGAGGAATACCTGATCAGGTTCCCAAACCACCTCAGATGATGCCTTTTGATTAGGCAGCTGCTCACCTCATGAAGCACAGTTGTTATATTCGTGTCCCATGACCTTAGGTGAGGGTTTAAACATGGACGGACAATTAAATTGTGTGCTTGTCCTTAGGGATCACCTGCTTCTTCACCACAACAGACCAAAAAAATGCCCTCATTGCTAAACACAATATCACCACCCCTCTACCACCATTTAGACCCATCAATTCTGATCAAGACTTCAAAGTACCTAAACAAAAACTTATGAAACTGACCTGGACTGAAATGATGGTACCTCTAGAGTGAAAATAATTTGTCCATAGGGACTGCTAAGGTGTGTCCTCCAATCAGCATTCCAGGCATCTTCAAGCTTGTAATGAGTCAGTCGGCCTATTTAAAGGGTGACAGTAGTCGCTGTGCTGCTTGGTGACATGGTGCGAACCACACTGAACATGGAGCAGAGGAAGTGAAGGACAGAGTTGTCCCAGGAGATCAGAGAGACAATGATAGACCAGCATGTTAAAGGTAAAGACTATGAGACCGTCTCCAAGCAGCTTGATGCTGCTGTGACGACATCTGCTCAGATTATTCAGAAGTTTAAGGTCCAGAGGACTGCAGCCAACCTCTCTGGCTGTGGCCACAGGAGGAAAACTGATGACAGATAGAAGAGAAGGAGAAGGATAATAGGAATGGTGACCAGAGAGCCCGGAACAGCCTCCAAAGAAATTAAAGGTGAACTCAAAGGTCAAGCTCCATCAGTGTCAGGTCGCACCATCCGTCGCCGTTTGAGCCAAAGTGGACTTCATGGGAGGCGACCAAGGAGGAAAGGACTGGAATTTGCCACCATGCATATTGACCACAAAGCTTCTGGGAGAATGTCCTCTGACAGATGAGACAAAACGAGCTTTTTAGCACATCAGCTCTATGTTCACAGGAGTTACCAAGAAAACAACACTGTCTCTACTGTTAAACACGGAGGAGGCTCGGTTATGCTCTGGGACTGCTTTGCTGCTTCTGGTACAGGGCGTCTTGAATCTGTGCAGCGTATGATGAAATCTGAAGACTATCAAGGCGCTCTGGAGAGAAATGTGCTGCCTGGTGTCAGAAAGCTTGGTCTCAGTCGCAGGTCATGGGTCTCCCAACAGGATAATGACCCAAAACACACAGCAGCTAAAAACACCATCAGTTTATTTTTTAATGATTCTGTTGAACCACATTTCAAAAACAATGTCTGATTTTCATTGGTTCATTTTCAGTAAAATGTTATTTATTATCACTTTTCTCAATTTCAAGTTATTTCAGTGACCATTGTGAGTTTTTGGTTCATTAACAGAGGGGTACCAACAATTTTGCTTCTCTCTCTTTGTGTTTGTGTGTCTATATATATATATATATATATATATATATATATATATATATATATATATATATATATATATATATATATATATATAAAAAAAAAAAAAATTCCCTTCTCACCCTCCACGGGTGGTCTTTCTCAACCTCTGAGCTCGGGTCCTCTACCAGAGGCCTGGGAGCTTGAGGGTTCTGCGTAGTATCTTGGCTGTGCCGAGAACTGCGCATTTCTGGACTGAGATGTCTGACGTTGTTCCTGGGATCTGTTTTAGCCACTGCTCCAGTTTGGGGGTGACTGCCCCAAGGGCCCCGATGACCACAGGCACCACCAAACTGGAGCAGTGGCTAAAACAGATCCCAGGAACAACGTCAGACATCTCAGTCCAGAAATGCGCAGTTCTCGGCACAGCCAAGATACTACGCAGAACCCTCAAGCTCCCAGGCCTCTGGTAGAGGACCCGAGCTCAGAGGTTGAGAAAGACCACCCGTGGAGGGTGAGAAGGGAATTTTTTATATATATATATATATATATATATATATATATATATATATATATATATATATATAGCTAAAGTGTATTACAAATTAAATGGATCAGACACTGTTGTGTGACCAAGCAAGCAAACTCAGTAGACTTTTGTTCTCGGGCAGAACATGTATCAGCGGTCACTTTAAGGACACAGTGTGTCTTCTACTATATGGAGGTTTTTCATTCTCCTCCTCCTCATGGAGCTGTTGCTGTGCTTGTGGGGAAATCTGATGCCACCGCTTCATTCAGAGAGCTCTTCTGTGGCTGCGGCGGCCGGCTGCATTTGTCACCACTGCTTTTCATGTCACCACTCACCACCTGCTCCCTGCATTCCTCTACATTCTCTCAAAGACCTCTGTCCCTCCTCCTCTAACTCCTGTTCTTCTTCGTCCTCCAAAGCCTTCTGCATTCCTTTCCTTCCTTCTATGATTTTTAGTCACCTAACATCTAGTCGTCTTCAGCTGCGACATGCATTTCACATGTTTTCTATTTTAAATGATTCCTTTCATAATTACTCCTCCTGTCTCAAACTTTTCTAACTTAAAGGCTCCAGATTGCACTGAACCATTCATCTGAATGGAGCCTCTCTCCCATTTGGCCCCGGTCACCCTCTCCTCCCTCCTCTCCCTTGTTTTCTTTTCTGTTTGGCTTTAGAAGCTGCCGACTAGAAGACAGCATTCACCTGCCGCCTGCCACCGCATAAACCAGCTGCTACTGTACCCCTCCACACACACTGGGTGCTGTTGGGTTTATTGTCAGTGTGACTCTGACAACAGAAGAGCAAGAAGGCTGTTAGACAAAAGCTAAAAAAGTCTCTTCGGTCTTTCTGGTGCCTCCTGATTCTGCTGCTGCTGTTTAGTGGAAATCAGGCTTACACACAGCTTGTAGGTGCGTGTTTTCAAGGCGGCTGAGTGATAGTGGTTTCATTGAAAAAGGAGCCAGGGATCAGGATTGGCATTGTTCATTTTCAGTGGCTGACTGACATCAAGGGGTTAAGGCATCTTTCAGATGACAGAGGGAAGCAATGTGTGAGATATGAGCAAAAGTTCACTGGCTGATTACGACTGGGGTTAATGACAGCATTTCTACCATGGAGCCCCCCAGAGCTCCAACCTGCACCTCGTAACGTCAGGAATGCTCCTCGTCTGAGTACTAAAGCCCCATAAAAGTTGAAATGACGCAGCAGTGGTGGACAGACTCCGGACAGCCAGTCATTCTTTTCCCTTATCTTTTAGCAGATAATGGGCCCAGATTTATATCAGTATAAATTCTTTACTGCTAAGACCCACAGCAGAGGGTGAAGCATATGAGAGCAGCTGATTGCACCAAACATGCTGGTTTGCTTCTGTCAGTCATTTTCAATCTTCAGTTCATTTTCATGCTTCGTTCTTGGCCTCTACTAGATCCATACTACCCTCAATAATATTTTGATTAATTCTTCATAGATCATATCTCATAGATTTCAAATAGATTGGAGCCGCATGTGTTCAATTAGACTTTCAGTCTTAACGGTAGCTACTAGTGTTCTAAGCAGGCAATGGCTTGATTTATTTATCTCTTACAAATATATTATTTTCAGCACATGTAGTGTATAGTATGAAGAGTTTGTCAAAAGAAAAACAAAAAAAAAAAAAACAACACTGCTCCCTTGTGGCACAAAGATTGTGCTTTTGACAATTATTCATATGTGAAAGGACAGTATGATGTGGTGAAAACTAAAAATCATTAGAAAACAGAAATCAATCCAAGGTTTTATTGATCAGAACATAATGATTAAAAACAAACAAACCTGATTTTCACCCAGTCTATATTTAGTCAGTTTGATCTTAGATCAATATCATACAGAGTGATCAGTTAACAAAAAGAATAAAATGATGTCACATTATGTTAATGTCTTCATTCCCTTGGCATTGTGTTAAACACACAAGTTCGTATTTCTACCAATATTAGGACTTTGAATTGACTTCCATTCATTTTAGAAACTGTATTTCTGTCTAACTTTATGATGTAAAGCACTTTAAACTGCCTTGCTGCTGAAATGTGTTATACAAATAAACCTGACTAATCCAAACATCTACCCTAACCAGTATATTCCTAACTCTAGCCAAAACTTAATTCACACCATTCGCCTGAATCTAATCCCTAACCCTACAAAGATGGGTCCAATGCATTGGGACCAGGCTTTGGTTCCCTTAAGGCCCATGGGTCTTCAGAAGGTTAGAAAATATACCAGAGAAGGTCAGGTCCTAAACATAACAGCTAAATGAGTACATACACACACACATGACGTGCCCCGCTGCGTGCTTCTCTCAGCAGCTGAACGCCTCCTCCCCTCCACCGTCAGATAGAGCCCCGCCCTGGCTAGCCTGGTGACAGGCCGGTAACCGTCCAGGTAACAAACAAAACGAGTGTATTGTATGGAGCTAAATTGAGGCCATAAAGTTTGTTCAAAAGGAAAAAAATTAAAACTGAAAAAAGTTTTGAAACTGAAAAAAAATTGAAAGTGAAAAAAAAGTTTTGAGGGTCGGACAAAAATCATGGTACCTCTAGAAAAATTATTTGACCACATGGACATGTTGAAATATATAAGGTGTTGTGTAACACTGCACTTTTTAATATCACCACAATATATAACAATATAACAAAATCTGTCTTCAAAAGGCAATACAACACTAAAACTGCATTATGTAATAATCAATGCAAAATGTAATACTCCTTGAACATTTGAAATCGTTTCTGCCAAGCTTTAGGTCATTTAGTTGCATATTCAGACTAATAAGCAGAATTAACCTACAGGTCATTCAAGATTTTTTTTAATTTTTTTTTATTTTATCCACAAGTAAAAGTTAAAGTATTTTATCATTAAGTGAAGCACCAAAAGAATATTTTCTTATTAATTTGATTGTTTTTTTTTTATTTATTCAGTCAGTCATCAAGTACTTATTATCCTTACTTCAAAACACTGCAACAATTACAGAACCTGACTAAAAACGTACAGGCAGAAACACAAGGCTTATTTACACCTATCCTCCACATCAAATAAAACAAAATTACCCCGTCATAAATCATTATAATATATGACAATCCCAAAACATTTCACTTCTTGTATATAAATCAATAAACAGCAATATGAAAAGGAAAGAAAACAATCCAAGATCAAAACAGATTAACACAATTTTAAGTTATTTTTTCCTGTAACCATCAAATATTTTCTTTCTCATCAATTTTTTGAAAACCTGTAATGAACTCCATGCTCATAAGTCCGTGCTTTCATCATTCCATAATTTAATTCCGACAGCAAAAGACCTCGTTTTAGCTCTTTTTTTTAACTTCTTGCTTTGTGAATTTACAAACTTGTCGCATATCACATTTGGTTTTATATAATGTAAAAAAATTTTGCACCCCAACTGGCAGTAAACTTAGCTTGGCTCTAAACATTATTTTATAGTAAACCAAATCATAAAATTTCATGATTGCAGATTTGATAAACAGTGGATTTGTGTGTTCATAGGAACCAGCCTTATTAATAACCTGTATTGCTCGTTTTTGTATAAGCACTATATCGTCTATTGTTGTTTTATGTGTAGCTCCCTATACTTCCACACAATATGCTATATAAGGAAGTACAAGTGAACTATAGGTTATATGTAAAGCTTTGTAATTTAATATATTTCTAGACCTATACAGTATTGCTACTGTTTTTGTGATCTTTTATGTATTTATGTTGTTTCCAAGTTAATTTATTGTCAATAATAATTCCTAAAAATATTATTTCTGTCACTCATTCAATTTCAGCATCACATATTTTTAGTATCATATCCCCGATAACTTCTGTTTGATTCCCAAAAACCATGAATTTAGTTTTTTAATATCGATAATCTGTTGACATCAAATCAAGTTTTGAGGTTTTCTAATTCCATTTCAATGTTAGGCTCTTTCAATTTTTTCCCAGAACAGTACATATTAATATCATCTGCAAAGTGCCCCAAGTAGCGGGCCACTGCCGATGAAGTTTCAAAAGCACGCATATACACACCTACAGACAAGTATGCATGTTTTGAACCACATTACCCATAATTCCTCGAGCCCAGTCTGACTTTCATTCCATATATTCAGAGTTTCATTCAGTATATTCAAGGTTCATTCGTAAGTTTGAATATATTGAACGTAACTCTGAATATATGGAACGAAAGTCATCAAGGAATTATGGGTAAAGTGGTCCTAAACAGAGAAGGGAGATTTTTTATATATATATATATATATATATATATATATATATATATATATATATATATATATATATATATGACAACAGGGGAAACTAATGCAAAAAGCTGCTTAGTAATTATAAACAGGGTTTGGTTGTTATAATCCCAATACCTTTGTCTTCATTCTTCATCAATCATTTTTGACATCCCATTTTTTAATTAAAATGTAAATAAAAACAATCTTTTTCCAAACTTCTTGATCAAATCAAATTAATTTTACATCCACATCTTACAGGGTTATCAGAATGTGACAAAGAAGAACATTTTCTAAACTCTCTCCTTCCATAACTTCGCCCATTCAGCAAGTACAAGTATTCACACCCTGAAGAGCAATGGCTGACAGAGCTCAACTCACCCTCTCAGTTCAGCGGGAGCCTCTGCTTACTGAGGTGATCGCCACAAACCAGCTCCATAACCATCCTCTAACTCAGAGATGCAACATCATTAGCTGTCTGATCTGCCCCCCCACCCCTCATTTTCCCCCACTTCCTGGGATTTCAGCTGAAGTCAGGATAGACTTAGGACAAGCTAGCCCCCCCCAGCCCTCTGAGCTCCCTTCAGACCGGCCAGTCTCTGCTTCATGTGAGGCTGACAGCAGCTCAGTCTGGCTTCATTCCTTCTGGCTCTGCCGGGCCGGGCCGGGCCGGGCCATCACCGTCACTCAGAAAGAAGTCCCTTCAGCTGTTTTCAGGTAATCCTTGAAGTCAGTGGGAACACTGAGCATGGAACAGACCTGCAGAAAGGCAGACACAGGACAGCTACAGTATGGCAGGATGGATAACAACTGCACTAATTTTGCTCCCCTTAAAAAAATCTTTAAAAAAAAGTAAACAAAAAGAAGATTTTCTTTGCAGCTGACATTTATTCACTAAGATTAAAAATTTCCCACAGAGAGATGGACATGATGACTGCAGAGGCTTTGATTAGACCAAGGACCAGCAGCAGGTCCAGAGTGATGACTACCTGTCTGAACTTGGCTCGAAGCTTCTCTGTGTTCTCCTGAAGCTTCATGGACTGCGGATCATCAAGAGGAGACTTTTGGATCAAGTTCAGCAGAGCTTCAAGAGCCCTCAGACGCTTTCTGGGGACAGATCAACTCAGATTAGATTCTGACTCAGCTGAAAGCTCAGGTCACTCTAACCTGCCCTCATCTAGTTCTACCCCAGGAGTCCTGAAGACCTATGGTCCTGCAGCCTCTCCTCTGAAGTGTCCACCCTTCTCTGAACTGCCTTGCTGCTGAAATGTGTTGAACTAACAAACCTGACTTCTCCAACTCACCTCCAGTTCATCAGCATCCAGTCGTTCTGCTAGCGGAGCCCCAGTTAGAAGCAGGACCGGACCTGGCCAGCCCTGATCTCCACTGATCGTCACCGACCAGTTCAGACATGTCTAGCTTTATGCTCCAGCTCTTCTCTGAGTGCAAAACGATTAGGGAACTCAGCATTTTGGCCTTGTCATCAGCTTCATGCAGATTTTCCAACTCTAAGTTGTATAAAACAGAATGTTTACTGGCTTTATTTGGATGACATGCTGTGTGTTTGTGTAATGAGGATGGGTGTGGCCTAAGGAGCGTCAACAGCCTGCATTATGGGATGCAAAACAATCAGGAAGCTTCTATTCCTCGGCCAAAATGGACAAAAAGAAGAGAGAATGAATCGACTCCAAAAAGTCTTTCAGGGGAAGCAGAACTCTAGACATGCTGAGACAATGGAGTGTGCTCACAGAACCATCAGACCGTTCCTTCCACAGTCACCAAGGTTGGAAGAGATGTGTTGAGAAAGGAATTAACTGCGAAGGATTTGAGAAGAATGCCAGGAATCCATTCTCCCTCAGTGGTATCATTTTCCAGAAGTTCAGGCTGTTCAGAGCTTAGAGACACGGCCGGTTCTGGTATGGGCTAGTATGAGTAAAGATGAGCTTTTCAGGCTGAAGCTGGGTTTAGAATGAACTGCAATCCTGGCAGTTTTGAGCAGATATTTTCTCCAAGCAGTGGTCCAGGGAGAAGCCTGCGTCCCTCAAGAGGACCGGGATATTTGTGCAGGACAATGCAGCCCAGTTCCCGTCTGGATGGTTAGCCAGTAAAGGCCTTGAAGAATGACATGGCCCCCCTCTTCAGCTGACCTAAACATCCATCCATCATCATCTGTACCCGCCCGGCCCTGGAGGGTGACAGGGGACCTGGTGGCTGTTTCCAGCGGTCACTCGGTGAGAGGAGGGTCCTCCCTGGACAGGTCCTGACCCTGACACCAACAGTGCTGTGAAATTACGGGCTTCTTCTTAAGCAGGAGGAAAACAGTCTGCCTCCCTGAACGCTGTCTGGGAGGCACAAAAACCTCACCATCGACAGCTCAAGAACCTGACAGACGCCATGACAGGAAGGGGTGATCGGTGTTGAAAAGAAGAGCGACTGTTTTCAGTTCAATTCAAAAACACTTTATTAATCCCAGAGGGAAATTAAATGTCCTCTGGAAAATTATTCCACAATTTTCTTCAAAGATTTGTTTTAGATGCTGATGGCTGTGGGCAGGAATGATCTCCTGTAGCAGTCTGTATTACAGCAAATTTGTAGCTTCTGACTGAAGACAGTCTCATGACGCAGATGCTCAGGGTTGTCTGTAAGGTTTTTTATTCAAAAACATTACATTGGTTTGTGATTTTGTTTTTAAATGTCAGAAATGTGTCAGTTTTGAGCTGTTTATTATTCAGACTTTATCAGATCTGAATAACCAAGGGAGATGGAAACGCTTTCATTTTTTATGTATTTTCATGGTAATTCTGCACAATTATCCTTTGGAATTAAAAAAAACATTACTGAAATGAATTGACAGTTGCTCAATAACTATGCACACAGACAGGAAAACCATAACCTCGCTGTTCCTTTCAGAGATCTTCAGGTCTGAGTTTATTCATGTTCCGGATTGGCTGACAGTTCTGGAGTTGTGTCATAATAAAATGAATCGACAGAGACAGAGGCTGACAGTGTGGAGTCAGACTCCAGAATGCAGCAGCAGTGAACATACCTTGATCTGTCGTCAGACTGACCCCCCAGGAAACATTTCCAGCTCACTGCAAAACCATAATAAAAGGAGACCTGAGAGAAAAATGAAAAACGACTCAGTTCAGCGGGACTTTCAGTGATTTCACACAGAACTGCTCCAGCCCACCACCCAGCACATCTTGCTCTGCTTAGATCACACGGTTAGAAACCCAGTGGTCACTTTATTAGGTACACCATGTTAGCACCAGTGTGGACCCCATTTTGCCTTCATTCATCAGTCACGACTGATTTTGTTCCAAACTGACATGATAACATCAGACAGCTGCTACAGATTCATGATGAGCATTACAGATGTTATGGCATGTTTAAACGTTTCTATAGCTCATAGCTTCTGTTACCTTCTGCTGGAATCTCAGAGCTCCTATTCATCTCCCCTCCACCACAAGGCAGTGCCGTGGGGTTCTGTCACATTTATGTGGAAACTTGTTATAGTAACACCTTTGCAATGAGTATGAAGTATGAGTATGAATATTCAACCTGAGGACTGAAGATGACATCAGGATCAATAGAGCTTTTTTAAAAAAAAATCTGTTATAGTTAGAGATTTGCACAAAGTTTGACTGTTTTTCCAAATGTCTCAGACTATCCCAGCAGTGAAACAATCAGAGACGAACGCTCTGTTCTTCTAGTTTCACCGTTTTCTGCCTCAGTCTGGAGAGGTGTCTCCTGAGGCGGCATGTGGTGCTGCCAGATACGTTTCTCTGCTTCCTGAAGCTGCTGGATAGCCAAGTCTCACATGAACCATTATGCCTGCTGTATGAATGGAAGTTAACAGATTAAGAGGCAATAAACTTCTTTGTGTCAATAGGTAACTTGACATCGGAGCAGACAAAAATCACATGTGGGGTACCCCAAGGTTCCATCCTGGGGCCCCTCCTATTTAATATCTACATGCTCCCGCTAGCCCAAAATATTATAAGTAATAAGATTATTTACTATAACTATGCTGTACATTACAATGTCAACCTTCCAGACCACTCAAGTCTTCTGGTTCTGGTCTGCTCTGCTCTGCATCCCCAGAACCAAACATGGAGAAGCAGCTTTCAGTTTCTATGCTCCTCTGGAACAAACTCCCAGAAAACTGCAAAACAGCTGAAATACTGAGTTCCTTTAAATAAAACCTGTTTGTTTAGAGCTGGAACTTCAATAATTCTAGTCTATATTCCAACTTTTCTTCACTTTCCTTTATTCTGCCGCTGTAATGTAATGTTTCTTGCTTGTTTATTGTGTTATGTTTTCATCATGCTTCATCACTTTGAATGGCTCTGTTGCTGAAATGTTCTATACTAATAAAGCTGCATTGCCTCGTGGACAGTGTTAGTACTGCACCAGTCCGCCGTATAGACAGAAGCTACTGTAGGAGCATCAGCAAGGCTATAGCAGAACCTTCAAATATACATTAATAATTGGAAATAAACCAAAAATAAATGCATTGGTTCCAATCCCTGGTATCATTCCTCCACTAACCTAACCTATCATCATCAGCCCTCCTCACCTCAGATGACAGTTTGGCTCCGTGAGACGCTCCATGTCTACGACCATTCTGCAGCCCCTGGTGGGTCCCCTTCTCGAACCCCTCCTGATAACCCTCACCACGGAACCTGGAGAACAGATGGAAGCTTTTTTTAGAAGAAAAGGTGCTGCTGTTTGTGCATGGAGATCTGTCTTCCACCTCTGCTGGTCCCCCAGTTTTCAGCTTGTTGGGTAGGTTAGAGTTGCTTAATGAGGACAGGATCACCTAAAGTCAGGAATGGCTGCCATCTTTTCTGTCTTTTTAAATCATAGTGTAATATTCAGAAAGTCATTATACAGACTCATTACACACAGAAGAAAATATTTCAAGCTTTTATTTCTAGTAATTTTGATAATTATGGCTTTCAGATGATGAAAACTTAAAGTTCCTTAGAATATTACATCAGATCAATAAAAAGTGGTATTTTAAACTGAAGTGCCAGGCTACGGAAACTGTGATCATTTTTATGCAATCAATACTTGGTCTGGGCTCCTTTTGCATGAATTCCTGCATCACTGCAGCATGGCATGGAGGAGATCAGCCTGAGGTTCTGGAGGCCCAGGTTGATTTGATTCTGGCCTTCAGTTCAGTTCATCCTCTGGCAGTGTGGGTCGGTATCAAGTCCTGCTGGAAAGTGAAACCAGCACCTCCATGAAGCTGGTCAGCAGAAGGCAGCAGGAAGGGCTCTAAAATGTCCTGGTAGATGCTGGGCTGACTGTGGACTTCAGAAACCCAGAGGACCAGAACCAGCAGATGACATGACACCCCAACCGTCACTGACTGTGGAAACGTCATACTGGACTTCTAGCAACATAGATTCTGGTTCTCTCCACCCTTCCTCCAGACTCTGGGACCTTGATTTCTAAATGAAATCTAAACTTTACTTTCATCTGAAAAGAGACTTTGGACCAGTGAGCAACAATCTGGTTCTCCTCAGTCCAAGTAAGACGCTTCTGATGTCTCTGGTACAGTAGTGGCTTGACACAAGGAATGAGACATTTGATGCCCACAGGTAGGATCCATCTGTGCGTAGTGGACATTGATGTTCTGACTCCAGCCTCAGTCCTCTCCTAGTGAAGCTCCCACAGATTGTTGAATGCATTTTCTTTGACAATCCTCTCAAAACTCATCATCAAACTTAAATAAAGAAAGGCGATAAATAGTTTACTCAATGTGGAATGAATTGAGATAATTAGAGTTTCACTTTCTGGAATGAAAAACAAATAAAATTAAGCTTTTCCTCTCATTTTTGAGCTGTCCTAACATCAGGTAAACAACAGAGATGGGTAGGTGCTGCTAACAACAGTTTGGACCATCTGCTGGTGCCATTCACCTGAAATTAAGCTTTTCTTGGATCTGCTGTAGTATTATGCACCTCCTCATGTCAGTAATCATCAGTTGCTCAGCAACCTGCAGTTTTTCCACCTCCTGAAATCTTTCCTCCAAAGTCAAAATGCCGTTTGGCTTTTCAGTTCAGCAAGTCAAGTTTACCTGTATAGCACATTGCAGCAACAAGGCAGTTCAAAGTGCTTCACAACATAAAAACATCAATCAAGTATACAGCAAAATCATCAAGCAAATACACATGAAAATCACCAAAATCATCAAGCAAATATCAATGAATTAAAATCATTAGGATCATCAAGCAAATATAGTTCAATGTTCGACTTACTATTAATCAAAGGCAGCTCTAAACAGGTGGGGTTTTAGCGTTGATTTAAAGGAACTCAATGTGTCGGCTGTTTTGCAGTTTTCTAGAAGTTTGTTCCAGATTAGAGGAGCATAAAAACTGAAAGCTGCTTCTCCATGTTTGGTTCTGGGGATGCAGAGCAGACTTGAAGCAGAAGACCTGAGTGGTCTGGAAGGTTGATACAATGACAACAGGTCTTGAATGGATTTTGGTGCTAAGACATTCAGTGATTTATAAACTAACAGAAGTATTTTAAAGTCTATTCTCTGAGCTACAGGGAGCCAGTGGAAGGACTTGAGAACTGGTGGGGGTGCTCTATTATCCTGGTCTTAGTGAGAACACCAGAAGCAACGTTCTGGATCAGCTGCAGCTGTCTGATTTTAGGCAGACCTGTGAAGACACTGTTGCAGTAATCAATGCGACTAAAAATAAACATATGGATGAGTTTCTCTAGCTCTTGTTCAGACATTAGTCCTTTAATCCTGGAAATGTTCTTCAGGTGATAGAAGGCTGACTTTGTAACTGTCTTTATGTGACTCTGTAGGTTCAGGTCCGAGTCCATCACTAAACCCAGATTTCGGGCATGATCACTAGTTTCTAGCTGTAATAACAGAAGCTACGTGCTGGCCCTAGATTATTCCTCTTTAGTTCCAAAGACAATGATTTCAGTTTTGTTTCTATTCAGCTGGAGAAAGTTTTGCCACATCCACGCACTGATTTGTTCTAAGCATCTGTTTAGTGCTCGGGTGGGTTTGGAGTCACTTGGTGACGTCGTGATATAGAGCTGTGTGTCATCTGCATAGTTGTGGTAACTGATCTTATTACTTGTTACAATCTGAGCTAATGGGAGCATGTAGATATTAAATAGGAGGGGTCCCAGGACTGAACCTTGGGGTACTCCACATGTGACTTCTGTCCGCTCCGATGACAAGTTGCCTATTGACACAAAGAAATCCCTGTTCTTTAGGTAGGATTTGAACCAACTGAGTACTGTACCAGAGTCCGACCCAGCTCTCCAGTCGCTTCAATAATATATCATAATCAACAGTGTGAAATGCTGCACTGAGGTCCAACAGAACCAAGACTGTGGTTTTTTCACAGTCTGTATTTGTGTGGATATCATAGAACACTTTGACGAAGGCAGTCTCAGTGCTGTGGTGAGCACGGAAACTAGATTGAAAGACATCAAAGCAGTTTGTCATTGTTGAGAAGCTGTTTGACTGTTGAACCACAGCTTTTTCAATAATTTTGCTGAAGAATGGAAGGTTAAAGATTGGCCTGTAATTCTGCAATAGTGATTTATCCAGATTATTCTTTTTTAACAGCGGTTTGATAATTGCTGTTTTTAGAGCCAGGAGGAAAATACCTGATGAGAGGGAAGAGTTTACTATTTGAATCAGATCAGATGAAATGACAGGAAGAACTTTCCTAAGAAAGGTTGTAGGTTGGATATCAAGACAGCAGGAGGAGATGATTGTGAATAATATCGTTACTGGATTTCGTGTGGATGTGCAGATTAACCCTCTCATTTTTTGAATTTTTTCTGTAAAAAAGTTGGCAAATTCATTGCAGGCCCTGGTAGACTGGAGTTCTGGTGGTAAAAATCACAGGAGGGTTTGTCAACCTGTCAACTGTGGCAAAAAAGGCACGAGCGATGTTGATGTTTTTATGATTTCCGCAAAAAATGTTTCCCTTGCATGTTTTAATGAGTGATAGCTTCGCAGCCTTTCTTTGTAGATTTCATAGTAAACGTGAAGTTGAGTTTTACGGCATTTACTTTCAGCCTTTCGACAAAGGCTTATTTCACTTCTTACTTATCCACAGAGATTTCTTCCTACCAGGCACAATCTTCACTTTAACAGGCGCATTGAAATCAATGATGTCTGAGATTTTAGAGGACAAGTTATCTACCAGTTCATCAACTGGTTTACAGCATGGAAGTGAGGTGGAGGAGTAGATTTGATAAAAAGTTTCAGCTGTGTTGTCTGTAAGAGAACGTTTTGTAATAATATGTTTTACTAAGCGAGTCAACAGAGATTGTACCTTCAAAAACAACAGAAAAATGATCAGACAGAGTGACATCAATTACAGAGACCTTGGAGACATTTACACCCTTGCTGATAATCAAATCCAGGGTGTGTCCTTGATTGTGTGTCGGCTGTTTAACATGTTAAGAAAAACCAAAGTTTTGAAGTACATCACTCAGCTTTTTTACCTGTCTATAGGGTTGTTAACATGGACGTTAAAGTCTCCCGTAATTATTAAATAATCATAATGAATGCATATCATAGATAACAGCTCACTAAAGTCATTGAAAAAAATTGCCACATATTTTGGGGTTTTATATAGAGTTAGTGTCAGATTTCGTTTGTGGCCTTTTACCTCAATTCCCAAATATTCAAAAGAGTCAAAATTGCCCAGGGAACGCTTTTTACAGGTTAGTGAATCATGAAATATTGCAGCAGCTCCTCCACCAGTAAAGCAAGTCCAACCTTCTTCAGCCCGGAGGACTACTTCTGTAGGTTAAACAGTCGTTTAATATCCAACAGACTTATTATTAATCCAGCTAAGATGGTCATGGATCAGTCAGTACTATATTTAACATCAGACGTGAGTAACAATAACAGATGTTTCATATATCATGTATTTATTTCAATCTTCCACATACTAAGAGGCGGCACTATGCTTATGCAGTTCAGTTAACCCAACTACTGTCACTGATCAGGTCGTTTTCTTTTTCTCTTTTGCTGACCTGATATTCCAGAAGCTTCTGTATTTCTCCGCCTCTGAGCCGTTAGCTCTCCTCAAACACCTCGGGACCAGTTCTCACTAACAAAACTCACCTTTCATCCGCGAAAAGAATACTGTCAAACAGATCTTCAGCTCCGTGTCTTCCAGTCATGTCTTTAACTTCATCCACTTCTTGGTGGGTTCTTCTTCTTCTGTTTAATGGCAATTGAGCTTTTATCTGTGTTACCGCCACCTACTGGACTGGAGTGGCTTCAAAGACAAAATGTTTCACGGGAGCCTCATGAGACGTTTTTAAGTTACTGTCTTTGCTTTTGATGCCTGGTAACGGCTATTTGCAACTAATAAGCGCATTACTGCCACCTTCTGTTCCAAGCATGTAAAATCCTCATCCATACAGTGTTTCTAGTAAAGTCAGAAGTGAACAAAGGGATGAAATATCTCTTAACCACGTCCTCTAAATGAAAGCAAGTCAGAAACTGCGCTCCTCTTCAAATAACAAAGCCCACATTGTTCTCTCTCTCTCTCTCTCTCTCTCTCTCTCTCTCTCACACACACACACACACACACACACACATACATATATACACTCATTAAGCCACCCCACTACTACTATTAAAAGTAATTGTTTGATTTTAAAATACAATGCGCAATATTCAAACATGAACTGTTTTTCTGTTTTGTGGTCAAAAACAGATGAAGAAAAAGCTGAGATGATAACCAATTTTAGCATAAGTGATTCTCGGGTGCGCTTTCTCTGCTGAACATCTCTCAAACAGGAAATGGGGTAAATCCCAGAATATGAAAGAACCCAACGGGGGTTCTATTCAGTTTTTAATCTTTCGTACTCCATTTTGATTCTCTACACTATGCATGTTTGTTTTTTTTATTCTACCTGTTTAATCATTTATAAATTAAATGCATTTGTATGACACAATATAAAATAAACAAATAATAAACACATAATGCATTCACAGTCCAAATTATTATTATTAGATTATGGACAACCCTGATCATCCACTTCATGAGACTGTCATAAAAAAGGGTCTTCAGCCAGAGGCTTCTTCAAATTCGTTATAATACAGACCGCTACAGGAGATCTTTCCTGTCCACAGCCATCACCATCTACAATAACTCTTTAACTAAAAGAATTACAACAACATTTAATTTCCCGTTGGGATCAATGAAGTATTTTTGAATTGAACTGAACTTTAAAAGCAGCAGGGAAAATGTCTTAGTTGCAGAAGCTTCAACTTCAGTAAATGATATAAAAAATGTTTAAATTAAAAAAAAAATGAATGAGTAAATAAATAAATAAATCTCAAGACAAAATGTACAAGACAAAACTTTATTTTATCTTTGCAATTTGAGGTCACATGTTGAGATTTGAATAGTTTCTTCTTCAACTTGAGTAACTATTGTCTCTTAGAAAACTGATACTAGTTTGAGGTGTTTTCTGTTTCTCACTCTGCTACTTTCAGAAATGTTTTTCAAAAATATTGTGATAAAAATAGTTTTTTGTTGCAGAAAAGGTATTCAGTCCTGAGTTAGTGCTGAACATGTGGTCAGTTAGTGGACAAAAGTTTTATAAGTGGACATTTTTTTTTACTTTCTACACACAAAACTCTGAAAGCAGGCGGGATGTGGGATATTATAAGTACTTTCACTCGGGTGAAAGTAATTTCAGGACCTCTCACCTGTTCCTAAAAATGATCTCAATGAGTATCATGAACTGTGGAAGTGTCTTGCTAGCATAGGTGGATCTGTCATCAGTGTTCCTCTCAACAGTTTTTTTTTCTGTTGAAAAATATTATAATAAGCTGAACCTTAGTTATAGCTGCAATCCACCAATCTGTAACACTATAGATTTATGAAACTACAGCTAACGGGAATGCTAACTATTGCTGAGGTCATCAGCTAACATAGAAAACCAACTGACTTTAAGGTTAGCTGACCTGGTGCTTTACACCCTATGTAACTAAATAACAACACACTGCACCCCCCCCCAAATGAAATAGAATTAGGATGTTGCTGGTCTGATTTATTTTTGAATTTAATTGATTTGCCTTTTACCAATCTAGTTTCTATGTTTTTTTCTTCAGGAAAAAAAAGCTGATTTCCTAAAAACTTTAAGGTGTACTCATACCCACAACTTTTTGCAATATCTTTTTGCACACAGAGTTTTCAGACTATCTGGGTTTCACGCTTTGCTTTGCTAGAGCAGTACAACTCTTGAGCTGACCAGAGGAAAACTGAAAGGTAGAGGCGGTGCTTGTGACGTCCTGCTGTAATGTTGTTTTGTTTGCTTTTGTCCTACGCTTTTCAAACCTTGACTGAATAGGATTTTCCACTCTGTAACAGCCTTGTGCCCTCGTGATAAGCATCGTGAATGCCAATCATGTTTAGGTATGGGGCAGCTGTTGGAGGACGTGACAAACCCATGTACTGCTGCAGATCTCACTCTGGTCTTCTCTTCCACCAGAGTATAGCTGAATTCATGAAATCTGGAGAGGGTGGCACAATGATAATCTACATAACAATAGTTTGCTGTGATCTGCTTTTCAGTCTTTATTTGGTATTTTCTTTTAAATAAAGTTAATGCGTGGATATTTGTATACATCTTTTGCCTGAATTATTGAAATCCAAAAGAGTGCGCATTAAAAAAATAAGAGATCTTGTGGACAATTAGCATGAGCTCTGTTTTGTCTGGAAAACAGTACCACCGTTAGCTACTAGCTTAGCTGAACGCATGAGTATAAAATTGCGCCAAATACAATAAAATCCAACAGTAACTAACAACAAAACGAGAAGCATCATACAAAATATAATATACTTAGCTTTTAGCTCTCAAGTACTCTGACATGACTCAAATATCATATTTTGTCCACATACATTCGCAGACATAATACCTCGTCTCGAGCAGTCTAATGCAATGGGGCCGATCCACAGTTCCCACGACTGCTGTACAGTGCAGATACGACCAGCGACAAAAGATGGCGCTGTTTCATTCCCAATTTAGCTCATTTTACCTGTTACACACACACACACACACACACACACACACACACACATACACACACACATATCTATCTATCTATCTATCTATCTATCTATCTATCTATCTATCTATAAAGCCTGATTATTTGTCCTGTTGAATGTTTTGTGATGCTCTTATTGTACTATGATTTCATACTAAATAAATAAATTTAATTTAACTGAAAATTAATTGAACTGAAATCTTTGTAACAAACAGCAGGGGTCACTGTAACACAAGCCGAAGGAAGACAAGAGTTTGTGGCTCTTGAAGAAACATGGATGGTCTACACAGTCCCAAAGTCCAGTTCTACAGACGGTACCAGGAATGTGGAATCGTGTTTTTCCCTCTGGCAGCTGAGAAAACACAGCTGTTTTGGAAATGAAGCTACCACCAACATTAACACACTGAGGTCTGCAAACAGTACTCAGAGGTGAAGAACCTCAACACCATGACTGGGAGGGTGGGCTCTGAATATGTCCTCAAAAATTTTGCTGTTCTCCATGGTGACTTTTACGTTTAAAGGGCTGTATGATAGATTTTTTTTTTGACATCTTCTCTAACCTGTTCCGAGAATGTAGAACATGTACTGTTGAAGTTTTAGCTTTCTGTCTGGAGGTCCTGATGTCATGTGTCCCCACCCTGGCTTCTTATGATAAAGTTGGAACATCCAAAATCTTTCTTTTCTGTCAGTCACACTAACTCCCCACAGAGAACATTTGTGCAGAGCTCCATATTAAGTCTTTCCATTTCTTCAAGTGCTATGCCATAATCCAGTGAGTCTTTCAACCTGCATCTATAAACTCAGATCCTACCCCGTCTTTTTCTCTCCCCTCAGTCTAAGATGCAAAGACATTTACCCAGAAGTCTCCACACTTTATTCGAAAAACCTAAGTTTATGGATCAGATACTAGACCAATTTAAGATATTTCTATTTTGTCTGATACATATGCATCCCTTTTATACACAAATCTGAAGGATGTTAGTTTGGTTAAAGGAGTTTCTAATGTCAAGGTTTGTGTCAGGTTTAGGTCTTGTAGTTAGTCTACAGGTCATGATGGCAGTTAAATAATCAAGTGTCAGAAGTCTGAATCTGTCTTTCTCTCTGTGTCTGAGAGATGTATTATCGTGTTACTACTGAGCACGTGCAGACTCTAAAAAACTGGCATGACTCCATAGCAACACAGCTGTGCAAACTGCAGCTGCAACACATTCAGTGTATGCTCAGAATGTTTGAAGTGAAAAAAGGGAAGGTTTTTCTGGAAGTCCATTCAGATAGTTTCATGTCAGACTGATGCAGTGAGCTGGATTCTCAGAAGCACCAGGATTATCTGCTGATTTGCTGTCGCCATCATCTGACTGTTAACTCCAGGTGTGGGGTTTGAAAAAAAGGGATAAAGTCAAGATTAAAGTGAACATGTTGCTCTGCTGAGGAGAGTTAACTCAAGTCTAGGATGAACACAACCTCCAACTTTTCCATGTTCCAGTTAAAAGTCAGAAAGCCAGAGGGATTGATATTTCTTGTGCATTATGTTTAATTTTTTTTCCCACCACAAACAGAACATATTCACAGATAGATGCTATGCTGTATTGTGAGTATGGGTTTTCTCTGAGAGCTCCAGGCTGCAGCCCAAAAACCTCCATGCTAGAATAATGGACTAACTTTAGGTGGAAGTGTTGGAAGGGAGGGAAGGGAGTAAACCTTGTCTCTTGCCTGATGAAGGTGAGATAGTACTAGCTCACCACATGCCCCCTACCACAAAATGTGTAGATGGATATATTTACTAACGAACTACAGTAGGCGGTATTTATGGATGTCAGATAAAGTCATAAAGAGACCAAACAGATAAGTCCTGATCATAGAAGTATGGGGAGTTTTGACAACAAATGTCTGAAACGCTGATAGGGAGAACAGCAAACTAAACCCCTTCAAACAAGATATTAAATAAATTATCTGTAGACTTCAACAAAGATTAATAATGGTGTGGATCTTAATTGAATATTTAGTGGCTTCTTAGTGGTGAAGGCAAAAATCATTTTGTTCTGTTAAAACACAAACAGTCCTGATTAACTGAAGGATCTAGAAATACCTTATCTAACGTGAACTTAGAATAGAATAGAAATATCCTCTATTGTCCCGCAATGGATAAATTTCCGTGCAACAGTCACAATGTGACAGTGACGGGCAGTAATACTCCAGTGCTGCTGGAGTAATACTCCTCTCAGCTGTAGATAAGCTGCTGCTCCAACATACAGTCCCACAGAACATGGCTGATGCCACCACAGAGTCAAAGAAGGTCTTCAGGAGCACCCCCTGCACTCCAAAGACCTCAGCCTCCTCAGCAGGTAGAGTCTGCTCTCACCCTTCCTGTAAAGCACTTCAGTGTTATGAGTCCAGTCTAGTTTTTTGTTCAGGTGAACACCCAGGTACTTATAAGAGTCCACAGTCTCAATGTCCACTCCCTGGATGTTCACCAGTGTCAGTGAGGTGGGTCTGCACCTGTTTTAGCAGCATTGATCAGGAGGTTGTTCTGCTGGCACCAGTTCACAAAGTCCTGAGTCCGCTGTTTGTCCTCTGAGTCGTCCTCTCCTGTGATGAGGCTGACTATGGCAGAGTCATCAGAGAACTTTGGCAGATGGCAGCGTGGGGAGTTGATGGAGAAGTCTGCAGTGTAGAGGGTGAAGAGGAACGGTGCCAGCACAGTTCCCTGAGGGACCCCCGTACTCCAGAACAGCCAGTCGGAGACACAGCTGTATCCTCACATACTGTGGGCGGCCAGTGAGGTAGTCCAGTATCCACTGGGACATGTAATGGTCTGCTCCTGACAGCTCCTGCTAATCCCTCAGAAGTCCTGACTGGATGGTGTTGAGAGCACTGGAGAAATCAAAGAACATGATCCTCAGAGAGCTTCCAGGTTTCTCCAGGTGGGTCAGAGCTTGGTGCAGGAGGTAGATGATGGCGTCATCCATCCAGGCTGGTAGGCGAACTGCAGCGGATCCAATGAAGACATCACCAGGGGGTGTAGATGGTTGAGGACCAGCCTCTCGAGGGTCTTCATCAGATGTGACATCAGGGCTACTGGCCTGTAGCTGCTGAGGTCCTTTGGATGTTTAGTCTTTAAATCCCAACTGTATTATCAGTTTAGTCTTAAAAAACTTAAAAATTTGTTCATTTTCATAGCAAGACCGCAGCAGTTGGGTAAAGTATTACCTAAATGAATGCTCAATGTCATGATTTTCCTGAAGCTTGGTAAGTCGGTTCATGTTCAGTTGATCATGACAATCTAAACACCAACTGTGTTGATCATAATGATGTCAACACATCATTTTCTCCAAGCAAGTTTGGTCTCTATCATTCTCACCATTAGAAAGCAACAGAACTGATCTGAAAATATTCAAGAGGCAAAGGTTTCCCTTCTGCTACTGACTTCAGCGAGATGTTTGAGCTGGTGTTCATTCTGGGAACTACAGCCTCTAATTTGGATTCTGGTCAACAGCTGAATTAGTCTGACAAGACAAATCAGACTGAATTTATGTACATTTACAACATGGTTCATCTTTAACTACCAAATCCATCCTTCCACTGCTGCCTTCAGGCTGAACTGTAGTAACCTCTGCCTGTGTCACAGGGGTCAGAGATTATCCTAAAGGTGACACACAAAGCAAACAGACAATTTCAAAAGAAGCAACTCTTCCTATGTCATCAGAAGGGGTGGGTGTGTGTGTTTTGTGCTGTTATGCTTTACATAAATTGGATTCCCAATGACACATCATGTAGTCCCCCACCCCATCCATTGGGTGAAGGGCACAGCTGAAAGAGGCTAGGCAAATATAAACTGGATTATTATGTCTGTTTGTTACTGATTACAGAGATGTCTTCAAGGTGTTGAGAAGCAGAGGCTGTTCATAGTCCATATGGATTCATGCTCAACAACAATAGAGTTAAACTGTACATTCATGTCAACAAAGAAGTGTCTCACTTGCAAACCTCTTTACAAAACACATTTTAAGATTACTCCGATAGAAACCTTCATTTTTGAGCTGCTTACCTGAAGCTCTGGCAAAAGTCTGAGCAGAGACCACACATTTCTCTCCTAGTATCTCCTCCAACACTTTCAGTCACACAACGTGTTTCCAAGACATCTGAGAGAAATAATATTCTTGGTGTGCCCTAACCCCCCCACCCAAACCTCTTTAATCCCCAACCACAGTCAACTTTCATTTTGTTTCACTAACAATTGTGATGATTTTATTCACTATAACATTTTAGTGATGTAGTGATTCTTCCATCTGTAACAGGGACAACAGCCAGCTAAGAAAGTCAAAGACACATTCAGAGATCAGTCTGATGGCGATTTTCCCGACCCAATGACAGCTGTATGTTGAGGTATTCCCAGTTGGCAGCTTCCAAGACAGGCATGGGAACAGCATTTGCTGAGATCCAAATGTGGTTTCCAGAGAGAAATAAGACCCAGAAAAGAAGCTGTATTATCAGTTATATGGGAGCATTTTGGTGGGGACCAAAATTAAAGCATTTACCTTCCAGATTTAACTTGAACTCATAGTGCAATGATCAGTTGTATTTGTAAGACTGAAAAGGATTTTGATACATAAATATATTTAAGCAGCCATTATCACTTCAGAACACATGAAACAACAACTGGAACCCCCAGGGAGGTCCTGGACCTCTGTCCACTGTGCCCAACCTCTCCCACTGTCAGCCAACTAATGACATTGTCTTTTTAATGCATCATATTAGGAAACAAGGATAAACAAAGGGGAAAAACCCATAGAACAAAGAGGATATGATAACATAGCTTAAAGCCGCAGTATGTAATTCTGCACAGCTCCTGACCTAAAACAACCAATCAGAGCCAGGAGGAGTGTCTTAGCACTGTCAGTCACCCTTATTTACTTGCTGCCAAATGTGCTAATGGTGGAGAAACAACTTA